>CM054057.1:286925138-287401522 GCA_028641055.1 Alopecurus myosuroides
CCTGAACCTGGGTAGATCTTGTTGTTTGCAGTGTTACTTACGCGCGGCTACTCGCCGTGCGATCCCTCCCCGGATACCTCTAGCGTCCATCGGCCCCAACACTTTAGCCATCCTATGGCATCTGCCGTGATACCACCACGACAGTTGGCGCCCACCGTGGGGCCAGCAGCGGCGCTGGCTGGAGTTCATGTTCGGACGGGACCTGTTTCTGCTACGGGGGAGCGCGTGGTCTGTGGCCTTGTCCACAGATTCGGCTCCTTCGACTTCGTCACCGACAACGCTGGAGATTTCGGCGGTAGGCCCGTGCCGGCAGGCGGCTCGGTGCTCTCCTTCGGTACGCATCTGGTCTATGTCGCCACCACCGTCATCCGCGAGTTTCCGGAGGAGGTGCTCGTCGCGGAAGATCCTCCTGCTGTACTCGCTGCCTGCGGGAAGCCTTCTGGCTGCTCTGCGGACAGCGTGGAGGTGATGATGATAGGCCCGACTATCGATGCCGGGAAAGGCGCGGCCGCTACCGCGGGAGTCATCGAGGAACCTGTTGGCCCAAGGGTTCACAAGCCCTACGACGCGCCCCACAACTTTCCGGATTACGTGGATCCTTCCACGTCTACGGCGATACCAGCTGCTCGCGGTGATGCTACCGTGCAGCTGGGCATGCCACGAGCTAACGAGGCGGAACTCGCCGCCATGAAGGCGCAACTCAAGCAGCAGCGTCAAGCGCTACTCGCGGAGTCCCAGGAGCTGGAGAAGGTTAGGCTTGAGCTTAACCTGGCGCAAAACGAGTATAACGTAGCGCATGGCTTTACTCCTGTTTCTAGGCTGCCTAGCAAGCTAGGCACTACTCGTCGCAACTTAGGCGCTGAGCTGGCTAGAGATGGTAGGGCTGCTAGCCAATCTGCTAGTTTGAACACTGTTGGTAGGCCGATATACAGCACCCCCGCCAAAACTCTTAGGGCTGCAGAGGCAGTAGCTGCTGAGTTGCCGCATCTCGCTGGCGACGCGCGCGCTAGGCAGCAGGATAGACTCAATGAACTAGTGCTAGAGGCTGCCAGGTAGAACGAGGAGTTCCGGAAAGCCAATCCGGGTGTTGGCGCTTCTCAGGTGGTGCATTCGCATGCGGTCAGATCTATGGATCAAGCCTCATCACCACTACCTGGCAATAAGAGGGACCAGAGTGTGCACTCTGGGAAGAGCAAACAGATGCAGGTGTACGACCCGGCTGTCGCTACAAAACAGCACGCTGTGCCGCGGCAGCCCGGTCAGAAACACAACACTGCAGGAGCAGGCTATCAAGCCAATAAAGCTCACAGCAAGAGGCAGGGAGGAGACCGTGCAGGACAATCACGGCATCATGCTGCCAACCCGGCTCAGCCAAGAGTGCGGCAACCAGCGGCAGCACATCCGCATGCGGTTGTGCCAGCAGCCAATCCGGTTGTGCAACCCGCAGCTGTGCATGAAGACCGCTATGATGATGGGTACTCGGCGATGGGGCTAGCCGGGTACGCTGACCCAAGAGATGTCACTGACCGTCTGGGTGACCGCATGCTGGAGCCCAGTGACGCAAGATACAAGCTCGACCGGATCAATGGGTCTGCGCAGCTCGAGAACAAGGGGCCACCTGGCCCAGATTGCTTTGGTCGCCGCATCATGGAGGAGCCATCCGTGAAACAGTTTCAGCTGTCCAGGGGGACCAAGTGCTATGATGGCAGCACCAAGCCGGAAGACTGGCTTAAGTGACTATGTTACCGCTGTGCACATTGCGGGCGGCAACAGGAGATGGGCTGTGCGGTATGTTCCGCAGATGTTGGAGGGTCCTGCTCGGATTTGGCTCAACAACTTGCCAAGAGATAGCATCAACTGCTGGCTAGACTTCTCGGAAGCCTTCGTCAGCAACTTCACCAGCACGTACAAGAGGCCGAATATGCCGCAACAACTGTCTGCTTGCAAGCAGCGAGAGGAGGAAACTGACCGCGAGTACCTTACTCGGTGGAGCACACTGAGGAACACCTGTGAAGGTGTGAATGAGTCACAGGCAATCGCCTGGTTCGCGCAAGGCTGTAGGCATGGCAGCATGCTGTGGCAGAAGCAGCAGAGAGAGATGCCGAGTACGCTCGCCGAGACAATCAAGATTGCTGATATGTATGCACTCGGAGACCCTACTCAACCTCTACTTGATGTTGAGCCGAGAAGGAAGCACCATGACAGCAGCAGGCGCAATGACTTCAGAAACAAGCGCAGAGGTGACCACATTGATACTCGGTATGATCTCGAGGAGGTGAACACTGTGATTCAAGGCCCTGCGGCTGCTGGGAGTAGCCAAAGGCAAAAAACTGCTGGAGCCCAGTACGGGCAGAACCAGAATTAGGGCCAAGGCACAAGAAGCCATACAATGCTCCCCAGCAGGGTAGCGGCAACCCGGATCTAGCCCCGAGCTTTATCTTTGAGAACATGAAAGTTGGGTCATGCAGCTTCCATACTCGGCATCCGAGTAGGCCAGCCAACCACACTACCCGGCAGTGCAGCTGGTGGGACCGTATCAAGGATGAAGACGCTGGTCAGCTGCCTCCTCCTCCTCTGCCGCCTGCGAATGCCAATGTGCATCCTATTCGGGCAGCTGCTCCCAGGCCTGCAGGGAATCCGAGAAGGGAGAACGTGAACCAAGTGGCTCAGGGAGCCAACCGCAACTACGACAACGGCAACCGCAACTTCAACAACAACAACAACAACCGCAACTACAACAACAACAACATGAACAACAACAACAACGGCAACAATGGTGGTGGAGACCGCAACCAGTACCAGGAACACCATGAGAGCTACATGATCTTCACCACCGAGCCAGATGACAAGCAGTCATTGCACAGGCGTGCGATGGAGGTAAATGCAGTGATCCCGGATGTGCCTCACTACCTGCACTGGTGCGACCAAGAGGTTACTTGGTCCTGGGCTGATCATCCCAAGGTGATGCCCAATCCGGGTAGCTATGCTCTAGTGGTGGATCCCACCTTCTTGGGAACTCAGAAGAATGTCAGGTTCAGCAAGGTGCTGATAGATAATGGCAGCAGCATCAACATCATGTACCGGCATACACTGGAGAAGCTTGGCCTCGCCGAGAACATGCTGCTACCCAGCAGGACCACATTCCATGGCATTGTGCCGGGAGTATCTTGTGCTCCAATCGGCCACATCTTGGTGGATGTCCTATTCGGCACCAGGGAGAACTGCCGCACCGAGTGCCTGCAGTTTGAAGTAGTTGATCTTCAGAGCCCCTACCACGCTCTACTCGGTAGGCCTGCCCTCAGCAAGTTCATGGACTCAACCCATGCAGCCTACCTGAAGATGAAGATACCTGGTCCCAATGGTGTCATCACCATCTCGGGTGATTACAAGCATTCCTTGGAATGCGCGTCTGCAAGTTCTCAGCTGGCGGAAGACATGGTCATTGCTGCCGAGAAGAAGAAGATACACGAGGTGGTTGCTATGGCGCAAGCAGCACAAGGTGGTGCGCCTGGCATGCCGGGTTCCCAGTACGGAACCGCATTCCAGGCGTCCCAGGAGACAAAGAAGGTCCAGGTTGATCCTGAGTTCCCAGACCGTGTTGCCATCATTGGCGCCGGGTTGGGAGAGAAATAGGAAAGCGAGCTCACCCACTTCCTCCGTGAGAATCGGGATGTCTTTGCATGGTCCAATGAGGATCTTCCGGGTGTCCCGAGGGAGTTGGTTGAGCACTCGCTGCATGTGCGGCATGACGCCAAGCCGGTTAAGCAAGCTATGCGCCGCTTTGGTGATGAGAGGAGGAAAGCCATCGGTGACCAGATCACCAAGTTGTTGATCAGTGGATTTATCATGGAGGTACTGCATCCGGATTGGCTAGCCAACCCGGTTATGGTTGAGAAGAAGAAGGAGGACCCTAAGGCCGATACCGCATGGCGCATGTGCGTGGACTACACCGACCTGAACAAGGCCTGCCCCAAGGATCCATTTCCGCTACCCCGCATAGATCAGGTGATCGATTCCACGGCCGGTTGTGAACTTTTGTCTTTCATTAATGCCTACTCTGGTTTCCATCAGATAGCTCTCAACCCGGATGATCAAATAAAAATTGCCTTTATTACCGCGTACGGGGCTTATTGCTATCGTGTCATGTGCTTTGGGTTGCGGAATGCTGGGGCTACCTATCAGAGATGCATGCAGAAATGCTTGCATGATCAAATTGGCAAAAATGTGCAGGTGTACATAGATGGCATTGTCATCAAAACGAATAAAACACGTACTCTGCTTAGTGATATTGAGGAAACATTTGCCAACTTGTGCAAGTACAGGATGAAGTTGAATCCGACTAAATGCACCTTTGGCGTCCCGGCTGGCAAGCTACTCGGCTTCTTGGTATCCAGTCGGGGCATTGAAGCCAATCCTTCAAAGATAAAAGCTATAGAGAGCATGTATTTGCCGAGATCACTGAAGGATGTGCAGAAATTCACCGGATGCTTGGCTTCTCTGAGCCGCTTCCTGGGCAGAATGGGCGAGAAGGCCTTGCCTCTTTACCAACTCATGAAGAAGAGTGACAAGTTTGTCTGGACACCACAAGCTGATGTAGCGTTCAGGGAGCTGAAGGCCATGCTAGGTAGCGCTCCCATCTTGGCTAGTCCGCTACCCAAAGAGCCAATGTTGCTGTACATTGCGGCAACCAACCGGGTAGTCAGTGTGGTGATAGTGGTGGAGAGAGAAGAGGAAGGCAAGAATGTGCAGCGGCCAGTGTACTATCTCAACGAAGTGCTATCCAGCTCCAAGCAGAACTACCCGCATTACCAGAAGATGACTTACAGCGTGTACCTGGGTGCCAAGAAGCTGAAACACTACTTCCAAGAGCATCCCATCACAGTGGTGAGTTCTGCTCCCATCTCGGACATCATGGGCAACAAGGAGGCAAGCGGCCGAGTAGCCAAGTGGGCGGTCGAGCTACCCGCGTACACTCCTCTGTACACGAGAAGAGAAGCCATCAAGTCACAGATTCTGGCAGATTTTCTAGTGGATTGGGCTGAGGTGCAGTATGAGCCTCCCTTGCCGGAAACCAACTACTGGAAGATGCATTTTGATGGCTCCAAAGTGAAGGAATGCCTTGGTGCTGGCGTAGTGCTTACGTCACCCAAGCGAGATCAGCTCAAGTACGTGCTTCAAATTCATTTCAAGGCATCTAACAATGTGGCCGAGTATGAGGCCGTGGTACACGGCTTGAAGGTAGCCAAGGAGATTGGTGTGCAGCGTATCATCTGCTTTGGCGACTCGGATTTGGTGGTGCAGCAGGTATCCGGCACCTGGGATGCTCTGGATGCCAACATGGCATCCTATCGGTTTCTGGTGCAAACCATGACTGGCTTCTTTGAAGGATGTGAGTTCCAGCATATACACCGAGCTGAAAATAATGCAGCTGATGAATTCTCCAAGTTGGGGTCTTCTCGGCAGTTCATCCCGGCTGGGATTGCCTTGGAGCATTTGAGAAAGCCATCCATCAAGCCATCCCCCAACTCGGAGTCTATATTCATTCCTTCTCTGACAGGAGAGGAAGTTGTTCCAATGGAGATTGACTGGGAGGCTGCAAAAGAGAACCCGGGGACTGGCACCTGCAACCCGGGGACTGCTCCACTCAACCCGGGGACTGTCGCATTCATCAAGGGGGTTCTTTCCGAGTACTCGGGGACTCGGGGACTCGTCTCCAACTCAGAAGAGGTCTTGGTGGCTGATCCAATGGAAGTGGACGAACCAGTGTTTCCCACACGGGAGACACCGAGTTGGGCTCTACCCATATTATCCTTTCTAACGGATGGCACCTTGCCAAGTGACGAGGTCACAGCCAGGCAGATACAGAGAAGATCCAAGGGCTACACTATCCTCAACAAGGTGTTGCATAGAAGAAGTCCTACTGGCGTGCTGCAACGCTGCGTTGAGCCAAAGGAAGGAGAAGAAATTCTTGTGGAGATACACCAGGGGGAATGCGGGATTCACGCCTCATCTCGGGCTCTGGTCAACAAGGCTTTCCGGCATGGTTTCTTTTGGCTCACTGCCTTGAAGCAAGCTGAAAATATAGTGAGAAAGTGCAACGGCTGCCAGAGATTTGCAAGTAAGATTCATATGCCAGCTTCCGAGTTGAAGACCATTCTCATTACTTGGCCATTTGCAGTTTGGTGTTTGGATATGGTGGGTCCTTTCAAGCCAGCTAGAGGCAACATGAGTCACATCTTGGTCATGGTTGACAAGTTCACCAAGTGGACTGAGGTCAAGCCTGTTCGGAAGTGCGATGGAGTCACAGCTGTGAGCTTCCTAAAGGATGTGATCCTGAGATACGGCTACCCGCACAGCATCATCACTGATAATGGTACAAACTTTGCTGAGGGTGCTTTCGCGAGATTCTGCAAAGAGAAGCGGATCAGGCTAGATGTTGCATCTGTTGCGCATCCGGCCTCCAATGGGCAAGTTGAGAGAGCAAATGGCATGGTGCTATCCGACATAAAGCCAAGGCTGATGGAGCCATTACAGCGAACCCCTGGTTGTTGGCTGGACGATTTGCCGGCGGTGTTGTGAAGTCTAAGGACTACCCCTAACCGATCAACCGGATACACACCATTCTTCCTGGTATATGGAGCTGAGGCCGTGTTGCCCACTAACCTAGAGCATGACTCGCCCCGAGTAACCCTCTACACTGAGGCGGAGGCGAGAGAAGCTCGAGAAAATGACGTTGACCTGCTAGAAGAAGCAAGAGAGTTAACTCTGTCACGTTCATCTGTCTATCAGCAAAACTTGAGGCGTTATCACAGCCGGAAAGTGAACCCAAGGGTTTTCCGAGAAGGAGACATGGTCCTTAGGCTCGTGCAGCGCACTGCCGGGATGCACAAACTGTCCCCTCCGTGGGAAGGGCCTTTCATTGTGAGCAAGGCTCTGCACAATGATGCCTACTATCTAGTTGACGCACAGGCACGCCAGAAGAACAGGCCGGATAGAGCTGGAGAGGAATCTAAGCGCCCCTGGAATGTATCTCTACTCTGCCGTTTTCATTCATGAGCAGAAAGCTGTATGTATCTCCTCAACCGAGTTAAAATTCTAGTAGGCACTCCGAATTCAAACTCGGGGACTGCCCTTCCCCAACTTGTTCTGTGTCGTTCTACTCTGTTTTACTTTGTCTACTCGGTTGCTTTACTTAGAATTTCATAAGCATATCTAGTAGTGTGTTTAAACCCAAGGGCCAACTCTTCGACTCTGCTGCTGTCCGCAACCCGGCTTCATGGCAAGCAAGAGAACAAGCCAAAGGTCAATGAGCACACGAAAAATTGCTAAGGAGAAGAAAGGTGTAGAAACCGAGTAGGGTGTTCTTTTATGTTTCTGTTGTCTCTTTTCGGCTAAGTGGTGGGCAGCGTTACTATGCGATTTTCGAAGTGGCTAAGTATTTGAAACTCAAACTTTGAAATCTTGTGACCCGACTACCAAAAAAGCCACAAGTGGCAGGTAAGAGCTAAGACAACGAGAATGAGTGGATAAAAAATGAAACTCGGGGACTTGCATAGAAACGCAACCCGGCATTGAGCCAGAGTTGCTAAACTGTTAACTGAATTAAAACTGAGTAGCAAAGGACTTCATTGTACTGATTACATTTGCACCCGGCATCCCGGGGATCTGATAAAAGTTTGGAGATAAAGGTTTGCAGGGATTACACAACGGTAGAACCCGTGTTGTCAGCATCAGTGTTGGCAGAGGCGGTCTGATCGGAAGTTGCCGTAGCCACGGAGATGGGGTCTGTTGCAGAGTCGGAGGCTAGCGGGTAGAGACCGTCTGTAGCAGTAGCAGTCACGCCCAACTCGGGAGCTGGCGCCTGGATCACCATCTCGGTGGTGATGGTGGCCTCCTGCGCGGCAGGCTGCGGCTGCTCGGCATCTGCATTGGCGGCCAGCTCGGATTCCTCCGTGTTGCCCTGCTACTCGGATTCCTCAGTCTCCTTGGTCTCCTCCTGCTCGGCTCCCTCCTCTCCGGCACCCTCCTCGAACGCAGTCGAGTCCTCGTCCTCATCATCGTCTTCTCCGACGTCAGTGTCCGGCTCGGGGAGGCCGTCGATGTAGACGCTGGTCTCGGCGTAGGAAGCGATCTCGTAGGCCACCTCCTTTCGGAGAGCGACGCAATCAGTATCGTCAGTCCACTTGGAGTCTTCACGGCGCTCACGGATCTTTTGGAGATCCAAGTTCTCATACCAGCTCAGGATGAAGTGCAGCAACTCGTCAGCTCCTGCCCGAGCTGCGGAGGCACGCCACTTCTTGAGTTCAGCCTTGACTCCGCGCAGATTCTCATCAATTCCTTGGAAAGTATCTGGGACCTCCTTTTCTGGCCAGAACAGGGTGTGCAAGTTGATTGCTGTGGCCACCATGGAGGTGCCCAGGCCCTTGAGGGAATGCACCTATGTCTTCAGATTGGCGAGAAGGTCCGAGATGGTGGATCCATCATCAAGGACAAGACCGGCCGCTGCCCTGGCTTTCCATGCTTTGTTCGCAGCAGTTGCGCCAGCGGCACGGAGTTCCGGGAAGATATCTAAATCAGCAAGGCCTAAAGTTAGGTCAAATACAGAAACCGGGAAGAAGAAAAACAGAATAGAAGAAGGCAGAGAGAAAAAAGGCAAACAGGATAGCGGATAAGGACAACTTACATTCCATCGCAAGGACAATTGCTCCCAGTTTCCTATGCCAGTCGGTCTCGTCTGAGACATGCTTCGCATGGATGCGGCGCGATTCCGTGATCTGGGTCTCAAGAGCCGAGTTCCGGTCCTTCAGCACCTGGATCTCCAGCTCAAGTGCCTGCTTCTCTGCTTTGGCTGTCTTCTCAATCTCCTTTTTCTCGCTGACGTGATTGATGGCAGTATGGAGCGCGGCTTGGAGATGGACTTGGAGCTTCTCGTATTCATCTCTCTCGGTCTTGCGCTCCTTCTCAATCTCTAATTCCCGGGTCACCAATTGCTGTTGCACCTCAGCGGGCGTGAGGCACTGCAAGTGTTGCTCTCGGAATTTTTTATACTCTTCTGCAAGAAGAACACCATTATCAGCAAAGCAGCCAGGTAGGAAGATACAATTGCAGAAAAGAGAGTGGAAGGCTCACCTTCCAAAGTAGCGATCTTGCTATGGGTGGAGGCGGCGAAAACTTCGCAGTCTCGATGCTTTTCCACCAAGTCCTTGAGCTTGCCGGCAGAGAAAACATCAATAAAGCAAAAAGAAAACACGGGCGTAAACACAAAACGCACAAACCGAGATGCTAAAATCTTACCTTCAACCTCAGAGATCTGGAGAGTGTGTTCCAGGGCCATCTGCTCCATCGCCTCGCTGTCCTTCTTGTCGGCTTCAAGAGCCTGGATACGATCTTTGGCGATGTGGTGGTTCTAGAGTAGCCGACGGAAAACCCTGGTCCTCTTCTGGACGCTATCCTGAAGAGAAGAAGGGAGAAAGTGTAAGTGGTTTGGAAGATTTGGCCCGAGTAAATGTCAACTCGGTTGAGTCTTCACTCACTCGGCCCGAATCTCGGGGAATGGGGGAATGACTAAGAGGAAAAGAGAAAAAGAGAAGAGAAAGAAGAAACCAGCAACTCGGAAAATGCAAGAAGGAGTAGAAATACTTACCACGTAGCTCTGCTCGATGTCCTCGATGTTCTTGCGGATGACGAACAGCTTTCCGGCCAAGGTGCAGGCAGGACTGGCAACCTTCATGGCGACAGAGCCTACATCAGCCTTGTTCCACTCGGTGCGGTAGTGATCGAGCTGACCCAACTCGGTATCGTTCCAAGTGGGGTTACCGTGTGCCTTTATGTTCCAGGCCTTATCAACAAAGCCTACTCGGTCCAAGATGGCTGTAAGGCCTTCTTCTTCAATATCTTCATCTTCTTCGCCACGAGAAAATAGCTCGGGAGTCGCCTTCTTCCCCTTGGACTTGGAGGTTCCCACGGCTTGGCCTTCCTTGAGAGCGGCTAGTCGCTTCTCTCCCTTGGTTAGTGAGATTTGGTGGCGCTACGACAAGGTCATCATGTACTCGGGGTAGGTGGGTTGCGTGCTGCCGCTAGCGCCAGCATTCTGCTTCTCGACGTCAGAGGCAGCCGGGTTGGCGTTTGAAGCAGAAGGAACAAGCGTAAGATGGGTGCTCTTCACCTGCTTCCCGGACTGTTCACCTCGTGGCTTGGTGGCGGCATCTGCTGCCCAGCCTGCGAAGCACTGCGATTCGGTTGTATCCGGGTTGCCTCGGTCTTGATGATCTTCTTGGTGCCGGGCGTCTAGTCTAGCCGAGAAGAAGGTGGTGGCACTTGTAGATTTGGCTGAGGAGGTGTTGGTGCTGATTGAGTTGATGGAGGAACAGGTGCGCGGGGTGGAGTCACCTGCGGAGTTGGCGGAACAGGAGGCCGGCTACTCGGTGCAGCGTCTGGCTCCACTTGGTCCTGGCGGGTTAGCTCCACCATGTCATCTTCTACCTGCTGCTCCGCAGCGGGATCAGGTCTTGCGGCAACAATATCTTCTACCCGCGGCTCGGCTGCGGGGTCTTGCTGCTCTGCAGCGTTGTCTTCCTGCTGCTGCTCGGTGGTGGCATCTGGCCGCTCGAGGGCGGCATCTTCTTGCTGCTGCTCGGCAGCACGATCAGTGTTCTCCTCCGCGGATGCGGCAGGAGAGGTAGGCGGATTCTCAATGTTATCAGTAGACCGGGCAGTGGGTCGCGCGTCAGGCGGCGACTGCTCGGAGGTGAGATCTATCTCTACTCTGGCGCCGTCGTTCTCGACGCTAGTGTCTTGTTCTTCATCAACTGGGGACGACGCACGTGTCCTTCCCCGTGGCCTTTGGTTCTCGTTGTCATCCGAGAGATGAACGGTCTCCTCTCGGGGCGGAGTTGTCCGCGTCTGAGGAGCTGACGAAGTAGCGGCATCCGCGTCAAGAGCCGCGCTGGAAGAAAAAATAGTGCAAGATCAGAAAGCAGAGAAGGGAACCAAGGGAAAGGTATAACAGGAAGCGGAAATAAGTTAAGATGTACTCGGAGGAACACTTACCCTTTGCGGGTGGGGGCTTTCCTCTTCTTGGAAGCGCCGGTCTTGGGGACGGCTATCTTCTTGGCCTTCTTGGGGGCAGGTGCCTGGGCACCACTGCCAACTCTCTTCCAAGTGTTGGGAGCGGCCACCGATAGAGGATCGACGACCAGGACTTCCTCCTCGTCGTCCAACTCAGGGTCCTCTACAGAGTAGAAGAAGAAAGGAGTTAAAAGAAGCAAGGAAAGAAAGTCAAAGTTTACTGCTAGCAGACAGAGAGGTGAACTCAATCACCTTCGTCATCTTCGGACCAATCCCGAATAGACGCATCAACTCGGGACTTACCAGGTTGAACGGCGTTGGGGATACACAAGGTATCCTGAGTGTCGTATGCCTTGGCATCATCTTCTTCTCGGTCCTTGTGCCAGTTGGACTCGAAGATCTCATTGTCCTCTTCTTGCTGGCGGTTGATGTGCTGTTGAGGCAAAGATAAAGCACGATGAGTTGAGTTCTCAGCTAAGTGTTTTTACTCGGCATAGCATGCAAACACAAAGCATATTAAGCTAAGAATTCCTACTCGGTACAGCATGAAAGTACAAAGCATACAAAGCTGAGAGACTACCTATTCGGTATCAGGGTGCAAACACAAGGCATAGAACGCTAACCTGTTCGATGGGCTTGGTGTGGCTATACGGCACGAAGCCGTAAGCCCAGTTCTCGGTGAGCGAGGTCGACATGATGGACCTGGCCCAGATGGCCACCTCGGCCTTGGTGAGCTCGAAAGTTGTAGTCCTGCTGCAGTCACGGGGGCCTCCCATGTAGCACATCTTGTGCACTCGGTGCTGGAGCGGGAGTACCCGGCGCGAAATCCAGCACGCAATGGGGTCGTTTTGGATGAACCCCGCCGTCACCAGCTCGGTCAGGCGCTTCTCGACCTGGAGGACGTCTGGCACCGTCTTCTTCGGGTCGTAGCCCCAGTTCTGCCCGGTGGGCAGCGCGTTGACAAACTTCGGGAGCCCTATCCGGTCTTCTATGGGCTTCCCCTTCTCGGCGGGTACGTTCTTCACGTACAGGAACCCGCGCTGCCACTTGCGCACGGTATTCAGCCCGAGAACTCTCGGGTGGTGTCTGGTGCGGCGTTGCAGCATCATCGCGCTACCCGTCTGGGTCATCACGTGGGGGGCGGAAGTGTTGCCGGGGTCAGGAATCTTTTGTCTACGGAGGAAGAAATACCTTGCCCAGGTGTGGATGGTTGGGTAGACACCCAGAAAGGCCTCACACACGGTGGCGTGTGTGGAGAGCATCACGATTGCGTTTGGTGGGAGATGGTGTGGTGGAACGCCAAAATGGCGGAGAAAATCAGAGAAGAATTGGGAGATGGGAAGGCCGAAGCCGCGTTTGAAATGGGATAAGAAGACCACGAACTCACCCTCTTCAGGTTCCGGGATGATCTCCTTGCCAGGAGACCGGCAGACGACGCCGTGAGGGATGCGGCGCGTGTTGACCAGCCATTGGCAGTCCTCCGCGGTCACGTCCAAGCCCTCCCAGCCGGCTCGGGCAGGAACCGCATCGTCTCCAGGCGCCATGGAAGCAGATGGCTGTCGGAGAAGAAGAGCTCGTGGAGATCGAAGCTCAATGGAGTTGCGCAGATGCGCTTCTCTCTCTATCTCTTGCTATGCGTGGAGCGGTGGCGCATTGAGTGCTCGCGGCGGCGCGTTGAGGTGCAGCGGCGCTGTGCTCAACGACGGCGACAGAGGCGAGGGAGCGTGAGATTGGAAAGAGGCAGGAAGAAGACGAAGTGGGCGGCGCGGGGGTATTTATCTCACCCCGCGTGTTGCAGTTACCACCGGATTGATCGTGGGCATTGATCGTGCGGCGTGGGTTAATTGCCCGTTAGAAACGCATACAGCGCGAAACGCGCGTGTAACGGGCGCAGTTAATCCCACGTCCAGATCGTGGGCTTTCGAGTACCGTTTGACGTGACCTAACGGGCTGTGGGCCCAGGTTGCAGAGGCTGGCGCGTGGCCTGCTATGTTCCTGGAACCGAGGCGTCGGGGGCACGGGGGCTTGACACGTGCCCAGTAGCAACACAGAGAGGTGGATTTGGTCTGATCCAGCGGGATCGTGTTCGAAATTTCACCAAGTCATTTTACTCGGCAGCTCAGTAGAGATATTGCTCTACTCGGCTACCAGGAAGGTTATCTCGTAACACTGTTGGAGAGATTTGAGAAGGAGTTACTGGTTCAAGTTGAGGTGCTACTCGGAGTTACTGCTTCGAGAAGACAATTTGGTTTAAGCTGGCAGGGCCCTGTGAACAAGTTCGCTGGACTCTACCAGCTTCGGAGACTAATGTCGGGGGCTACCCCCGAGTAGGGGTAAGGCAAGTGATAAAGGCGAAGATCAGAGTACTGTTGGCCGGGTTGGTGGCTACCCGGGTACCCTCTACCCGGTAGTCTCTATCCGGTCATAGGTATTGAAAGCCAAAAGGCGCTAAGGAGAAAGTTTGTATTCGTCTGGATAGCGGTCAAGTGGTCCGAGTAGATGGACTGCGTTCCTACTCGGGCAAGAAGTCAATGGAGCCGTTTTGACAGGATCCCGCGTATCCTGTGGCCGTACCGGCGTGCGGTTCAACTTACTAGGTACGTGATTATCAGCGACGCGGCATGGTGATAGAGAGGTTGGCACCTGTCTTGTCTTGTCATCGTCAGAGGGAACAGGACAGGATGGGGGCCTACACTGTGAGGCTGGCAGAGTGGACATGACCTGTCAGCCGTACGGCGTGGCGGCTTCTCAGCGCGAGATCCCGTAAGCGTGCCCTGTGTCACCGTGCTCAAGTCACATCAGTTGTACCTTTTAGTCTTTGTTTATTCGGCTGAGCACCAGTATATAAGGTGCCCTGCCCCCTCCTGCGCGAGGGACGTTGCCTCAGATCGCATTTATTGCAAGATCCAACACTAGAGCTAGAGAGAACAGCCGAGTGGCTACTCGGCCAAGAGGCAAACATTGTACTGTGGCTACTCGGAAAACATACATACAGAGAGGTAGGCAGGAGTAGGGGTGTTACCTCCACACGAGGGCCCTGAACCTGGGTAGATCTTTTTTGTTTGAAGTGTTACTTACGCGCGGCTACTCGCCGTGCGATCCCTCCCCGGATACCTCCAGCGTCCATCGGCCCCAACACTTTAGCCATCCTATGGAATCTGCCGTGATACCACCACGACACCAACTTTGGACACGACCATATGCCCGGTCTAACCCGGACGAGACTCCCAACGGGTCTGAATGTAATGTATGGGCACCTAGAGGGGGTGAATAGGTTCTACGACCAATTTTAATTTTTCTACAAGTTTAAACTTGACATAAAGGAAAATTCTCTAGATAATGCAACTATGGTGAATTTACCTATATGACAAGGATAACAACAAACACAATGCAAGTATAAGTAAAGGAGGAAGGGAACGAGGTAACCGATATGAAGCACGCGGAGACACGATGTAATCCCGAGTTCCTCCTCGTTAAGGGAGTACGTCTCGTTGGAGGGGTGTGAGCTCCCCACGAAGGCATACTCAACGCCACAAAGGCCTCACCTATTCTCCGATGAACCCCGCCACAAAGGCCTAGTCCACCTTCAACTATTGATCCCCTTTGAGGCGGGAATCGAATCCTTTACAAACAACTTGGGGCACACACCCACAACCAAATTGGGGGCTCCCAACAATCTCGAATCACCAAGAGCAGTAAGATGCCTAGGTTCTCCACAAGAGGAAACCCTAAGCTAGATCCCTCAAGCTAATGAGGGGGAAATGAAGAACGACTCGGTGAAGATGTAGATCGGGGCCTTCTCCTTCAATCCTCCAAAGAACAACGAGTTTGGTGGGATGGATTGGGAGTTATGGCGGATTTGGTGAGCTCTTAAATGTTATTGAATGCTAGAGGAAGAACTAGAGCTCAAGGAGGAAGAGGAGGGGTATTTATACCCCCTCCTCAAATCTAGCTGTTTGGCTGAAAAACAGGTACCGTAATATCCGGTCCAAGTTTGGACTGGAATATCCGGTCGGGAAAATTCCTTAGATTTGCTTCGAACTCGTTGACTTCAACCGGATATCCTGACTGCCTCTGAATAATCTGGTATGAATAATACGGTTAGCTTCTGTCTTACGCAGGCACCTGAGCCGAGCTCACTTGGTTAGGGAAGTGGATGTACAACCCAACCACCCAGGTTCAAGTCCTCACGGATGCAGACTTGGGTTCCTATTATTTCAAAAATAAAAACCCGCCGTGGGGGCCTCCCCTGCTGCCTTCCTTTCAAAAAAAAATCCGGTTAGCAACTGTGAGTTCCATCTTCAGTCCTTAGCCGAATTTGAGTAGAAACTTCCTCAACCGGAATATCCGGTACGATATGAATAATCCGGTACCAATATTCCTGCTCTTCTCTGTCCCGAACTGGACAGAAAACATCTTAACCAGAATATCCGGTTTCCCGGAATAATCCGGTTAGAATAATCCGGTTCCTCACTGTCCCAAATATCTTAGCCCAATCTTCACCGATATTTTCGGTGATCGATGCAGATGTTAAAGATAACACCTGCACACTAAACACCTCGATAAATAATGTACTTAGTATTGTTAACTAACACACAAACACTGGGAAAACGAAATGCACTTTCAGTTCCCCCTTTTTGGTGTTATATGACAATACTAAGATTTGCAACAAAACCTCGGCGAGTACATGTTTGAAACAAAATGGAAATGTCTCCCCCTATCTATATGCACAGCTTTTATATGCCTCAAATGCAAAAATGCAATACTACAAGGAGAGCAATTTCCAATAAGTAGCAAAACATGCCAAAGAACAATATAACCAATATGTTTAGAATAGGAGAAATATATACCATGTGCGTAGAGATTATAACAAGAATACCCAAGCACAATAAACGATAATATCCTCAACATATATAATAGATAATCCATGATAACCAATAACCATAGAAGATAACCATAACCACCGTAGTCTCACAACACATATCACATAGTTTTATACGAGACAAAAATCAAGCACAAAGTTCACGAAAAAGACTAAATGGACACAACCTCTCAAGAAATGGTAGAAGCATATGCTTGTGCCCGAAACCCATGCAAATCCCCGTAGTCCTAATACTACTTATACCCCTTTGGCATCGAGACACCAAAAAGGAGATATGTAGTGGTCCTAGCGTCCCAACAACGATCTAAGCATCGGAATGCTCAGACGACTCTCCAGCTGACGCGTCTGAAGCACCCTCGGCCTCTCTCTCCAGACCACCGTCCTCATCCTCATCTTCCTCATCAAGATCAACTCCGACATGAGCACTGGAAGAAGCAGTTGTGGCATGAAGAGCCTCCTCAATCCGCTCCCAAGGGGGTACGGTCTCTGGCAGACCACTGAGAATAGGACTAAGGAACAAGGGGAGCAGTAAGATCACCCAAAGCACCATTCACATGGTGAATAATCTGACTCTGAGTGCTAGACATAGTTGTGTCCCTGCGGTAGGCCTAGTACTGCTCCTTGTGGATATCCACCTTCATCCGTAGCACGTTGCGATGAAACCAGGAGAGCTTCCTGACATTGCACAGAGGGGTGGAGGCAGACTTGGGAGCACTAGAAGGGGCCACACCTCCCATAGAGGAACCACCCTCGGAAGGAGGAACATGAGTAGGAACAGCCTTCTTCCTCTTGACATACAGCCTCTTGAAATGATGTTCTTCCTTGGGAAACTCATTGAACCCCCTCTTCATTGTGTCCTTGATCGGCATCATGATATATAGTCCATAAGGTATGGTGTTCCCACCAATCATAGCATTGCGCAACTCATGGAAGATAATATCCATGACATCCACAGTATAAGAGGCGGTAGGATCCTCATCCTCCATACACTGCTTAGCCAAAATGAGAAGATTGCACAAAGGACTGGTGAGAGCATCATTGTTACCTCCACTAGGCACCAAGAAGGACCGGAAGAGGCGCACGAGCTGATCAAAGAAGGGGAGGAGCCCTTCCAACTTCCCAATAGTGAAACCTGGAGCATACATATCTGCCATGGATCTCTCTCGCTGTGGTCTCTCCACATCATGCATACAGTGACCAAGAGGAGGATGAGAGTTGTGCGATTAACCAAGCAGACGACCCATCCTGTGGAATGGGGCCTCACAAGGAGTGGACTGAGTCACCCACTTCAGACCACAAGGAATACTGGAGTCAAACACCACTGTGGACATGAACTGAACAACAAGATCGGTGTTGTAGGGGCAGCGGGTCTCCAGAAGCCTTACAAGATCGAACCTCTCTATGATACTGGCAGCATCAACAAACTCTTCCTTGTCCCTGATCATCTCAAACTTGGTGATGCATCTGACGGATGGGAAACTTGTAGTCAGAGTAGATATCCGCATAGATGTAAGACTGCTCCAAGCACCAAAACCAAGCATCCTCACAATAAACATCACGCGGAGTGTTGTACCAATCGTTCTGACGGATCTGAGCATAATCCTGAGTGGAGACATCTGTCTTGTAATTCTTCCTTGCTCCCTTGCCTTTGTTATTCCTTGATGGATTTGAGTCCAAAGACTTGACCTTGGCAACAACTTTCCTTGGAGGGCGAGAGTCACCGAGATCCTCGTCACCAGTGTCCTTGTACGAAGGACGCTTGCGAGGGCCCAACTTGTCAGCGCGAGAGCTACCTGTGAAGGAGAATCATAGAGGAAGCAATGGGGGTAAGTGCACACATGTCTAACAATGGAGGAATCATACGTCAAAACAATAGGGAAGAGTCCATGGTACGATCGAGAAACAATTCTAGCTTGGTGACGAAGGGATGAACCTTGGACCCGGCGAATAAGGATACCTGGTCCTAGGCCCAAGACTGAAGCCCAATACGGGAAGCCTTTGGACTACTCTAGAAGGCCCAGTTGAAGCCCACCCGCAATGCCTTGCGGGATAAGATAGGGAACTTGTAATCGACATAGGTTTAGAGTTCGAGTCCTCTCCGGGTACGGTTTGGGACCTGGCCACCTATATAAGGCCAGGAGAGCCACCGGGAGAGGACCAAGCAATACCGCACCATCAAGCCTTGAGCTCGAGATCGTACTCTCGACTTGAGCAATCCCCCATTGTAACCGATCTATTCGATAATACAGATCGACAGAGGCAGGAGTAAGGGTTTTACCTCTACGAGGGCCCTGAACCTGGGTAAATCGTGTCTCCTGTCTAGTCGACGATCGTCACCAGCGTCCACAGGTTCTCCTATTCGAAATCATATGGGTTCACCCGAGGGACTTTATGAGATGCAGATTCGACAATTGGCGCCGTCTGTGGGAACGGCGGGCGCTGGATCTCCGGCATCTTCGGCTTCATCGACAACAAACTCGCGTTGGAAACCTTCGACTTCGACTCCAACCAACCCAATTCGGATCGGATCCGTCGTAGTCACCCCTCACTCACCGGAATCACACCCGGAATTCAGCAATCTGGAGAAAAGCGTCACCTTCACGTTCGGGAGCTTCAAGTTCTACACCAACAAAGACGGGATCCTCCACTTCCCTGAAGAATCGGGATCTGAGTCAATTTACAGCCTAGGAGCTGTCGATTCACGACCCTACTTGGCGAAAAGTGGCGAGTCCATCCGCCTCAACACCAGCAATTTCCATACCCTCTCTACATAGGAACCCTCTCGGGTCAGGAAGGCTTTTCGAGTTACGCCTAGGACTCACAAGCCACGTCTGGCTCAAGTCTGCATGGCAGGATCAGAACAGCCACCCGCGGAAACTGAACAAAGCGCGAAAGAACACGCCGAGATCAACGTTTCACGAGACGCCTGGCTCCGAGCAAAGGAGGCCATCCGCACAAGCAAACCACCTGCGGCCGGGGTCCCAAACAAAGACATGGTCGCCTACCACTACCATCTAGTGAGAGCGGCCACTGCTATCAAAGAAGCTCGAGAAGATCTGGTCGTGAGAAAAAGGTTGGCAGACGAATCAAGCCAACGCCGAGCGGAGCTATCCCTAACATCTTCCCTCGGGAACCGCCCCCAGAAGAAGGGACACACCTCGAGAACCACGACTATGGACGGCGAGTCCTTAAGAGGAATCAGCAAATCACTTATGCGTGTGGACGAAGATGGAAACATCCATCCGCAAACTCCCGCAGCCGCGGTGCTAGCCGCAGCTACCTACATGCAGATAAATCAACCAGGGTAAAACGATCCCCGCGCGGAACAATACAAGCAAGTGCAAAAAGGACTAGGCATCGCAGCCGCAAAACTTGCCTCCTATGATCGCAGGAAGGCAGCCGAACAGAAAGACAAAGAAGCACCCCGTGGACGTAGGGGTACATCACCCGATAAAAAAAAATCGCCCCGCCGAACACGGGGGAAAGAAGCTCGGCGACAAGGAGATAGCCCGAGTGGCAGCGATAGCAGCCCAAGGGGTCGAGACCGTAGTCGCAGCCCGAGAAGAGGTCGAGATCACAGCCCACGGAGGAATCGAGATTGCAGCCCGCGAGGAAATCGGGATCGCAGACCGCGAAAAGATCGAGACAGCAGCCGCTCGCGACATCGCAGCAAATAACCGAGAGGAGACGCCAATCGCGATGAGCCCGGATACAACGCGCGATCAGACATCACCCAGCGCAAGGTCGATAAAGGTCGGGCGGCCAGAAACCGTGCGCGCTCCCCATCCACATCCTCCGATGACGAAGTCCGCGGAGCCCTATGCTTTACCCGCAGCATCCGTGTCGCACCCGGACTTCTAGAGGATACTCACAGTCCACTAAACAGTAGAACAAATGGCTTACGGGGCATACCGGCACCCGCATCTCAATATGAGCAGGCCAACACATAAACGTGTGACAACCATTCTCTATTGTTCATCGTCTGCGTAAACCATCCCATAGAAATCAGGACACTTCCGTTGACGTACTTCATAACATACACACATGGTACGTCAACGGCATTAGAACAACTGATATCACAACATATCTCTAAGACACAAAGGATGGAAATAAGTTGCAAATAGCTCTCACTAGAGCAGAGATAGCAAATACAATCATCCAGATGACACATGTCCCAACAATTCATCATTACAACACAGCGGAAGCATCCAAAGTGTCTGAGTACAGACAAGATCCAAATAGGCCTAAGAGGCCGGAAACGAAAAGACGGAGCCCATCCACGATGTCTCGGATCCTGCCCGGGTCCGCTATCTACTCGTCAGCAGCCTCGTCAAACTCCACGTAGTAGCCATCACGGGGATCCTCGTAAGCGTAGTCTGCGGAAACCACAGCCCCAAAGGGGTCAGTACATAAACGTACTGGCAAGCAAGACTCACAATTCACCAAAGTGTACCCAACAACATCAAGCACAGATGCTTTGGGTTCAAGGAAGAAAGGGTGATACAAAAGATGCGGCAGCGGGCTGCGCTAACCAGCTACAGATACAAGCTATAACTTCCGGCTAACAGAAAGGAGATAAGATAGCGTATCGTAACCAACTATAACTAACTCCAAACAAACCCATCCTGGATCTCGCCCCTTATCCAAAGAAGCAATCCGAGGATAACTCACACAGTTGGATTAATGATGGGTCAAGTTATTGTGTCGGTAAGACTATTACTAGTCAAGTTAACATTAGTTAGGTGTAAGTTGTTCTGAGTACTTGTTAGCCAGTACTTTCACCTAGTCAACCATAACCGCGGAAAACACGGCTTCTCGAGAAGATTTATCCCTGCAGGGGTGCACCAATTTGGCCGTACACGTAAGAATAACCCGCCAGATGGAATGCCTCCCACCAAGCGGGGCACTCAACACAACTCAACTCTTCTTCGCATCAAGCCCAAAGAACCACGTGATGTGCGTGCGCGGCTAATCGAGCCCCCACGAAGAAAAGGGGGACCCTCATAGCACTCTAAGACCACGCCGCCCTAAATGCCGACTACAAAAATTCCACCCTGGCCTCGGGTTCGTACCTGCATATGAGTGCATCAAATGGAAAGCCCGAACTAAGTGTGGCGATTTGGACGAGATGCGAATCGAATCAAATTGAGGGGGCGCCCATACACGCTTCCCACATGTGGTTAGTGCGCTCATCATGGATCAGTAGACAAGACCCTTTTCTTAATTAGGGTCGACACTAGCAGGCCTCAAAACCACGCCGGGCCTCCTGCCGGTGCCTTATCATCAATTAGCATTACCTCAAAATTAACAGGTTGTTGTTTAACATCGAGCCCCAGAACATAAAAGAAATATAGTAACAGAAAGTAACGGGTAACAGACTCGAGCAAAAACAACCCTAAGCATGCTAGTAAGACACAGGCAACAAGCAAAAGGGGCTATGGGGGTGGAGGAGAGGCTATATCAGGGTTAAAGGATAACATGTGATAGGATCGAACAGAAGCAACGATTCATAGGGCTAGCAGAATAGACAACGGAAAAGTATCGGTATCCAATGTTGAAAGGAACACAATGGTTCATGTGAGTGAATACTTGCCTACAAACTCAGCAGCCTGGTACTGAGCTAACTCCTCAGAAGTAGTGTCGTAAGTATCGTCTGCCTCAACGTCGTCGTCTATTCGAGAAGAAGCAAACAAACAACGCAGAGAGACAAACAATCAATAACATGGCATTGTGCACAATCATGGGATGATGCATGACCATTTAATTGATGCAAAAAAATAAACTAGTTGACATGGTAACGTAACATGATTAAATGGACCCACATGCAATTTGGATTGCATATGGAAAGCCCATGAATTAAGGTTGAAATAATTGTTTTACAACTAAACAACAGGTGAAAGTGGATTATCATGATGCATGGATGAGGGAAACAAAAAGAAAACAACAATAGAATCAATTTGAAATAAGGTTTACCAAGTGTGGAATTTTATTTATTAAGTTATGGAATTTTGGTTCCTTAAATGTGTTACACAAGCATTTGTTGTTTTCACCAATTTAAATTGTTCAAAATAGATAACAAAGTTCATATTTGGAAAGAACACAAAATTTTAGGTGGATTACATGTTTCAAATATTAAAAAAGGAATTATGATGAATTAATTATGAATTAAACAAGTTTAAACAAGATTTAAATGAATTAAATTCAAGTATGAATTTATTTGAATTTTTATTTGTTCAAAACATTAAACCAATTTCATATTTGAAAAGTTTATACTTTTATAGTGTGAAAACATATTTCATATGTTCAAAAATAATTTAATTTGAGCAAGTTATGAATTTAGCAAATTTAAATGATTTAAACAAGGTTTAAATTATTTAACCAATTTTAATTATTCAAAACATGAAACAAATTTTATATTTGAAAAGGTGGTTTAAAATGGCATGGAAAACATATTTTATTTGTGTTATTTGAATTAAGTTTGAATTAGTTATGGAATTAACCAAAACTAAGATGATTTGTTTGAATTTGAAATTTGAATACATTTCAAATATTCAAAACAGAAAACAAATGAGTTAATCATGTAGAGGATTTAATTTGGTGCAGAATACATATTTCATTTGCATCATTTGGATTTGGAAATTAAAAGTTATTTGCAATTTAAAATCAGGGACTAATCTGTAAAAGAAAAAAGGATTTATTTTTAAAAAGAAAAGGCCAGAAAACATTTTACACAATGCAGTGACCTAGCATAGGCCACTGCCAGTGGGCCCTGGCCTCCGTGGCAGCGTGTGTGGGCGCGTGGAGGCACGCGTGGCCACCACTGCCTATGGCAGGTGGCCCCTGCCTGCCAGCGTGGCTAGGCAAAAAGTGGGGATTAAATCCCGCGGGGGCAGGGCTCGAACCTGCGACCCCGTGTGCGCGCTCGCAGTGCAGTGCCACTGCGCTGTGATCCGTTCCTTGTCAGGTAAGGGGTAGCGAGGGAGGATATGTTTCTGATAGCGCTAACTGAATTTTTTTTTGCAGGTTCGTTTTACTGAACTTCGACAGAGCGGAAACGGTGGCCGGCGGCGAGCTGCTGCCGCGCTGCCGTGGATGCGTGCTGCGGGTGCTCGCGGGAGTTGTGCAGCAGAGAAGGAAGCAGGAGGGAGGAAGGTGGGGTGGCGTAGTGCTCACCGGTGATTGGAGAGGAAGCAGAGGCTCGGGGCAGTGGACGTCGCCGGCGACAGCGACGAGGATAGCGGCGGCGCTGTAGGCGTTCCCAGCCCCCGTGGAGGTGTCGGAGAGGATGAGGGAACCACGGGGATCTGATTCCCGCTGCTAGCCAGAGGTGAGGAGGGACCACGCGGCGGCGATCATCGTCGATTCAGAGGTGGCGCTCGGAGTTCAGAGGCAGAGAGGGGAGGTGAGCAGAGAGAGGAGGAATGGCGGCGGTGATCGAGGGAGAGAGGCGTGCAGGGGTCTAGGGCTAGCTCGGGGAGCTCGGGGGTAGGTTTATAGGGGAGGTGAGCGCGCGGGGGCCGTCTGCTGCGCGCTGCCGTCGACGTGGATACGGCGGATGTGCCGCCGTATAGAAGGAAGAGAAAGAGCGAGGGGGTACCGGGCCGGTGGGGATGGTGGGCTGGGCCTGCCCACTGCCTGCCTACCCCTCCCTCTGTTTCTTTTTTTTTTGATTTTGTTCTGTTTGTTTTTTTTTGCTGATTTGAAAAAGGAAGAAAAGGCTAGGGTTTTTGGGGTAGAAAATTTAGGGATAAATTTTATATTGCTTATTTATTGTAACAGCACAAAGTGCCACTTTTGTTTTACAAAAAAATTGAATTTTGGTACTGTTTGCAAGTTGTTTGAAATTTGATTGAATTTTAATATTAATTGAAATAATTGAACTTAAGCAAATAAGTTTTTCAATTCAAGTTTCTTTGAAACAAATGATTGATTTGTTTTGTAAGTTTCATAACTTTCCAATGGTTGCTGTTTGGAATTGGATTTGAAATTTGAATGCAAAAGAATTTAAGTGAATTATTAAAAGGAACAAATTTTAATGGAAACAAATGGATGTTTTATTTGAATATTTCTATTTGGAGAAATTGTGACAGCACAAGTATGAAACAAATATTTGAATTTGGTTTGAAAATTCAAATAGAAAACAAAGGAAAACAAATGGAAAACAATTGGAAAACAAATGCCAAAACAAATGCAATGATGATGTCATGATGCAAAACATAAAATAACAAGAAATAAAACATTCTAGGGGTTGTTTTCATACTTGGGATGTTACAAAACGCCCCCCTTGAAGGAATCGCGCCCCAAGATTACTACTGAGAAGTGAAAAGGTCCGGATACTTCTTGCGAAGATCCTCTTCGGTCTCCCACGTTGCCTCTTTATCGGAATGATGAGACCACTGCACTTTTAAGAACTTGGTGCTCTTGTTGCGAGTCTTACGCTCGGTCTCATCGAGAATACGAACAGGGTGCTCCTCATAAGAGAGATCTTCTTGCAGTTCAATGGAATCATGATCAACTGCACGATCTGGATCTTTGAAACACCTCTTGAGTTGTGACACGTGAAACACATCGTGCACCTTGGATAGTTTTTCTGGAAGTTCAAGACGATAGGCATTTTCCGCACGCCTTGAGAGAATGTTGAAAGGACCAATGTATCTTGGTGCAAGCTTTCCTTTCACACCAAAACGATGAGTGCCTCCGAGGGGAGTTACACGGAGATATGCTTTGTCACCAGGTGCATAGATCATATCCCTGTGCTTGCTGTCATAGTAGCTTTTCTGACGAGACTGAGCAATCTTGAGATTTTCACGAATGATGCGAACTTTCTCTTCGGCTTCCTTAATAATGTCAGGGCCTAAGAGTGAACGTTCACCAGCTCCAGACCAATTGATTGGACTCCTGCATCTGCGGCCATAGAGAGCTTCAAATGGTGCCATGCCTAGGCTTGCCTGGAAGCTGTTGTTGTAGGAGAATTCAGCATATGGAAGGCAATCCTCCCATTTCATGCCAAAGGAGAGACAACATGCTCTGAGAATATCCTCGAGAATCTGATTGACTCTTTCGACTTGCCCCTGAGACTGAGGGTGATAAGCTGTGCTGAACAGAAGTTTGGTGCCCAATGCTTCTTGAAAGCTTTTCCAGAAATGAGAAGTGAAGATACTTCCACGGTCTGAGCTTATTTCCAATGGAACACCATGAAGGGGAACAATCTTTGCGGTGTAGAGCTCTGCTAACTGGCTAGCTGAGATTGTTTCTTTGACAGCAAAGAAGTGAGCTACTTTAGTGAGACGATCAATAACAACGAAGATTGCATCGTTGCCCCTCTTGGACTTTGGAAAACCAGTGACGAAGTCCATTTCAATCATGTCCCACTTCCACTCAGGGATTTTCAGAGGTTGGAGAAGACCGGCTGTTTTCTGATGAACTGCCTTAACACGTTGACAAACGTCACATTCAGAAACGTATTGCGCAATTTCACGTTTCATGCCAGGCCACCAATACAGCGTCTTGAGATCCTGGTACATCTTTGTACTTCCAGGGTGTATGGAGAGAGGAGTTTCATGAGCCTCCTTGAGAATGACCTCTTTGAGACTTTGAACTTGAGGAACTGCAATGCGTCCTTCGAAGAACACAGTTCCCTTGTCATCAATTGAGAAGGACTTAAATTTCTCCTTGCCTTCTTTGATGTGTTCTACCATCTTCTTGATCTCAGCATCACGAAGTTGTTCAGAACGAATCTTGTCCTCGAGAGTTGGGCTGGCTGTCAAATTTGCAAGATAGCCTTGAGGAACAAGACCAAGGTTTAGCTTCTGGAATTCTTCATGAAGTGGAGGTTGGTTTTCCATGATCATGAGATTATTGCAATACGACTTGCGACCGAGAGCATCGGCCATAACATTATCCTTGCCTGGAGTGTAATAAATGGTGAGATCAAAGTCCTTAATCTTTTCAATCCATCTCCTTTGCCTGAGGTTTAGATCTGGTTGAGTGAAGATGTATTTCAGACTCTTATGATCGGAAAAGATTTCAGTGCGGTTACCCAACAAGTATTGTCTCCATTTCTTGAGGGCAAACACAACTGCTGCAAGTTCAAGGTCATGAGTGGGATAATTGAGGTCATGTGCGTTCAACTGACGTGAAGCATAAGCCACAACTTGACGTTCTTGCATAAGAACTGCACATAGACCTTGGAGAGAAGCGTCACAGAATATCTGGAAAGGTTTGGTAGTATCTGGTCCAACCAGAACTGGTGTAGAAGTGAGTTTAGTCTTCAGGAGATTGAAACTTTCATCACATTGTGGAGACCAAACGAACTTCTTGTCCTTCTTTGTGAGATCAGTGAGTGGTTTGGCAATCTTGGAAAAGTTTTTGGACGAAACGACGGCAATAGCTAGCCAAGCCAAGAAAACTTCTTACTTGCTTCACCGTCTTAGGAGGTTTCCAATCAACAATTGCTTTAACCTTTTCTGGATCAATGGCTATGCCCTTGGCTGAGATGACATGACCAAGGTAAGCAACTTCTGAAATCCAGAACTCACATTTGGAGAATTTGGCATATAGACGATGCTCGCGAAGTTTCATGAGAGTGAGACGAAGATGTTCTTCATGCTCTTCCTCGGATTTTGAGTAGACAAGAATGTCATCAAGATATACCACAACGAACTTGTCGAGGTATTCATGGAAGACAGAATTCATGAGTCGAGAGAATGTCGCTGGTGCATTGGTGAGACCAAAGGACATGACGGTGAATTCATATAGACCGTAGCGAGTGGTGAAGGTTGTTTTTGGAATATCCTCTTTTCTGATCTTTATTTGATGGTAACCCATTCTCAAGTCCAACTTTGAGAATATTGAGGCTCCAGCAAGTTGATCAAAAAGATCATCGATACGAGGAACTGGATACTTGTTTTTGATGGTTTTCTCGTTAAGAGGACGATAGTCAACAACGAGTCTCTTTGTGTGATCCTTCTTCGCAACAAACAGAGTTGGGCAACCCCAAGCCGAGGAACTAGGTTGAATGTAACCTTTTTCCATGTACATATCGATTTGCTCCTTTAACAGTTTCAGTTCAGGAGGAGCTATCTTGTATGGATGCTTAGAGATTGGAGCAGTACCTGGTTCAAGCTCGATCACGAACTCAACTGCTCTGTCCGGAGGCATCCCTGGCAACTCTTCTGGAAAAACGTCAGGGAATTCACAAACCACCGGAATATTTTCAAGCAAAGGAAGGGGTTTTGCATCGAGGGTGCATAGCTGAACAGAACTTGATTCATTTGGAGAATAGACTATCTGGCCAGAAGGGTGGAACAGAGTTATTGACTTCTGAGCACAATCAATCCTTGCTTTATTAGCTTTCAGCCAATCCATACCAAGAATGACATCAATGTCAGAATTGCCAAGCAGTATGAGGGAAGCAAGGAATATGTGGCCTCCAATTAGGATTTGATTTCTGTGACTGATCTTGGAAGTTTGCATAGTTGCTCCAGGGGAGTTTACTACTAGCGGGGAACTCAAACCAACAAAGGGGAGTTTAATTGATGTCGCAAAGATCTTTGACACGAAATAATGTGATGCTCCGGTAACAAACAACACTTTAGCTGGAATAGAGTTTACGGGAAATGTACCGAGAACGACGTCAGGAGCTTCCTCAGCTTTGTCGATCTTGACATGATTCACCCTTGCGGTCCTCCCGACAGGCCTGTTGTTGGAGTTGAAGGCTTTAGGCGGGGGAGCACGCACCATTGTCTGGTTTGTGTTGGGACGAGGTGGTGGTGGAGGTAGCTGCCTCTGCGTGCACTTGTCAGCGTAGTGCCCCGTCTGCTTGCACTTGTAGCAAGTGACGACACGAGGAGGCCCTGGCCTTGGCTGCCCCATCGAAGCCCTCTGATCATGCATCTGAGCAGGGTTGGGTGGGCGGGGAGCGAAGCCTGGAGAAGCTTGGGCATATGGAGCCCTAGTGACAGCACCATTTGGTACCCAGATGCAGCGCTTCTGCGGAGGGGTGGTCATGTTGGAGGAGGAACCACCCTCACGCGAGTGCTTGCGAGACTCCTCGAACGCCTTGCTCCCATTTTCTTCATTGAGCGCGGTGTTAACGAGCTCCTCGAAGTTGTTGGCCTTGATATTGGTGAGGGCGTACTTGAGTTCAGGGTTAAAACCTCTGCGGAACCTTGCCATCTTCTTAGCCTCAGTGGACACCTCATCACCAGCGTAGCGAGCGAGGCGATTGAACTCACTCTGATAGCCAATGACGTCCAGCTTGCCCTGCTTGAGTGAGCAAAACTCCTCACGCATCCTTTCCATGAGACCATCTGGAATGTGGTGCTTCAGGAAGGCTTCCTTGAAACAATTCCAGTTGATTGGAAAGCCAGCTCTCATGGCCTGGTAGTTTTCCCACCAAGTAGCTGCCTGACCCTTCAGCAGATAGGAGGCATACTTGACCTTGTCTTCCTCAGCAACGTGAGCAATCTCCAGAGCCTTAGCTATCTCACGGATCCAGTCATCAGCGTCCAGAGGCTCGCGTGTGGCCACGAAAGCTCTCGGACCCAGACTGAGGAACTCCTTGATGCTGACTCGTGGAGCCGTCTGGTTGTTGTGCTGATTAGTCTGGAACTGGGCCATCTGCGCCATGACTTGGGTCATCTGAGTTAACAGCTCCGTGATTGGCGGTGGCTCAGGCGGGTTGTTCCTTGTTGGCGGCATCCTGAATGGAAATGCATTTTAGCACAACAATAGAAAAGGATAGACTTGGAAACCGAAAGAGAGATTATTCCGACGCATGAATAGATAACCAACAGGTACATCATCACATGTTCAAATACATCAGAATATCCAACACACCACAAATGGTTCAAATGCCAAAGGATAACTAAACATAGCTAAGAATGGATACATCGGTACTCCCATGCTCATCACGCAGGACGGCGGCTAGGAGTACGGCGAGAGGTACGGTGAGGAGCACGCCCACGAAAGTAGGTAGAACGACGATCCACATAGATCTGACGTGGTCTGAGAGCGACTCTAGGTGTGGTGAAGTACATAGCGTCGACTCCCTGTGCTCCAAAGCGTGGAATCCCAGTGTAACCAGCACCGAGGTTGAGGAGTGGACCTCTGATCGGCTCGTAACCTCCAGCATCTGGCAGACGACGACCAACTGGCTGATCGAAACGTGCAAAGCGCTCGTCTCCAACAAAATCTGTGGTATAAGTCGCCAGACGAGTCAAAGCAAGGTAGAGCTGCTCTCTGACTGAAGCCAACTCCTGAGATAGTGTGCTGGCAACTGCGTCACTGTGCCTCACAAACTGAGCGGTGGTGTGCAGCCTGGAGTTATCATGCTCGTAAACATCCAAGTTGTCGTAGAGAGTGAAGTGAGCTCCCTCCGAAGTGATGTAACCACGGGGAATGTGGCGATAGATGGAATCGTCAAATCCCCAGTAGTCAGCACGAAGGACGGTGAGACTCACATAAGCTGCCTGCTGCACGGCCATATCCACTGTGGAACCTACTCCCTCGTAGCGGTGGACAACGCTCATGCCATCATCTGACAGAATGTAGACGATAGCCTGGTAGTAGGTCTGGTCAAACTCTCGCTGCTGCTCGTAGACCTGGTACTCTGGTGCCCAACGGAACCCCAGAAAAGTGACCATGTCCCTCAGCATCTCCGGATAACCGGCAGTGCTCTCGCAACGAGTCATACGAACCACCTGCGGGTAGAACCTGAGATCCATCTGCAGATGATCGGGGAAGTTTTGATTAGACGCCGGTAGAAGAACTGAAGTGGAAAGCAACAACAAGGTTTCAACGGACGAAAAAGGATGTTGAGAAGAACAGGATATCGAAGCAACATCGGGGAAACACGAGACCAAACACTCCTGAGGTACTACGGAAAACCCATCCGGGCTTCTAAAGGATAAATATCTACTGCTTAAGGAATAGAGGATCTGCTTCCGGGGCTTACACGCCTCCGTTATCAATCGTGAGTAGGCAACATGATAAATCATGTCACAACCACCTCCATTCCTATGGTCTAGTAGATATAACTATCCTAGAGAAACCAGGATACGAGAAACCCTAACTTGAAAGTTTAGATGAGAAGAGAAAACAACGTTGCACTTCCTTACCAGAAAAGGGAGCGTGGGTGGGGAAAGAAATAAAAGAACAGAATTCCTACTCTCACGTTTCATTTTTCCTATATAGCTACAAAATAGTTTCTAGACTCAACTACGACCAGTAAAAGGGATCCTACAGGCAGACAGGCTCTGATACCATTTGTCGCACCCGGACTTCTAGAGGATACTCACAGTCCGCTAAACAGTAGAACAAATGGCTTACGGGGCATACCGGCACCCGCATCTCAATATGAGCAGGCCAACACGTAAACGTGTGACAACCATTCTCTATTGTTCATCGTCTGCGTAAACCATCCCATAGAAATTAGGACACTTCCGTTGACGTACTTCATAACATACACACATGGTACGTCAACGGCATTAGAACAACTGATATCACAACATATCTCTAAGACACAAAAGATGGAAATAAGTTGCAAATAGCTCTCACTAGAGCAGAGATAGCAAATACAATCATCCAGGGGACACATGTCCCAACAATTCATCATTACAACACAGCGGAAGCATCCAAAGTGTCTGAGTACAGACAAGATCCAAATAGGCCTAAGAGGCCGGAAACGAAAAGACGGAGCCCATCCACGATGTCTCGGATCCTGCCCGGGTCCGCTATCTACTCGTCAGCAGCCTCGTCAAACTCCACGTAGTAGCCATCACGGGGATCCTCGTAAGCGTAGTCTGTGGAAACCACAGCCCCGAAGGGGTCAGTACATAAACGTACTGGCAAGCAAGACTCACAATTCACCAAAGTGTACCCAACAACATCAAGCACAGATGCTTTGGGTTCAAGGAAGAAAGGGTGATACAAAAGATGCGGCAGCGGGCTGCGCTAACCAGCTACAGATATAAGCTATAACTTCCGGCTAACAGAAAGTAGATAAGATAGCGTATCGTAACCAACTATAACTAACTCCAAACAAACCCATCCTGGATCTCGCCCCTTATCCAAAGAAGCAATCTGAGGATAACTCACACAGTTGGATTAATGATGGGTCAAGTTATTGTGTCGGTAAGACTATTACTAGTCAAGTTAACATTAGTTAGGTGTAAGTTGTTCTGAGTACTTGTTAGCCAGTACTTTCACCAAGTCAACCATAACCGCGGAAAACACGGCTTCTCGAGAAGATTTATCCCTGCAGGGGTGCACCAATTTGGCCGTACACGTAAGAATAACCCGCCAGATGGAATGCCTCCCACCAAGCGGGGCACTCAACACAACTCAACTCTTCTTCGCATTAAGCCCAAAGAACCACGTGCTGTGCGTGCGCGGCTAATCGAGCCCCCACGAAGAAAAGGGGGACCCTCATAGCACTCTAAGACCACGCCGCCCTAAATGCCGACTACAAAAATTCCACCCTGGCCTCGGGTTCGTACCTGCATATGAGTGCATCAAATGGAAAGCCCGAACTAAGTGTGGCGATTTGGACGAGATGCGAATCGAATCAAATTGAGGGGGGCGCCCATACACGCTTCCCACATGCGATTAGTGCGCTCATCATGGATCAGTAGACAAGACCCTTTTCCTAATTAGGGTCGACACTAGCAGGCCTCAAAACCACGCCTGGCCTCCTGCCGGTGCCTTATCATCAATTAGCATTACCTCAAAATTAACAGGTTGTTGTTTAACATCGAGCCCCAGAACATAAAAGAAATATAGTAACAGAAAGTAACGGTTAACAGACTCGAGCAAAAACAACCCTAAGCATGCTAGTAATACACGGGCAACAAGCAAAAGGGGCTATGGGGGTGGAGGAGAGGCTATATCAGGGTTAAAGGATAACATGTGATAGGATCGAACAGAAGCAACGATTCATAGGGCTAGCAGAATAGACAACGGAAAAGTATCGGTATCCAATGTTGAAAGGAACACAATGGTTCATGTGAGTGAATACTTGCCTGCAAACTCAGCAGCCTGGTACTGAGCTAACTCCTCAGAGGTAGTGTCGTAAGTATCGTCTGCCTCAACGTCGTCGTCTATTCGAGAAGAAGCAAACAAACAACACAGAGAGACAAACAATCAATAACATGGCATAGTGCACAATCATGGGATGATGCATGACCATTTAATTGATGCATAAAAATAAACTAGTTGACATGGTAACATAACATGATTAAATGGACCCACATGCAATTTGGATTGCATATGGAAAGCCCATGAATTAAGGTTGAAATAATTGTTTTACAACTAAACAACAGGTGAAAGTGGATTAGCATGATGCATGGATGAGGGAAACAAAAAAAAACAACAATAGAATCAATTTGAAATAAGGTTTACCAAGTGTGGAATTTTATTTATTAAGTTATGGAATTTTGGTTCCTTAAAGGTGTTACACAAGCATTTGTTGTTTTCACCAATTTAAATTGTTCAAAATAGATAACAAAGTTCATATTTGGAAATAACACAAAATTTTAGGTGGATTACATGTTTCAAATATTGAAAAAGGAATTATGATGAATTAATTATGAATTAAACAAGTTTAAACAAGATTTAAATGAATTAAATTCAAGTATGAATTTATTTGAATTTTTTATTTGTTCAAAACATTAAACCAATTTCATATTTGAAAAGTTTATACTTTTCTAGTTTGAAAACATATTTCATATGTTCAAAAATAATTTAATTTGAGCAAGTTATGAATTTAGCAAATTTAAATGATTTAAACAAGGTTTAAATTATTTAACCAATTTTAATTATTCAAAACATGAAACAAATTTTATATTTGAAAAGGTGGTTTAAAATGGCATGGAAAACATATTTTATTTGTGTTATTTGAATTAAGTTTGAATTAGTTATGGAATTAACCAAAATTAAGATGATTTATTTGAATTTGAAATTTGAATACATTTGAAATATTCAAAACAGAAAACAAATGAGTTAATCATGTAGAGGATTTAATTTGGTGCAGAATACATATTTCATTTGCATCATTTGGATTTGGAAATTAAAAGTTATTTGCAATTTAAAATCAGGGACTAATCTGTAAAAGAAAAAAGGATTTATTTTTAAAAAGAAAAGGCCAGAAAACATTTTACACCGTGCAGTGACCTAGCATAGGCCACTGCCAGTGGGCCCTGGCCTCCATGGCAGCGTGTGTGGGCGCGTGGAGGCACGCGTGGCCACCACTGCCTATGGCAGGTGGCCCCTGCCTGTCAGCGTGGCTAGGCAAAAAGTGGGGATTAAATCCCGCGGGGGTAGGGCTCGAACCTGCGACCCCGTGTGCGCGCTTGCAGTGCAGTGCCGCTGCGCTGTGATCCGTTCCTTGTCAGGTAAGGGGTAGCGAGGGAGGATATGTTTCTTATAGCGCTAACTGAATTTTTTTCTGCAGGTTCGTTTTACTGAACTTCGACAGAGCGGAAACGGTGGCCGGCGGCGAGCTGCTGCCGCGCTGCCGTGGATGCGTGCTGCGGGTGCTCGCGGGAGTTGTGCAGCAGAGAAGGAAGCAGGAGGGAGGAAGGTGGGGTGGCGCTGTGCTCACCGGCGATTGGAGAGGAAGTAGAGGCTCGGGGCAGTGGACGTCGCCGGCGACAGCGACGAGGATGGTGGCGGTGCTGTAGGCGTTCCCAGCCCCCGTGGAGGTGTCGGAGAGGATGAGGGAACCACGGGGATCTGATTCCCGCTGCTAGCCAGAGGTGAGGAGGGACCACGCGGCGGCGATCATCGTCGATTCGGAGGTGGCGCTCGGAGTTCAGAGGCAGAGAGGGGAGGTGAGCAGAGAGAGGAGGAATGGCGGCGGTGATCGAGGGAGAGAGGCGTGTAGGGGTCTAGGGCTAGCTCGGGGAGCTCGGGGGTAGGTTTATAGGGGAGGTGAGCGCGCGGGGGCCGTCTGCTGCGCGCTGCCGTCGACGTGGATACGGAGGATGTGCCGACGTACAGAAGGAAGAGAAAGAGCGAGGGGGTACCGGGCCGGTGGGGATGGTGGGCTGGGCCTGCCCACTGCCTGCCCTACCCCTCCCTCTGTTTCTTTTTTTTTTTATTTTGTTCTGTTTTTTTTTTTTTTTGCTGATTAGAAAAAGGAAGAAAAGGCTAGGGTTTTTGGGGTAGAAAATTTAGGGATAAATTTTATATTGCTTATTTATTGTAACAACACAAAGTGCCACTTTTGTTTTACAAAAATTTTGAATTTTGGTACTGTTTGCAAGTTGTTTGAAATTTGATTGAATTTTAATATTAATTGAAATAATTGAACTTAAGCAAATAAGTTTTTAAATTCAAGTTTCTTTGAAACAAATGATTGATTTGTTTTGTAAGTTTCATAACTTTCCAATGGTTGCTGTTTGGAATTGGATTTGAAATTTGAATGCAAAAGAATTTAAGTGAATTATTAAAAGGAACAAATTGATAGTTTGAGCTTTTCATTTTAATGGAAACAAATGGATGTTTTATTTGAATATTTCTATTTGGAGAAATTGTGACAGCACAAGTATGAAACAAATATTTGAATTTGGTTTGAAAATTCAAATAGAAAACAAAGGAAAACAAATGGAAAACAATTGGAAAACAAATGCCAAAACAAATGCAATGATGATGTCATGATGCAAAACATAAAATAACAAGAAATAAAACATTCTAGGGGTTGTTTTCATACTTGGGATGTTACAATCCGCGAAGCACCGCTACCCAAAAGATTTAAGTTGTCCACGGAAGTACAGAAATACGACGGGTCGTAGGATCCTTCAGCCTGGTTATCAGATTACCTCACGGCAGTAAAATGCCAACGTGGGAACAAAAACACAGCTATGAATTACCTCAACCTACACCTAGTCGGTGCAACCCACAGCTGGTTCGAAGGAAGGCCGAAGGCATGCTACGGGTCCTGGGACGACCTAAACATGGATTTCTGCAAAAATTTCCAAGCAACATACAAACGGCCCGCGACCATCGAGGAGCTACGGGCTTGCAAGCAGAAAAGTGGCGAGTCTACTCGCGAATATATTCAGCGATGGACCACGCTAGGGAATACAGCGGGGAATATATCAGAAGAAGTCGTGGTTGAAGCATTCGCCAAAGGAGCACGGCGAACCTCTTTCAGGGAAGAACTGGGGCGACTAGCACCCAAAACAATGGGAGAATTGATGGCCATAGCCGATAGATGGGCAAACGGCGAAGATGCAGTGCACAATGAGAAAGATTCATCCCTAGCATGCGATGACGACCGCCATAGTCGAAAGAAAAGAATAAAGAACTACGACCATGATGATCGAGAAGAATTCGTGGCAGCGGAGTTCACCAAAAATCGCGACAACGGGTATCGTGGAAAGCGCGAGTGGAAACCAAAGCAAGAAGACAAAACCCCCGAGGAGGACCTTGACGGTTACTGCAAGCTACATCTATTTACAGATAAGAGCACATGCAAAACTAAGGCAACACATCTTCTCAAGGATTTTCGAAAGTTCATTGATATCCATGAAGCCCCATTGAAGAAAAACAGGGCAGCAATTAGCCAGGGTTACCCGCAGCTTCCGGAGGAGGAACTCAAGGATTTCAACAACCACAAGCCCTGCCTCCAGCAGGAAACCAAAACGCAATGCTAGCTGCGCTACCAGCGCCACCCGCCCCAAACCAAGGACCCAGCGGGTACCCGAACCCAGCAGGTCTCTTAGGCATGATACAAAAGGTCTGTCCATCACGCAGAGCTCAGAAGACAAACACGCGGCAGCTGTGCATGGCTGTGCAAACTCCAACTACAAGAACTGAGTATCTGAAGATGGCGGAGCAACCGATAAATTTCTCCAAAGAAGACCACCCCCCCGCGAGTCTATCGACCAGGACACGCTGCCCTAGTCATACAGGCGCAAATTGGCAACTACGAGCTGGCTCGCGTGTTCATGGACGGATGCAGTGGCATCAACATCATCTACGCAGACACGCTTCATCGCATGAAGAAGAATTTAGACGGACTCGTAGAATCAGAGACATCCTTCCACGGGATAGTTCCAGGGAAAGCAATCTGTCCACTCGGAACAATCAACCTGGAGGTGGTATTAGGCAACCAAAGTAATTACAGGCGAGAATTTCTTTATTTCGAAGTCTTCGATTGGCCCTCACAGTACCACGCCATTCTCGGTCGAACGGCGTTCGCCAGATTCATGGCAGTACCGCACTAGGCATATTTGAAGCTCAAGTTGCCTGGAGAATATGGCATAATCACCATCGACGGCGATTTCCAAAAGTCCAACAAATGCGACATCGAATTCAACGAGATCGCCCAATCCTTCGGGATGCAGGAAGAACTAGATGAGATAGCAAAAACCACGGATCACTCTGTGATTCCTCTCACCAAGAAGAACGCTCCAGAGCTCGAGTTCAACACAAATAGCGGTACCCGCAAGCATCAAGTGCACCCGACGGATTCTGCGAAGACGGCGATGGTGTCCACCACCCTCTCGCCAGCACAGGAAGGCACGCTCGTCGAGCGCGCTCGTCGATCTCCTCCGTGAGTACTGGGAAATTTTCGCTGGCAACCTTCAGATATGCCAGGGATACCCAGGGAGTTCGCCGAGCACTCACTCGAAGTCTTCAAAGACGCTAAACCTATCAAGCAGACCACCCGACGGTTCTCAGAACCCAAGCACAAAGCGCTCGGAGAAGAGGTAAACAGATTGCTCGCAGCAAAATTCATCAGAGAGATAAAAATATCCACTTGGTTAGCAAACCCAGTGCTGGTCCCAAAGAATAACACCAACATCCTTCGAGTGTGCATCGACTACACGTCGTCAAATAAGCACTGCCCCAAGGATAACTTTCCACTCCCGCGAATCGACCAGATCGTGGACTCCACTGCAGGCTGCCAACGCCTCTCCTTCCTAGACGCCTACTCGGGATACAACCAGATCCGGATGAAACAGGAAGACGAGGAAAAGACAGCATTCATCACACCTCACCGTGTATACTGCTACACGACAATGCCCTTCGGGCTAAAGAAAGCAGGCGCAACATATCAGTGTTGCATGCAAAAATGCCTCGCCAAGCTTATTGGCAAGAACATACAAGTGTACGTTGACGACATCGTCATCAAGACTCGAGTGGAAGATACACTCCTCGAGGATATCAGAGAAACGTTTGACGCTCTAAACGCATACATGATTAAGCTTAACGCGACAAAATGCGTCTTCGGCGTCCCAGCAGGACAACTCCTCGGGTACCTGGTATCCGCTAGAGGAATCGAAGCCAACCCAGAGAAGATACAAGCAATCTTGACCATGAAGGAGCCCACCAATCTACGCGGAGTCCAACAGCTCCCAGGGCGACTAGCCGCCTTGAGCAGATTCATCGCACGATTGGGCGAGTAGGCGTTACCCTTCTACAAGTTATTGAAGAAAACGGATAAATTCGAGTGGACACCCGAAGCAAAGCAGGCATTCGCAGATCTGAAGCAAACGCTACAGAGCAGGCGTATCCTAGCTACACCAAACGAAAGAGAACCGCTATACCTATACCTAGCCGCAACAAACCAGGTTATCAGCACGACCATCGTAGTAGAAAGACCAGAGGAAGGCAAGGCATATGGAGTGCAAAGGCCAATTTACTACATCAGTGAGGTCCTTTCGCCATGCAAACAACGATATCCCCACTACCAGAAGCTTGCATACGGAGTCGTCCTCACGGCTCGAAAGCTTAAACACTACTTCCAGGAGCATACCGTAACGGTGCTAAACGACGCATCACTCGGTACTATCATGAACAATCCAATGGCATCGGGAAGAATAGCAAAGTGGAGCATCGAGCTAGGCGCCTGGGACATTATCTATGCAGGACGCAATTCCGTGAAGTCGCAGGTACTCGTGAAATTTCTGAGCGAGTGGACAGAACTACAAACACCCGGACCACCGGAATATACGAGTAACTGGATCATGTACTTCGACGGGTCCAAAAGGAATGAAGGAGCTGGAGCTGGGATCGTCCTAATATCACCGAGAGGAGACAAGTTGCAGTACGTCCTACGATTGTACTTCCCACTCGACGATCCAGCATCAAACAATGACGCAGAATATGAGGCCCTGTTGCATGGGATGAAGATGGCAATCGCGTGTGGAGCCACCCGGTTGATGATCTATGGCGATTCTAATCTCATCGTGCAACAGACAATGAAGGAGTGCGACGTTATCACAGAAAACATGGTCGCCTACCGGGACATGTACAATCTACTCGAAGTTTCAAAAGATGCGAACTAAAACACATTGCGAGATCTAGCAACGAAGAAGCAGACAGGCTGGCAAACATGGGGTCCACAAACACACCCATACCGCCAGGAATATATTTCGAAAATATGGCCAAGTGTTCAGTCAAGGTCAAGAAAACTGCTGGAGCACCCACCGCATTGGAGACAGAGGTCAACCCGCAAATTGCTATCATCGAGCTCAGCCATGGCATCTCACGACAAGTTTTTCTGGTCGAGCCAGTCTGGACGCAGAAATATCTCGACTACTTGTCCGCCAAATAGCTCCCAACAGACCCTCGCGAGGCTCGACAAATAGTCAGACGCAGCAAATCTTTTTGGGTACTCAACGGCGAGTTATACAAGCAGAGCATCTCAGGCATACTACAAAGATGCATAGCACCCGAAGATGGCAAGGAATTGCTACGAGATATACACCAAGGAGATTGTGGACATCACGCCAGCTGGAAAGAGATCGTGGGCAAAGCTTTTCGAGCAGTATTTTACTGGCTTACAGCAGCCAGAGACGCAAAGGAATTGGTCGACAGATGCAACGATTGCCAGCGATTCGCACCCAAACCACACGCTCCCGCCACAGAGTTGCATATGATACCTATCGCCTGCCCTATGCACAATGGGGGCTGGACATGGTATGGCCATTACGCAATTCTACACCCGGTGGATACACACACTTACTGGTGGCAGTCGACAAATTTACGAAGTGGATCGAAGCAATGCCAGTAACCTCGGCTAGCGCCCAATGCGCCATCAAATTCCTCGATTCCATCGTCTGTAGATTTGGCGTACCACACAACATCATTACCGACAATAGCAGCAACTTCACGGCAAAGGAAACACAGCAATTCTGCGAAGAAAAGGGAATCATCTTCAAATTCGCTTCAGTGGTTCATCCTCAAACCAACGGTCAAGTCGAACGATCCAACGGATTAGTTTTGGCTGGCATCAAGAAACGACTACTCGATCGCCTACATCCAGCAGCGGGACATTGGGAAGAAGAGCTATCCTCCGTGCTATGGAGCCTCCGCACAACTCCAAATCGATCCACAAATTACACACCATTTTTCATGGTATACGGGGCTGAAGCAGTCCTTCCCGAGGACGTCAAATTCAGCGCCCCACAGGTCGTTTCTTACAGCGAAGAAACCTCTAACAGGGCACTCGCAGACGATATGGACGCACTCGATGAAATACGCGATATTGCACTCGCAAGATCCGCAGTATACCAACAGTCGTTGCGAAACTATCATAGTCGCCGAATACGCCATAGAGCCTTCGTTGTGGGAGATTTGTTGCTACGGTTCAAGCAGAAAGAAGGACACAAGCTCGAACCACCATGGGAAGGATCCTTCATAATACACGAAGTTATCCCAGGTGGCGCCTATCGACTGAAGAACCCGACGACTGGTGGCATCTACTCCAACCCATGGAATGTTGCACACCTCCGCAAATTCTATCCCTAGATTTACCTTACTCATGCAAATAAGGCTATACTAGCCATCTTGTAGCCCGAAACACATGGCTTCTCAGTCATTTTAATAAATATACATGGTTCTTCAACCATAGCTACTCGCAATCTCCATCCCTACGTGCTAAAAAACAGGTACACACCCCAAAATACACGGGGCTTTGTAGCCACTGTTCTCCACCCACTGTTTCTCACTCCTGTCTTCATCCGCGAGAACTGTACCCCAAAATACACGGGTCCCTACGTGCTAAAAAACAGGAGTGAGAAACAGTGGGGTTTTGAACTACCGGCTTCGTGAAGAATATGGTTCTCCACCCACTGTTTCTCACTCCTGTCATCCGGCTGAACAACTACAAAGAAAGGTACAGAATCAAAGGAAGGTAGAAGATACAGAAGCTAGGGGCCTGAGATACTTACAAAGCAAATCCCTAGCGACAACCGCCAACTCATCCATCACAAACTGCTCATGTTCAATCGCAAGTTTTTGTTTGGACTTGGCCACATCCGCCACCCCGCGCAGAATCTTTAGTTTGCGCTCACCATCCGCAACACGGTCACGAAGGCCGGCAAAGGTGCCAACAGCAGCAACAAGAGGATCTACTCGGGCAGCGGACCCACTCGAGGACTCCGCGAGAACTCCAGTTACCTGGAAGGATAAAGGAAAGTTAAGGAATAAGACGCTCCATTCGAGAAATAACACCACCTATTCGACAGGTGCTCGGGGGCTACTCCCATCGGGAGAAACTCATGACAATCCAATCACAGGAAGCATCTCAGGATATCAAAACAACATTTCAATTAAAAGTAGAATACGGGAATACATCCCAAGGTTCATTACATCAAAAGTACAAACTACGGAGAAACTATCCTAAGGAGCTGCAGATGTGTTGCCACTCGCAGCAGTGTGCCCCCTGCGACTAGCACGGGCAAGTAATCGGATAACTTCCGGGCAAGCACTCCAGCTGGATCACCAAAAGGACGAAGCGCTACCTTTTTGCCCGTAGTAGCGTCGACAGGAAGGTTCGAGTACGCCTCCTCCAAGCCTGCGACTCGGTGCGCCAGTGCAAACTGGATAGCAGTCTTCGCCCCGGACTCTGACTGAGCAACCGAGTAGGCATCAAGGAGATTTCCCTCCAGAAAGACCTTCAGAAGATCACTCAGCATGGGCGGAACCACGGCGTCGACCAGAAAACGTCCATGAAGCTGCCTCAACACTCGAGTAGCATCGTTAATCAGGGTGCAAACCCCGTTAGAATGCTGCCGAAGTTGAGCGCAGGAATCTGTCAAGGCGTCCACTCGTTGAACCCCGGGAAGCTCAACAGCGACACCAAGAAGACCTGTAGAAAGATAAGTCAAAATCCAAAGAACTTACCAGCCAGTCGAAAAAAATAAAGGATAAGTGCAACTCACCTGCAAAACGCTGGGCCAAAGGACGAAGGAAGTCAACAAGATCGTTATCCTGCTTCGTGCCAGTTTCTTCCAATTTTTTCAGGGCGTCCTGGGCATCCGCAAGCTTTCCCTCAAAGTCAGTCGACTGCTTACGAGAGGATTTGAGCTCCTGTCGAGCAGTTTCCAACTGAGCCTCCAGGGCGCCTACCCGAGTGACGGCAACCATCTTTTCGGCCTTCAACGCGCCGGTTTGAGCTGCATAGCAACAAGTTTGAAACCCAAAGGAATTTATGCGAATGGAAAGATGAGATAGAAGGAGTCGATAAAGTTACCTCGAAGAAGCTCGTTTTCTGAGACAAGTCGATCGCGATCCACCCGAAGGGTCACGCATTTTGTCTCGGCCGAAATAACGCGACGGCCAACGGCCACAAGGGAGTCAAGAAGGGACTACAAAAACATGAAGATGAAAAAGTCAAAGAGGAGAAGATTGAGCCTATACACGATTGCAAACATTCGAGTATAGCCTCGGGGGCTACTCCCATCGGGAGCACTGCCGTGCACCCAATAAAATGAAGAAAAGAGAGAGCTGGTTTTTGAGCCTGTAGCCAATCGTACACGATTGGCTACAGCCTCGGGGGCTACTCCCATCGGGAGCACTGCCGTGCACCCGATAAAAAATCCAAACAGACAAAGTGCAATATGGAGAAGAAAATAGCAAGATTTACCTGGCCTTGAGCTATGGAGAGAGGATCCGCCGAGCTACCCGACACTTCTTTCGGAGTCGAAGCTCCAACAGCAAAGCTAGGGATCCTATATTCCGTAGCCACCGTTGTGGGGGCTGCACTCGGTGAATTCTGAACGGTGCCAGTAGTCGGGGTCTCACCCGCAGCAGCAGCTCTTTTCCTCTTTTCGAGAGGAAGGGAAGAGACGAACCGGCTAGGGATGATAGATTGGAGATTGTCATGAAGAAAAACAATTTGTCAGAAGAAACAAAAGGGAACATTCGACTAGAACAAGAAAGCAAGAACCTACTCGTCGTCGTCATCATCCAACATATCCGCGTTCCAGGCGGTATGGATCTTTGGCAAATAAGGAGAAGGGGCGCGCGCACTTAACAGAGTCACGATGAGAGGCTCCTTTTTAGGCGACTGCTTACCCAAGGAATTATCGTTGGAGGTGGCTTCATCGTTCTCCGCTCGACGGCGTTTGCGGAGGCGGAGATCGCTACCCGATTCTTCCGCGTCATCCGAGGAATCGTTCTCGGAACTCGAATCGGCTTCGGCAACGTTGGTGTCGGCTGGGGCATTCAGATTGCTCGCCAACAAGTCCGAGACCTCCTCACCGGAGACTGGCGGGTAGCAGTTGACCACCGCTAAACTCTACAAAAAAGAAGACAGAAGAAGAAAAGGAAGAAGAATTTCAGTCAACAGAAAACTTTCGAGCCAGAAAGAGACAGAAGACAAAGAAAAACTTGAACTTACTTCGGGTGGTGGAGGCCTTGATGCCTCAAAAGCCGCGACAGGGTAGTCGGGGAAGGCCTCGCCCACTTTCAAGCTGGTGATAGCCGCAATCTTCTTCTCGAATTCAACATTCGAGAGTTCTTCTCGGCTCACGCAGCTGGGGTCTTCAGCGCCCTGATACTCCCACATCGTGGAAGGCCTCTCCTGTAGAGGCTAGATCCTGCGTTTGAGGAATACGCTCGCCAGGTGCAGGCCGTTCAGCGCAACTCCTGCGGTTTGGTCACGGAGAGCGGCCACCTTGGCGAGTAGCGGGGTGACAATCCGGTTTTCTTCAACCGAAAGTTTGTGCGCCCAGGACTTCCGCCTCTTCAGGACAGCGAACGGGTGGAACTCGTGGACTCCACCCGCGCAGTTGTCGATGACGTAGAACCACTTCTTTCTCCATCCTTGGGCGGAGTCGATGAAGTGCATCAGGAAATAGCCGCTATCCGACTTCGCCTGGATTCCAAAGCCACCGGTGCGCAGCGGCTCCCCGAGCTCAGCCTCTACTCGCGATCTCTCGCGGAAGACACACACCTTGAAGAGGGCTTTTCAAAGGCCCCAATGAGGGCGAATGGCCAGGAAGCACTCGCAAAGAACAATGAAGCACGAGATGTCCTGCACTGCATTTGGAGGCAAGTCGTGGAGCTGTATGCCATAGACATACAACAGCGCCACGAGGAAAGGATGGAGGGGGAAGGAGAGCCCGCACGAAACATGATCCGCGAAGATCACGCGTTCGTTCGCGTGGGGATTGGGTACCTCCTCTTTTTTGCCGAGGCGCACCCGCTTGTCGGCTTCTGGAGGCAGCAACCCCTCTCTCTGCATCTCCTTGATACTCTTGTTCGTTGTATTGGGTGAGCGCCAGTCACCTGAGCGCAGAGCAGGCGGCGCGGGAACTTCCTCCGTCGCCCTCGACAAAGAAACAGCGGCACTGCGCTTCTTGCCTCCTGCCATGGATGCTGGTGCGAGCTCGCAGAGAAAGTGCTGAGAACGAGGAAGACGAATGCTGGAGAGAATGACGGGAAATTTTCACCATTTACCTAAGGGCCACATTTATACACGGAGCCGCCCGATCCTGGCCGTTCGTCGAGCCACGTGGCGTCCATCGCAGCTGCCGCGTGTGAAGATGAAACGAAAGGGCGGCGGAAGCTGTTTCGTTCCACGATCCCAACAGTGGATCGTGCGAAATGACTGCGCGCAGTTCGCTAAAAACCGGAAACGAGACTCCACGATCCCAACAGTGGATCGTGCGAAATGACTGCGCGCAGTTCGCGTAAAAACCGAAAACGATGTCTCGTTTCCGGTCAAAAAGCTGACAAGGTGGGCCAGCGCCTCTGCTATCGCTCCGTCACGTCCCATCGGGAGGATAAAGTGCGCCGTGACGTCATGGCGCACATCATCAAACTGGAAATTTATTCGAATAAAAGACCCAAAACACGAAATAAACTTCGTTTGGGCAGATCAGGACGCGGAAACTCATTCGCAAAAGCTCCAAACACGAAATAACTTCGTACGGACAAACTATGACGTGAAAATTCTTTCATATAAAGCAGGACCCTAGACACAAAAACTCTTTCGTATGGGCGTAAAGATTTCAGACACGAAAACTCTTTCGTATGGACAAAATAGCTTGATTTTCTCACTCGAGAAATCACGTTGTGGGTGCGCGGATCCTGCCACTCCATCACACGATGTCTACACATCACAAACCTGGATTGTTCAGCCGACTAGGCACATTCGGATGCCATATTCTCTCGAATATGAAGGTAAGACCCAAAAGATCTCTCTTGAGGGCCTAGAATCGCACTCAAGCTGCGTCCTCCGGTAAAATTCCGTGTCAACAACACGAAGAAAAATCCTAGTGGACGCGCCGGGTACCCCTAAAGGTTAAGTTCGACTCGGTAAGACCTCTACGGCCCTGTTGCAATGATCACCTCATCGGGTTCGAGTCGGAGGTCTCGAATCTGTGTAGGCCAGAACTGTTTTTTTCCCTAGTTGCAATAAATTGGCGCTGATATTTCGGGCGAGCCAAGCTACTGCGCCACATCCTTCTGCGAAAATAGCCAAACACATGCACTTTCATCACTCGATACTCGGGTAATAAAACTCATCACACAGGGTATACACCCTCCGAATGGAAAACGACCATAATGGTCATCCGAAAGAAAGCAAGATGAAAAATCTGAGCGTCTACCCGACTGGAAGTCTCAATCGAGCAAACGCTCGGGGGCTACTGACGAAGGGATGAACCTTGGACCCAGCGAATAAGGATACTTGGTCCTAGGCCCAAGACTGAAGCCCAATACGAGAAGCCTTTGGACTACTCTAGAAGGTCCAGTTGAATCCCACCCGCAATGCCTTGCGGGATAAGATAGGGAATTTGTAACCGACATAGGTTTAGAGTTCAAGTCCTCTCCAGGTACGGTTTGGGACCTGGCCACCTATATAAGGCCAGGAGAGCCACCGGGAGAGGACCAAGCAATACCGCACCATCAAGCCTTGAGCTCGAGATCGTACTCTCGACTTGAGCAATCCCCCATTGTAACCGATCTATTCGATAATACAGATCGATAGAGGAAGGAGTAAGGGTTTTACCTCTACGAGGGCCCCGAACTTGGGTAAATCGTGCCTCCTATCTAGCCGACGATCGTCACCAGCGTCCACAGGTTCTCCTATTCGAAATCCTATGGGTTCACCCGAGGGACTTGTTGAGATGCAGATTCGACACTAGGATCAAAATAGTACTTGAGAATTCGGGGCAAAACTCAACCGGATATTCCGGTTCAGTTCTGTATCGGATATTCCGATTTCATGAAAGAACCTAGCGGGATATTCTGGTTCAAAACTGAACCGGATATTCCGACTGCACTGCAGAACACAACCGGATATTCCGGTTCAAAACTGAACCAGATATTTTGAGGGCACGAAAACAGCACTAGATTGATTCATACCTAGATTTGAAAACTAGATCGGTGACATGTGAATCTAACCTATTGTCTCTAGCATGTATAGGATACCCTAGGAAACAATCACAACCAAGCACTGGCAAGAAAAGCACGAATCCATGGAGAGGTATGGTTATAGCACCAAGATTCAAAAGATTTGTACGTTACCGGTGTCTATGGATGAAGATGCTTGGATGGCAATGCTACCAAGGTGATGGAGAAAAAGATCCAGGCAAGAAATCGCAGATCCCGTGGAGGAAGTGGCCCGGGAGGCCAAGAATCAGAGCGGCGACGTGTTTGTGGAGAAGGGGAGTCGAGGAAGAAAGAGCACGAACTGCCTCTCTCCCCGTGCCCCTTCAAATAAGTGGATATGCGCCGAACCGGATATTCCGGTTCAAGTTTGAACCGGATATTCCGGTTCAAAACTGAACCGGAATTTTCGGCTACTTTCTGATTCAAAACTTCCTAGTTTCAAAGGAATGACAAGTGTGCTAGATAGAGTTTGGTTTTTGGGTAGAAAGGCTTAGGATAGATACACCAAACTGGAAGTAGTACTTATCTCACTCTATTGCAAGAAACAAACACTTGAAAAGACCAATTGAGAGAGATCTTCTTACGAAAACACTTAGCGAGGGAAAACAAGAGAAATGCAATGAAATATCGAATAAACCCCAACTAAGATCCAACTCTTCACAAGGAAGAGGTTGGTGGCCTAAGCCACCATGTAAGAGGTCATGGTATGACACCGTGAAGATATATCTTGGGTACATGGCCAATACTCGACATTGAAGCTCACAATTCAACATTAGAAAAAGAGAGATAACAATGAATTTTTGCTTTGGGCATAATGGGGGGAGGGAGAACCCAATGTGTTAGGATAACACTCCTCCTGTGTCTATGCCTACACCTAAACCCAAACACGTCACAACTATAGGGGTGTGTGCAAGATCTTCAAGTCAAACTCCTAGAATCAATGATATTTAGCTCATTCCTCAAGAACATGAATCTTGCATCATTGAGAGGCTTCGTGAAGATGTCCGCGAGATTAACCTTGGTGGGGACATATGCTAGCTCAATATCACCTCTTGCCACATGATCCCGGATGAAATGGTGACGAATCTCAATGTGCTTTGTCCTTGTGTGTTGCACGGGGTTGTAGGCGATCTTGATGGCACTTTCATTGTCACACATGAGAGGAACCTTCTCCAAGTGAACATCGTACTCTTTGAGGGTTTGCCTCATCCATTGAAATTGGGTGCAAGCACTTGAGGCAGACACGTACTCGGCTTCGGCGGTGGAGAGAGATATGCAATTTTTCTTCTTGGAAGACCAACTCACCAAGGACCTACCAAGAAAATGGCAAGCCCCGGAAGTAGACTTCCTATCATCTTGATCACTGACCCAATCCAAGTCCGTGTAGCCCTTGAGAGAGAATTGTGCCCCTTTGGGTACCACAAACCAAACCTTGAGGTATCAACCAAATACCGAAAGATCCTATGGACCGCCACTAAGTGGCTTTACTTAGGATCCGCTTGATACCTTGCACACACACTTACACTCAAAACGATATCGGGCCTAGATGCACAAAGGTAAAGCAAAGAACCAATCACAAAACGGTACAACTTTTGGTCCACATCTTTACCATTCAGATTGCGCTTGAGGTGGCATTTGACTTGCATAGGTGATGGTTTCATCTTTGCACCTTGGAAATTAAACCTCTTGAGCATGTCTTGGGTGTACTTGGCTTGAGAAATGAAAATCCCACAAGCCAATTGCTTGATCTCAAAGCCAATAAATAATTTAAGCTCTCCCATCATGGACATCTCAAACCTGTCAGTCATAAGCTTTGAGAACTCATTATTAAAAGCTTGGTTAGTTGAGCCAAAGATAATATCGTCCACATAGAGTTGGCATATGAAAATCTCTCCCTTTACCATCTTTGTGAAAAGGGTGGGGTCGATCTTCCCAACTTCGAAACCACGGTCTTCCAACAACTCTGTAAGGTGCTCATTCCATGCACGTGGTGCTTGTTTGAGTCCATAGAGCGTCTTATCAAGTTTTTAGACATGGTTAGGAAAGTTGAGATTCTCGAACCCTAGAGGTTGCTTAACATATACCTCCTCTTTTAGTGGACCATTCAAGAAAGCACTTTTGACATCCATTTGTTGCAATTTGAAATTATGCGAAGATGCATATGCAAGGAGGATACAGATGGACTCAAGGAGAGCCACGGGAGCATATGTCTCATCAAAATCAATGCCTTCCACTTGAGTGTAGCCTTTAGCCACCAATCTTGCATTGTTCCTTATTACAATGCCATGCTCATCTTGCTTGTTCTTTAATATCCACTTAGTGCCAATAACATTGTGGAAATCTTTGGGCTTCTCAGCTAGCTTCCAAACTTCATTGCGCTCAAAGTTATTGAGCTCATCATGCATAGCTTCAACCCAATCGGAGTCCTCAAGAGATTCAAACACTTTCTTTGGTTCCACCATATATATGTGAGCTTGATGCTCACTAAAATATGCCAATTGCCTTCCTGTGGATCTTTGAGCTCGAACATCTTCCAACACTTTGTTGTCTTGAGTATCAATTTGCCTCAAAGCTCTTTTTATCCTTCTAGCACGACCGGCTTCGATCTCCTCATTATTGCGAGAAGGAATCACTTGATCATTTGGGTCCCCGTCTTGACCAACTTGGCCTTGATCATCATCATCATCATCATCAACTTCTTCAACACTAGCTTAAACTTGAGGAGAGGAGGATGAGGATGGTTGATCTTGGCCTTGACCTTGACTAGCATGAATGATAGGAGTGGTTGCATCTTGCGTAGTGACTTGGTCAATGAGAGTAGGGTCTTCAACATGTTCTTGGTTAGGTGCATCATGTCGCACCCTGACTTCTAGGGGATACTCACCGTACGAACTGGATAGCAGATGCTTGGATTATGGGGCATAACTGCTCCCACGTCCCAGCTTCCTGGTAGGCCTGCGCTTATGCGCGACAACACAAGCCCTGCTATTCCATCGTCAATGTAAACTATCCACTAGAGATCAAAGGCACTTCCGTCGACGTACTTCAAACCATACACACATGGTACGTCAACGGCGTTTAACAAGTGATATCACAACAGATCTCTACGACACAAAAGATTGAAATAAGTTGCAGATGGCTCTCATTAGAGCAGAGATAGCAAATACAGTCATTCAGAGGGCACTTGCCCCAACAATTCATCATTACATCACAGCGGAAGCATTCAACATGTCTGAGTACAGACAAGAACCAAATAGGCCTAAGAGGCCGGAAACGAAAAGACGGAGCCCATCCACGAAGTCTCGGATCCTGCCCGGGTCCGCTATCTACTCGTCAGCAGTCTCGTCATACTCCACGTAGTAGCCACCATGTAGATCCTCGGATACGTAGGTCTGCGGAAACCACAGCCCCAAAGGGGTCAGTACATAAACGTACTGGCAAGCAAGACTCACAGTTCACCAAAGTGTAGCCCGTCAACACCAAGCACAGATGCCTTGGGTTCAACGGAAGAAAGGGGATATAAACGATGCTGCAACTGGCTGCGCTAACCAACTACAGAGAACTACAACTTCCAACTAACAGAAAGGGGATAAGATCGAGTATTGTAACCAACTGAAAGATAACTTCAAACAAACCCATCCTGGATCTCGCCCCTTATCCAAAGAAGCAATCCGAGGATAACTCACACAGTTGGATTAATGATGGTTCAGATTATTGTGTCAATAAGCCTATTACTAGTCAAGTTGTTAATCATGGGGTGAAGATTGTTAATCATTAGGTTTAAGTTGTCCTGAGTACTTGTTAGCCAGTACTTTCACCAAGTAATCCATAACCGCGGAAAACACGGCTTCTCGAGAAGATTATCCCTGCAGGGTTGCACCAATTTGGCCGTACACGCAAGAATATCCCGCCAGACGGGAATCAAACCCACCAAGCGAGGTACTCTACACAACCAACCATTCTTCGCATCAAGCCCAAAGCACCTTGGGCGCACGGCTAATCGAGCCCAGAAGAAAATGGACCCTCATAGCACTCTAAGAACGTGTCCCCCTATATGCCGACTACGAAAGTTCCACCCTGGCCTGGGCTCGCAAAAACATGCATGCGGCAAATGGAAAACACGAACTAAAATGAGGCGATTTGGACGAGATGCGAATCAGGTCAAGTTGAGGGGGGCGCCCATACTCGCTTCCCACATGCGGTTAGTGCGCTCATCATGGATCAGTAGACAAGACCCTTTTCCTATTAGGGTCGACACTAGCAGGCTTCAAAACCTCTCATGGGCCTCCTGCCGGTGCCTTATCATCAAATTTATTATTAATAGTAACATTAGCATGATTGATTGATTAAACATCGAGCCCCCAGAACATAATAGAAATAGTAACAGAAAGTAACGGGTAACAGACTCGAGCAAAACAACCTAAGCATGCTAGTAAGACACGGGCAACAAGCAATGGTGATAGATATGGAGGTGAGGCAATATCAGGTTTAAGTGATACATGTGATAGGTTCGTAACAGAAACAACTACTGCTAAGGCTAGCAGAAAAGAACAACGGAAAGTATCGGTAACCAATGTTGAAAGGAACACAGTGGTTCATGTGAGTGATAACTTGCCTGCAAAACCCAGTAGCCTGGTACTGAGCTAAATCCTTAGAAGGGATGTCGTAAGTATCGTCGGTCTCAACGTCGTCGTATATCCGGGAAGAAGCAAACAAACAAGGCAGAAAGATAAACAATCAATATCATGGCATAGGTGCACAAACATGGGATGATGCATGTCATGTTAATAGATGCATCAGAATAACTACTTGACAAGATAACACAATTTAATTGGACCCACATGCAATTGGATTGCATATGGAAAAGATCCATGAATTATGGTTGAATTAATTGTTTTACAACTAATCATTATATGAAAGTGGATTAGCATGATGCATGGATGAGGAAAACAGCAAAATAACAACAATAGAATCAAATTGAAATAAGGTTTAACAAGTTTGGAAATTCATTTAGTAAGTTAGGAATTTTGGTTACTTAAAGGTGTTACACAAGCATTTGTTGTTTTCACACTTTTAATTGTTCAAAATGGATAACAAAGTTTATATTTGGAAAGAACACAAGATTTTAGTTGGAATACATGTTTCACTTGTTGAAAAAGGATTTCAAATAAATTATTTATGAATTAAACAAGTGTAAGCAAGAATTAAATGAATTTAATTCAAACATGAACTTATTTGAATTTTTATTTGTTCAAAACATCAAGTAAGATTCATATTTGAAAAGTTTATACGTTTGTGGTTTGAAAACATATTTTATATGCCCCAAAAGAATTTGTTTTGATCAAGTTATGAATTTAACAATATTAAATGAATTAAACAAGGTTTAAATCAGTTAACCAATTTTTAATTATTCAAAACATGAAACAAATTTTATATTTGGAAAGGTGGTTTAATTTTGCATGGAAAACATATTTCATTTGTGGAAATTGAATTTAAAATGAGCAAGTTATTATTTTGGCAATTTTAAATGCAATAATTAAGAAACAGTTGTTTTCAGCAATTTAAATTATTCAAAACAGAAAACAAAATTTATATTTGGAAAGTACATGAAAAGTTGATTGGAAAACATATTTAGTTTGTTGAATTTGGAATTTTTATGCCCAAGTTATGAATTTTGCAAAATTAAGTGATTTAAACAAGAATTCAAATATTGCACCAATTTAAAATATTCAAAACAGTAAACAAATTTTATATTTGGATAGATCATTCAATTTGGGACAGAAAACATATTTAAAAAGTTAAAATTGGAGTTAAAATGATTTTCTTATGCAATTTACAAGATATAGTGCAAATCTGCCATTTTTTAGTGAAACAGGGACTTAGAAATAATATTTCAGGGTCTAGAATTAATGTGCAAGGGCCTAGCTGTGATTTCCAGTTTGTTGGGCTGTGAAGGAATAAAAGAAAAAAATGGGATGTAATCCCGTGGGGGGGTGGGATTCGAACCCACCCCCTCTGCTCGCAGCGCAAGGAACTGAACCGGTGGGGTGATGCTCTGTGTTTGATAGGAGAGGGGTACGGGGGTGGATAAGCTGTTGCCTGCGGATTTTTCTTCTGAACTTAACTGAACCCAACCGGTACTGCAATCTGTACCACGACAGAGCCATGGCCAGCGAGTTCTGGTGCTCGCCGGAGGGCGCCGGGGGGGGGGGCTGCGCGTGTGGGGGTGCGGTGATGCGGTTCAAGGGGGAGAGAGGAGGCGAGTGGGGGAGAGAAGCGATGGGGGGCGGCCTCACCTCGGGCTGGTAGTCGTCGTCGTCGATCAGACTCGAGGCAGAAACGGAGGGGAGGTTGCCGGCGATGGCGCGGCCGCGGCGGTGGATGCCAGCAAGCGGCGAGGGGGGCGGTGAGGTCCAGGGATCGTGGCGGTTCCATTCCACTCCTCGGATGTTCCTCGAGACGACCCTAGCTACCGGCGGTGAGGGAGGCAGTGGTGGCTTCAGGTGGTGTTCGGTGTGGACTTTCAGAAGAACAGAAAGAACAAAGAGGGGAAAGGAAGAGAGAAGAAGGGATGGCGGCGGTGGCTTGGGGAACTAGGGTTAGCAGGTGGTCGAGGTAGGTTAGATATAGGGCAGAGGGGCTTGTACGGCAAAGCATCGGGAGGGGCATGGAGCGATCGAGCGGTCAGGGAGGAGATCGTACAGAGTGACATCAGCCAGAGGAAGAAGACAACAGAGCGAAAGGGGTAATGGGCCAACTGGAAAAAAAAAATGGGCTGGGCTGGCTTTCTCTCTCTCCCTCTAACAGCTTTCTTTTTATTCTTTCTGTTTGTTTTTTTTTTTTGCAGAAAACAATTGGAAGAAAAAGAAGGAATTTTGAGGGAGAAAAATTATGGAAAATTTTGGGTGGCTTAATTATTATATTAGCAACCATTTGACCACTTTTATTTTTCCATGAATTCAAAATTTAAGTGTTGTTTGGAATTGTTTCAAATGTGGATGATTTGAGTATTAAAATTATTATTGAAACCAAAATTTTAAATAGGGTGACCCAAATTGCTTTAATTGGAAAATAACAGGGTAAACAAAATGTTTTGGTTATTCTTTTCATACTTTCAATTTGGGTTCTGTTTGAAATGCATTTGGTTTGAATTGGAATATTTGCAAATTAATTGGTTAATGATTGAAAAAAACAAGTTTAATAGGGTGAGCCCTATTATTAAATGGATAAAACATTAGAATGGTTTGGTAATTTCCATGTCTTGGAATTTGGTGATGTTTGGTGATTGCTTTGAATTTGAAACCAAATTGGAATTGATTAATGGAAATAAAAGCACCATTTATTAGTTGATCAATGTGGAAATAAAATGAGAACAATTGGGTTGTTTTTATTTGTTATTTTTATTCCAAAAGTTGTAACAGAGCAAGTATGAAAACAAAGCAGTTGAAATTGTTTGATTTTCATTGTGAAAATAAAGAATAACAGATGCAAAACAAAAGAAACAAATGCAACAATATGATGACATGATGCAATACTTTAATAAACAAGAAATCAATCATTCTAAGGGGAGTTTTCATACTTGGGCTGTTACACATCACTTGGCTCCTTGGCTAGTTCTTCTATTGTTAAGGAGGGCTCCACTTGAGTAGAGCATAATCCTTCTCGATTTGCCATAAGGTGTCCCTCAATGGGGCTTAAAAATCCCACACCCATCCTTCCTATGGCTTCTTAAGGCATTTCAACATCAACATTAGAAACATGAAATTGCGCCACTTCGGAGCCATCATTTTCCTCAAAAACCACACTACAAGATTCTATGACAATCTGTGAGGCTTTGTCAAAGACTCTATAAGTGTGGGATTCGGCACCGTAACCAACAAATATACCCTCAATAGTTTTGGATTGAAATTGAGACAACCTAACATCCTTGATCAAATAGAAGCACTTACAACTGAATACGCAGAAGTAGGATACGTTGGGCTTGTTGCCGGTGAGGATCTCATATGGAGTCTTGCCCAAGCCCTTGCGGATGTAGAGGCGGTTGGAGGAGTGGCATGCGGTAGAAATAGCCTCCGCCCAAAGATACCGGGGAGAAGAATACTCCGCCAACATTGTCCTTGACATGTCCAATAGAGTTCTATTCTTCCGCTCGGCTACACCATTTTTTTGAGGGGTGTAGGTGGCGGAATATTGATGACGGATACCCTCATCACTAAGGAATTAATTCAAAGTGTAGTTCTTGAACTCGGAGCCATTATCACTCCTAATGGCCATGATTTGGACAATATGTTGACGTTGCACTTGGTTGGTGAAGTCGATGATAGTTTGTTGGGTCTCACTCTTGCACTTTAAGAAATAGACCCACGTGTATCTTGAATAGTCATCAACAATCACCAAGCAATACTTCCTGCCTCCAAGACTTGCCTCGGGTACGACACCAAAGAGATCAACATGGAGAAGCTCCAAGATCCTCTTTGATGAGATAATAGTCTTGGCCTTGTTGGTGGCATCATGCATCTTTCCTTCAACACACGACCTAAAAACGCGATCTTTGGAAAAGGAAACATTTTCTTTTAGTCCGAGGATAAGGCCACCTTTGTGAAGACTTTGCAAAGTTCTCATGTTGACATGGGATAAGCGGCGATGCCACAACCACCCCACGTCTGCCTTTCCGAAAAGACACATTGATTGAGAGTTGGTAGACTTTGAAAAGTCCACCACGAACAACTCATTTTCAACATGTCTCACGTATGCGACGTCAAGAGTCTTGCTCCTAAAAAGGACCACAATATCAGGATCAAAGAAGATGGAGAAACCCATCTTCCCTAATGAATGATCTGAAAGTAAATTTTAACCAAGGGATTCAACAAGCATGACGTCCACGATAGTGATATCAGGAGCAATGACAACCTTGCCAAACCCCGACACCTTAGACTTGGACTTGTCTCCATAAGTGACGGTTGCATCAATATCATTTGGGCGCAACTCCATCACAATTTCTTTGCTTCCGGTCATATGACTAGTGCATCCACTATCAATTATCCATTTAGACCCACCGGAAACATAGTCATGCAAGAGATCATTGACTAGAGTTAGGACCCGATGAGAGTCCCCTCATGTTAGCAACAAGGGTCTTCGGAACCCAAATGGTATAGTCAATGTAACCCTCAATAGGACCAACATATTTAGCTTGCACAACACCATAATAATCAACATATAAGAAATGGTGTGGATTGTTAGTTCCTGCGAAAATGCTACGAGTAGTGTTGTCCCTCATGACACCACTACTTGAAGAAACATTGCTAGCTTGTGCGGGTGTGCTACGAGTAGTGTTGTCCCTAATGACAACACCACCTGAAGCACCATTGTTGGCCTTCTTCTTGCTCTTCTTCTTCTTGTTCTTTTTCTTGGCAACATAGCCAAGACCTTGCTTGCCCACTTGTTTCCTTGGAGCACTAATTTGTGGTCTAGCAACAACCACATGAGGGATATGGGCAACCACTTGTGGGATAGAGACCACAACCTTCTCAACTTGAGGGCCTTTGCCCTTGAGCCTTGCTAGCTCTTCCTTCAACCTAGCATTTTCCTCAATAATATTTGCATGATCACAAGAAGAAGTAGAGGTGCTAGGGTTGTTAAGTTGATTAAGTTGAGTTTGAAGTTGTTCATGCAACTCTTTGAGGGAAGAATGTTGACTCTCCAAATCCTTGTGAGCCTTGGTTAGTTTTTCAAACTCCTCGGTTAGTTTACCATGACCAACACCAAACACAACCTTATCCTTTTTGGCCTTTTTATATTTAGAAATTGCAAGGTCACGTTCCTTAGTGATATTAGAAACAAGTTCATTATGTGACTCTTCAATAGATTCTAGTTCCTCCTCAGGAGAAACTCTACCATCATGCTCTTTCTCAAAAGTCATAGAGAGAGATGCTATCTCATCCGCATCCCTTCTTTCAATCTCACCTTTCTTCTCAAGAGCTTCATGGGCCTCTCCCAATTGGCTCATGAGATGATCAAAGTACTTCTTGGTCTCCCCTTGTATGTTAGACATAAAACGTTCCAAAGAGAGAATTTCATCTTCTACTCTAAGACTAGCATGCTTTTCTAGTTCACTTGGGGTCTTAGAGTTGGGAGAAGGTGATACCTTTGAGGCCTTAGCCATGAAGCACTTGGAATTTGGGTGAGGGTGATTCTCATTGGGGGAATCAAAGAGAGATGAAGATCATGGAGTAGAAGCAATAGCAAGAGCGGCCACTTAACTTGTGGTTTCTTCTTCTTCATCACTTCCGGAATCATACTCGTCTTGAGTCACTAGCACAAACTTGGTGGGGGACTTCTTGTTGAATGGTTTCTTCTTGAAGTGAGGTTTCTTGTAGTCAACATTTGACTTGTCCTTGCGAATGAGCTTGCCACCATGGAGTTCTGTATTTTCATAGGGACACTCCATAACGAAGTGGTGCTTACCTTGACAATTGAAGCAAGACCTCACTCGTTGAGTCCCATTATTGCCATAGCGAGACTTGGTCTTATCCTCAACATATGCCTTGGCCTTGGGAGGATTCCTCCAAAAAAATTGCACGGTGAGAGCAATGATATCCTTGAGAACGAGATCATATTCTTCAAGGGAGCCAACTTCTCATGGCACTCTTATTCATACTCAACCTCTCTATACACAACCTTGGCCTTCAAAGCAACCGATACCCCTTTGTGCATTCCTATGGCCCTAGCACGGCTGTCAAGAGCATTCTTGGTTTGCACTTGATAGGAGCACATCTCTTGCATAACTTGGGTTGAGGTCCACGCAGCAAAGTCATGTCTTCCTTGAATGCTCTTCAAGTACGGGCTCAAATGGTATGAGAGAAATCATGTACTTCCTCTTGATCCCAGCATCATCAATGTACTTGGCACCAACGAGAATGCGATGGAAAGATTATTGAGCCTTCGGTACATGTCTTCATGGCTCTCCCCATCATGCATACAGAACCCTTCGGCCTCATTGCTCAAGGCATCATACCTATTCCTTTGCATGATTTCATTGCCCACAAACATGACGACAAGAGCGTACAATGTTTCCTTGGCGGTGGAATATTGTTGAGGATGAGGCATGTGGTTAGGACCCACGGCTTGTTGAAGAATCGACAAGGCGGTGTAGTTGAGTTTACAATCTACGGCTTCTCTTGTTGTCAAGTTCTTGGGGTCATGAGGATTGTATCCATCACGAGTGACCCTCCAAAGTTCTATACAAGAAGAGTTCCAGTGAGTTTCCATGTAATGTTGCCATTCACGAAAAGAAAAAACATCAATTTTAGGTGGATCCCCCCTAGGGATTATACAAGGATGTGGGACGGGAGGATCGGGAGAATAATGTCCTTTGACGGAGTGATATTATCCATCTCCTTCTGTACCCTTATCGGTGGAGTTGCTAGCGGAAGCATTTTTAGATGGATCACCATCATCCCCTTTCTCGGCACCACCCGGAACTTTGTCTGGAGGAGGTGAAGTAGAGACTTTCGGTTCCTTGGCTTTCATGAGTTGCAACACGATTTATCGCAATTCATCGATTTTGTTCTCCATGGATGAGGTCAATGAATTTTTTAACTCATTGAGATCATCAATAGAGACTTGCACCACGGAATCGGCAGTCTCCGTTTCATCTACCATACTTAACTCTTAGGCGGTTAAGCCCGATAAAAGTGCCGAGGCTCTGGTACCAAGTGAAAGTAATGTATGGGCACCTAGAGGAGGGGGGGGTGAATAGGTGGTACGACCAATTTTAATTTTTCTACAGGTTTAGGCTTGACATAAAGGTAAATTCTCTAGATAATGCAACTATGGTGAATTTACCTATATGACAAGGATAACAACAAACACAATGCAAGTATAAGTAAAGGAGGAAGGGAACGAGGTAACCGATATGAAGCACGCGGAGACACGATGTAATCCCGAGTTCCTCCTCGTTAAGGGAGTACGTCTCGTTGGAGGGGTGTGAGCTCCCCACGAAGGCCTACTCAACGCCACAAAGGCCTCACCCTATTCTCCGATGAACCCCGCCACAAAGGCATAGTCCACCTTCCACTATTGATCCCCTATGAGGCGGGAATCGAATCCTTTACAAACAACTTGGGGCACACACACCCACAACCAAATTGGGGGCTCCCAACAATCTCGAATCACCAAGAGCAGTAAGATGCCTAGGTTCTCCACAAGAGGAAACCCTAAGCTAGATCCCTCAAGCTAATGAGGGGGAAATGAAGAACGGATCGGTGAAGATGTAGACCGGAGCCTTCTCCTTCAATCCTCCAAAGAACAATGAGTTTGGTGGGAGGGATTGGGAGTTATTGCGGATTTGGTGAGCTCTTAAATGCTAGAGGAAGAACTAGAGCTCAAGGAGGAAGAGTAGGGGTATTTATACCCTTTCCTTAAATCTAGCTGTTTGGCTGAAAAACAAGTACCGAAATATCCAGTCCAAGTTTGGACCGGAATATCCGGTCGGTAAAATTCCTCAGATCTGCTTCGAACTCGTTGACTTCAACCGGATATTCCGTCTGCCTCTGAATAATCCGGTATGAATAATCCGGTTAGCTTCTGTCTTGAGCAGGCACTTGAACCAGATATTCCGGCTGCCCCAGAATAATCCGGTACCAATAATCCGGTTAGCAAATGTGAGTTCCATCTTCAGTCCTTAGCCGAATTCGAGCAGAAACTTCCTCAATCAGAATATCCGGTACATTATGAATAATCTGGTACCAATATTCCAGCTCTTCTCTGTCCCGAACTGGACAGAAAATATCCTAACCGGAATATCCGTGATGAGGATACAATAGGGGTCCATGGTGATTATACATTCTTAAGTTGGAAGGAAATATTGAGCCTCACTGATGTTTATTATAATGTGAATTCTTTCCTAGTAATAAATAGTGTTTGTGTTTATAAGAATGTTATACTACCTAAACATATGCATATGTATTAGCAGGGTTATTGATAACACAAACATGAATGGAGGAAGACCTCAAGGCACTGGAAAAAAGATGGAAATTGTCATGGTGAGGAGAAGAAAGATGCCATAGGATGGCTAAAGTTGGGGTCGATGGACGCTGTAGGTATTCGGGGAGGGATCACACGTCGAGTGGACGCGCTCAGAAACACTGCAAACACCACAATCTACCCAGGTTTGGGGCCCTCGTGTGGAGGTAACACCCCTACTCCTGCCTATCTCTCTGTATATAGCTCCACCGAGTACAAAAGTTACAAACACTCAGTGTGCCACTCGCTGCCGAGTAGCCAACTCCTAGCTCTCTCTGCTGCTTTCTCTCTGTGTGCTGCTATCTCTCGCAATAAATGCGCTCAGATCCAACGTCCCTCGCGCATGAGGGGGCTGGCCACATTATATACTGGTGTCCAGCGAGTATTCTACACATAAAAGTACACGATATGACAACACCACTATGGAAATGGCGCACGCCTCCGTGTTCCCGCTGACGTAGTGCCGAAAGTCTCCGCGCCGTCCGGCTGACAGGTCTTGTCCAGTAAGCCCCTCAGAGTAGGTCACTGGCATGTCCTCTCTCCCCTGTCAGTGACAGGACTTGACAGCTGCCTAACCGTACTATTCCCACGTACCACCGCGGATAACCAGTCACACTAGTAAGTTGAACCGCACGCCGGTATGGCCCCTGGATACGCGCGATCTTCTCCAACGGCTCCATTGACTTTGTGACCGAGTAGGATATCTTCCTGTCTATTCGGATCACTCGAGCTCTACCCGGTTGATCCAGACCGATACTTGTATCTTTCTCCTGGCCTTTAGTACTGTCCACCGAATAACGTCTACGGGATATCCGGATACCCGGGTAACCGCCTACCCGCCAAACCGTACACTTGAACATTGTTTACAACCAGCCTTACCCCTACTCGGGAGTAGCCCCCAGACAGAAATGTTGGAAAACAAGAGTACAAATGGTGAAAACAATTATTCAAGTGACGAAATTAAATGTGCAAGTGTGGAAAACAACTCCAGGAATGTTCTTCCATACTAAGGAATGGTGAAAACAAGAGGAGGGCGCCCCATTGAAGATCAATGCGCCATATAGAAGTCCCAATTCAATTAGGCATGGCCTTCATGCCTTAATGGCCGAACCCCCTAAAGTTGGGTCGGTTTGTATCCCTTCCTAGTCCAAGTAGGAGTCCTAGTAGATTCTTCCTAGTCCAAGTAGGAGTCCTAGTACTAGTAGGAGAGGTGCTTGCACAAGGAGCCCTCCACCTATATATACTCCCCACCCGCGTGTGAAAAGAGGAGAACAAGTTTAAACCAAAACCAATCAAACCCTAGCCTCTAGATTGTATTGCTGCTAACCATTCATCTTGAAGTATACCTGCAAAGTTGCGTGATATCTTGTTATTCCATTGGGAATAGGGATACAGGACCACTCGTGATCTTTGATTGCGTGTGCAAGAGTGTGTAGTTGAGAATATCCAAAGGGATTGATTGTTGTTGCATTGTCAGCAGGGGTCATCCAAGTGAGAGGTCTCAGTGTAGCACTAGTTATCACAAAATCCAGAAAATACCCACAAAAAGAGAGAGAGAGCTCATTGAGAATATCGGGACACCCCATATCATCTTGGTATCAGAGCCTCAGGTTTACTCGGTGAGCAAATTTATCCTTAGTTTTAGTTGTTTTATTCCTATCTAAAAAAGTCATACAAAAATATTAGGTTTAGATTTTGCCAGAGCCTAGATCAACACCAAATTTCTAATCTAATTGCTGTTTTCTATTGATTTGCGTTCCTGTTTTTCTATTTTTAGTTTTCATCTATTAGGGTTAGGGTTTATCTAGTTCGTCTTTTGTTTCCATCTATACCAAAAAATCGCACAAAAAATAAGTGTGCAAATCTTGTTGTTCTCGGGAAAGTTTAGACCTACAGCTTGTTTACAAGTTGATCTAGTTCCTCGAGTTCATTGTGTGGTGATGGTGCTGTTTTTCAATTGGTTCAAACCGATCCTTGTTGCTACCGGATTCCTATTTCCCTGCCGTGGCACGCATTTTGCTCGATTCCCAGCCGCGCGCCCGTTTCCTTGCTCTGCTTGGATTCGTTACTGTGGCCATTGTGCAGCTTACCGCGAACGCATTTTGTAACGCGCGCGCCCGCACCACTCCTAGCCACGATCGGAGTCCGATCTCTGCCGCGGCACAAAACCGCGCAGATTCGCTGCCGCCACCCGCGCGCCCTAGCTACCATCGGGTTCGCTCCACGCGCCCATAAAACCACCCGCGCGCACCCATCCGCAACACACCGCAACACATACGCACACACATGTCCATGCTCTGCTGCGACACGTTTTTCGTTGTTTCTCTGTCGTGGTGTAAAATTCCTGCCGTGGGCAATTCTCACTCATTTTTCTTAGTTTTTCTTTTGTTTTTCTCCTGTTTATGTCTAGGTTTCTGTGTTGATCTTTGATAATCCCTAGACACAACCATTCTACAGCAAATTTTAGGTAGCCAAAACCCAAATACTAGATGTTTTATTGCTCTACAGGCTGCTCCATTTGATCAAATTTCGGTCCACTTTTCTATTTTCCATTACTTATTGCTCCTAGTTGATTCTAAGGCCATTGAAAAAAATAAAAAAATAGAGAAAAGAGAAAAAGTATAAAAAAATAGAAAAAGAGAAAAAGCAAAAAGAGGCCGAGCCATTACTATGTCACTAGTGGAGCTTGATACATCATATCTTGGACATTTTTGTGGACATATTTGAGCAATCTTGTGCCTGTTTTCATAGAGTATTTGCTAGTGTCTTTCCAGTTCTTGCAATAAAATCTTTCATATAATTGCTAAGCCACATTTGTCTCCCAGAGTGAGTGTGTTCCTTTAGTGAATTTTATCACATTAGACAGTACATTGGAGTTGATATTTTGGTGTTGTTAGGATTCCCAACCAAGCCCCACCAAATACCCTGTTTTGCTTTGTGACACTTGATATCCTGGTTATTCTCTTCTCACACTTGGTACACTCTTCATTGATACTTATTGGTAAGTCGATCCTAGTCACTTTGGAACAGTAAGTGAACACTTTTTAGCTGGTTTTGAGTGAGTTGTGAGAGAGCACCACAACCCATTGTTATATTGTTTCACTAACCAATTAATCAATGGACTTTCCTAGTGCTTGCAGTTCTACGTTTTGGGAGGAGGATGCTAGTGGGATTCTAGCAAAAGATTTATTCCACTTTATAGCAGACGTCAAGGAAACCAAGGTTGCTATTACCCTTGATAAAGGTACATGGTATAATTTTGTTAGCCTTGAGGTTGTTGAAAAATTGCAGCTAGTTCCAAAGACACGTAAATCATTTAGATTACCTACTTATGATGATGAACTTATTATAACTCGCGAGGTTTCTGTTCCTTTAACTATTCATGGACATAAGGAGAGAATTTGGTGTTATATATTTCCTAGAGCATTTACTTGTTGTCATCTTTTAGTAGGACAAGAATGGTGCAATATACATGATGTTAATTTGGTTATCCATTATCCTGATTTACAATTCTATTGGAATAAAAAGAAAAATTGGATATTACATAGTTGGCTTAAAGAATTTCAAGAGGTTAGACATCAACCATTATTTTTGTCTCCTCAATTTCTTAAAAAGGAAAGGCGTGCAATTCTTGAATGGGAATGGTTTGAAAATTTCAAGGTTATAGAGACATGTGAGAATGTTTCTACTAATGTAATCATGTCTACTCCTAGTGTTGTTTCTTGTGATGTGCAGGTTGCTTTTGAAGAAAGGGAGCCTATAGTACAACCTGCACCACCACCACATACATTGGAGGAGCATGGCATTGTGGCTAGTATTGTTTCTTGTGATATGCAGGTTACTTTTCAAGAAAGGGAACCACCTCAAGTACAATCTGCATCACTACACGAGATAGATGAATTGGTACCTACTGAATCTGAGGAGGATGTCATTGATATTGGTGCTGATTTCGAGCTACAAACTACAAGTGCTGAATTTTGTGAGTCTACTAATTTGCGAGTTGATTCTTGTGAGTTAACAAGCATATATAGTTCACCACCATGTGATAATTTGATAATTTCGAATTTTGAACATGTGGTATTGATTACACATAAAGAAGTGCTTGCTAAAATACCACCTAATAATATTGTGTATTCCATCATGTTACATGAACCAATTACTGTGCAATGTGCTATGAATAAGATTGCTGAAATTTCATATGTTAATTCTAGCACTGATACTACTTGTTTCACTTTTAATTTGGTTGGTGACTATAACATGAATGAAATTTTTATGGTGGAACAAATATGTATTACTTGTGATAAAATGGCTAAATTGAACATTGTGTTACCTTTGTTGGATTGTTTACAATTTGCTAAATCTGAGCATGATTTCACACATATGTTTGGTGTGCCACAAAATTCGATAATTACATGTGCTGCTGAATTATACTTCACTTATATTTGCAAATTGAGTTGCAAATTTCATAATGAAAATAATAAACATGTTAACACATTTGAGTGTACTACTACAACCAAATTTGATCATAGATCTTCTGTGAGAACACTTGATTTGATACTAAACAATAAGAATATATACATAGATGTTTCTCCTTATGATCATGATTTTATGAGCTTCACTTATACTTGTAATTGTGATTGCTATTTGATGATATGCTATTTGTTTTCATGTGACAATTATGTGCTTTTTACATGCAAAACTCGTGGCCCCATGTCATGTGAGAAATTTATCATGTGCATACAACTAATGCACCCCATTATAGATACATATATTGTGCATACATATTGTTCTTTTTGTTTCTTCCACGTTCAGTTTACCACAAGCCGCGAACGTCTTGTCTTGAAGAAAGGGAGGATGATGAGGATACAATAGGGGTCCATGGTGATTATACATGCTTAAGTTGGAAGGAAATATTGAGCCTCACTGATGTTTATTATAAGGTGAATTCTTTCCTAGTAATAAATAGTGTTTGTGTTTATAAGAATATTATACTACCTAAACCTATGCATATGTATTAGCAGGGTTATTGATAACACAAACATGAATGGAGGAAGACCTCAAGGCATACTGGAAAACAAGATGGAAATGCTGGAAAACAAGAGTACAAATGGTGAAAACAATTATTCAAGTGATGAAAGCAAATGTGCAAGTGAGAAAAACAACTCCAGGAATGTTCTTCCACACTAAGGAATGGTGAAAACAAGAGGAGGGCGCCCCATTGAAGATCAATGCTCCATATAGAAGTCCTAATTCAATTAGGCATGACCTGTATGCCGTAATGGCCGAACCCCTTAAAGTTGGGTCGGTTTGTATCCCTTCCTAGTCCAAGTAGGAGTCCTAGTAGAGTCCTCCTAGTCCAAGTAGGAGTCCTAATTGAGTCCTAGTCCTAGTAGGAGAGGTGGTTGCACAAGGAGCCCTCCACCTATATATACTCCCCACCTGCGTGTGGAAAGAGGAGAACAAGTTTAAATCAAAACCAATGAAACTCTAGCATCTAGATTGTATTGTTGCTAAACATTCATCTTGAAGTATACCTGCAAATTTGCGTGATATCTTGTTATTCCATTGGGAATAGGGGGATACAGGACCACTCCTGATATTTGATTGCGTATGCAAGCGTGTGTAGTTGAGAATATCCAAAGGGATTGATTGTTGTTGCATTAGCAGCAGGGGTCATCCAAGTGAGATGTCTTAGTGTAGCACTAGTTCTCACAAAATCCAGAAAATACCCACAAAAAGAGAGAGAGCTCATTGAGAAGATGGGGCCACCCCATACCAATCCGGTTTCTCGGAATAGTCCGGTTAGAATAATCCGGTTCCTCACTGTCCCAAATCTCTTAGCCCAATCTTCACCGATCTTTTCGGTGATAGATGCCGATGTTAAAGATAAGACATGCACACTAAACACATCGATAAATAATGTATTTAGTATTGTTAACTAACACACAAAACACCCGGAAAACGAAATGCACTTTTATGGTCATCTTCAATGGGTTCCCCCTATACAGCGCTCGCTACGAGCAAGGCATCCAACTCACCCGTGTTATGCTGCCATGCTTGCTCACGCGCATGTCCGCCAACTCCAAACTTGGGCCACCCCATTTTGATATATTTTTTTCAATTTCTTTTGTTAGAAAATATTTATATTTTTAAATGGTGAACAAATTTTAAGTTTGAACGATTCCAAACATAAACAAATTTCAAATTTGAACACATTTTAATTTGAAAGTTTTTTATTTAGACAAATATTAAATTTGAACAAATTTTGAATTTAAAAAATAAAATTGAACATTTTAAAATTTTGAACAAAACAAATCTGAATAAAAATTCGGTGAACGAAAAAAGAAACAGAAAATGAAAATAAAAAAAGGTTATAAAATACTCAAAAGGGAAAGTTGGACATAAAATGTGTCATAGCCCAGTGGCAGTCCGTACCACTCCCGTTTTCAGACATACCAGGTTCGAACCCAGTGGCGAGTTGGAGTATGGATTCACATTAAGCGACATATAGGGTCTGCCTCTTCAATTATCTCATCTGCAAGAGGACCCGGAGTCTGGGACCATTTTCAGCCGAACACGAATAAACGTGACGAAACCACGTGCCGGGCCATACCTCAAACGGCCTGAGCACGCTTATGCTAACGGGCCGGCCCACCAGCGCGGACTCAGGTGGCCAGCTTTGCACATAACCATAGCCCGGTCCGTCCCGGACATGACTCCATCGGGTCATCTTCGATGATCTCATCTGCCAGAGGACCCGGAGTCCCGGACCCTTTTCAGTCCAACACGAACAAACTTGGCAAGGAGAAACGGGAGAGCGGAGAGGGTAAGGCGATGGCGACGGCGAAGAGAAGCGGGGGTCAGAAGGGTCTCCTCTGGACGCTGCCGGAGGTCAGCTCCAAGGAGCTCGGAAAGATCGGTCCCGCCTTCGGCCTCGGCATCGGCTGCGGCGCCGGCGCCGGAATCGGCTTCTTTGGAGGTAAAATCCTCTTCCCTTGTCCTTCCCTGCGGTGTGTATCCTTTCTCAATTGGGTGGTTATTGCAACGCTGAGATGATCCTGTTCTCTACGGTTCAAAAGCCTCCTAATCGCCAGTGGTTTTCTTGTTCGGATTATGTCGGATTTTGGGGTTAGTCAGGATTGGGTTTAACGGAGCAGGTGTAGGGTTTGCTATCAGTCCTATCTGGTTAGAGCAGTCTCATTATGGAGGGATACGTATAGATTGGATGGTAGCACTAGATGATCTGTGCTGCTTAGGGTTTTTTTTTTGGGTAGGAGGCCTACGGTTTTGCAAATTTTGCAGTACTTCTAGTTGAATTATTTTCACATGACACAGGTTACTTGATGAGAGTGTTCTGAGAGATTAGGAAAAGGATGTTTTCATGCACCAGCAGTATTTTTAGTGGCTGTTTCCGGTTCAAATAAATTTGCTTGGACACAGATACTTACTTTGGATTTGGATACTTATGTCTTATCAAGTGGTGTGAATAATAACTGAATATTATTAGCCTCGAATGTAGAGCATTTTGCCTTCCCCGATGATTTAGCCAAGTAAATAACAGATAGTTGCGTGTGAGAGTAGGCAAATTGCCTGCACGTGTAAACTTTCTGACACATATGGCGTAGAATGAACAGCCTGCTTGTCATTTGAGCTCTGATAATGTAAGGTTCATGACCTAATCCATTCACATCATCTCATAAGATACCATGCTTATATAGCTAGATTTTATTCAAGACAGGGTCGATGGTATAAAATGGATGTATTTTTATCTTCCTTAAATGTTAAGAGATCTATTATAAGGACTGTTCAAAGTGTATTGTTAAACTTTGGTTCTTTTAACAATCCAAATTTCTGAACTTTCCGTACTCTTGTAAATGTGGTGTGTAAACAAGTAAACATGGCAGTGCAAAGAACAGTATTGATTGATTTGAGTAGTTACCTATTACTGAATAACATTTCGATAATTTTATAGTGCGCCCCTGTCAAACTGAGACATGTTTTTTCTCTCCATATTATAGTTGCAACTTTAGTACAATGCAATCTTGTCTCCCAGAAATACTTTCTCCTAAATATGCCCTGTAGGTATATTTCTTATATTCAGGTAAGCTTAAAACGATGGCATACAAACAAGTTTTGTAATGACATAAAAATGTTGAACTCATTTTTCCAATACTAGCACTCATCTTTTTGTATACACTAATGCACTACATTTTATTGATCCATTTTCCATTGTAATATCCTCTCTCCCTATCCTGCTGTTTATTTAATTTATTAATGAATGACATATAAGTTTTGTCTTTTTTCATTAATATTGTAGGTGCAGGATTAGGTTATGGGTTTCCTGGGCTCACTTTAGGCTTTGGAGTTGGAGCTGGATGCGGTGTAGGATTTGGTTTTGGTTATGGCTTGGGCAAAGGAATTTCTTATGATGAAAAGAAAGGGCATTCAAATGTTGGTAAAATATTCCAGGAAGCTCCAAAATTTCCTACGTAAGTACTTTGTGGGCATGAAAATATTTTGTGGGATTGTGCCAATAGTCTTTCGTGTGCATTCTATGCATTGTTGCCGAACCTTGTAATATGTAATAACTACGAAATTTTACTGTGCTTACTGTTGCCCATGTAATTGAAATTGGAAGAAGAGCAATCTGGAACATAAAGTGGAAATATATTCAACTGTCTTGAAATTAACAATCTCAATAATCGATAAAAGAAAAAAGAGAAAATTGACTTGTGAATCATTTTTCTGTTGATATTTTTTAACTTAAATCATGGAGACTGTTAATGAGATTGGAGGGAGAACCTTAGACAAGCTTGCTGGTTTATGCTTCAAGGTGAAAAGATATCTCTCTTGAAGCTCCACACAAAACAGTATCCAAACTGGACTTGATTAGCAGTTTGGCTGGAACAACCGAAAACAAGATCTTGATTTAGTATTGCAGTGTGAAAAAGCAAAAAAAAATAAAGAACCAATCGATCAGTGCTGTACCAGAACCAAATCAATTAACTTAAGCTTCATTTTTTTCCACATTGTCCAGTATGCACAATATGGCCTTATAAGTTACACTGCACTGTGACATATTAGCACCACTTCTTTCATCCAAACTAATGGACTATACACATACTATATACATGCAACCCTTGAAGACATGAACAACTAAGATGAAGTGGAAAAATCTTGCAAAAAGCATGGACATACGGAAAATCACAAAAAATATGTTTCCTGCCGGGCATAGTAATGAAGCAATGTTGCTATGTGGAATAATGCGAAGTTGGTCAAAATCTCCAGTCTTGCAGAAAAATAATCCTGAAAGCCCTAATCTGGTGTGAATTTCCTGTAAAATCCTGATCACACAACCTAATTCCTGAACACACTAATTTATAGAAAACAAGCGCAGATGCTTGACAAAACTGCTCCTATCTGGATGTTAACAGTGGAACAGTGATATATTTGAAGTGACGTCCAAATATCTGGTCTACACACGGTGTGACTACAGAAGTAAACAAAAATAGCAATTATATAATACTCCTATCATATTGCGATATTCTACGTCTGACAGGATGAGCTTTTTCCAATAGAAGGAGCTGGTATAATGGTACAAAAATAATTTGTTAGTATACATTACAAAATCTTTAAAATCTGAGCTGTACTAATGCTGATTGTTTGATATTTTGTTATATGTACATTGTACAACAGAAGCTGCATTTTTTTTTCTTTTAACAGACAAAACTTAATCATTTTTATTTTTTCATGGTTAAAAGTCAATTTAATTAGTAGCTTATACATATCTTCTCACCCTCGCATGACTTAGTCATTTCTTTCTCATGGTTGAGATTTGTGAATTTGTTAGCTTATTGCATTCTCCACCTCATTTTTAGTTTAGCACACGTGAAACATCCTCAGTTTGCATGAAAACAAGTGTGTATGTTCTGCGATGTCACTCACCCTTCTCTCATGTTCTTTATTTCAGGGACACTGTTGCTGGTTTGTTTGACGAGTTGGTTGTAAACACCAAAAAGCTTGCCACAGCAACTTCAAAACAGATTGAGAAATGGCATTAAGTTGCACCACCATACGGCTGCTGCTATTTGCTACCTTAGATGGGGATTATCACTTCACCTTTGGATATAGACTATCGCATCCAGTTGTAATATCTTAGTTTAAACGTTCATCAGTTAGTAAGATTGTATTTAAGTAGGATTATGAAATTTATTACAGAGCTCGTGCTTGAATAACTTGAAATATTTAACGATGCATTTTTTGCTGTGCTTGTTGTCATGTCAGCTTTATGTCCAGTTAATAGAGTGAGCATAATTTGGTTGTGTCAAAATGTGATGGAATTCTGGGATGCGTGTGACTCGGAACTGTTATCAAACCGATGAACTGCTGTGTTCGTTGTACATCTTGGCGTATGTCGTGTTAGCCTGTTCCTGGTGTTGCTCATCTCAGATGTTAAATTTTAGGATGATTTGCTGCTGTGAGATTGTGATTGAACTCTGGGGTGTGTGTGGCTAGGAACTGTTGTCTTGGTTCTCTCATTTTCTGGGTGGCTCTCTGTGCGTCTCCATCTATTATGTTTGGACCATTTAGCACCTCATGGCTCTTGATACACGAGATAACAAGTGGCCCTAATGGTGCCACATCGGCACCCTCATCTGCCAAGTCAGCACAGCCTGCCCAATCAAGTCCAAGCAACAGATAGCCCTCCTGAACACTCGGCCAATCACAGACACCTTGGCCTATCCTTCCTGGGCCCACAACATCCTCCAATCCTCATTTCCATCCATTTAAACTACCCCACCTTTCCCTCCACAAACGCCCATCACATCCTCCCTTCCTGCTGAGCTTGAGCACGCCCTCTGCCGCACGCCCCTCTCTCTCTGAACCTTGGGTCCGAGGCAATGGCGGCCCTCGCTCCGACGAAGATGCTTGGCACCCGGCTCAACTTTGCCGGCTCCTCCAGGTACGCCACAGCGGCACCAACTGCTGGGGCGAAGAAGATCGTCTCGCTCTTCGATCGCTTCAAGTCGAAGCCCGCCCCAAAGGCGAAGCCTGCTCCGGTGGCCTCCACAGCGGTAGGCATCGACGATGAGCTGGCCAAGTGGTATGGTGAGTACCAAGGAATCTCACAGGCTCACAGCCGAGACTGCACTCTTATCGGGTGATTTGTTCTGAACAATCATATTAATCTGAACATTTCTTCTCTTGTTTTCAGGCCCTGACAGGAGGATCTACTTGCCCAATGGTCTCCTTGACCGGGACGAGGTGCCGGAGTACCTCAACGGAGAGGTTCCCGGAGAGTAAGTCATTGGCTTCCATCTTCAGTCTCCATATTAGCCTTGTCACACGTCAAAAAAAAATATTAGCCTTGTCACAACTCTGCAAGAGCAATGTTGCTAGCAAAATGTTATCTCCTTTAGCAGCATACCTCACAGCTCACATGAATAAAATGCTTAAGAGATATACATGTGAACTAACAATTGTTTGTGTTCCCTTTGGACTTGCAGCTACGGCTATGATCCTTTTGGTCTGGGAAAGAAGCCAGAGGACTTCGCCAAGTAAGTACTACAGTAGTAATCTGCATTTCACAACTACAGGCCAAGCTGTGAATCTACAGGCTCTCACTCTTATCAAATTTCAGAATCGTTTCCCAACTAAGCAATCTCGGTTGTGCAGGTACCAGGCCTTTGAGCTCATCCATGCCAGGTGGGCCATGCTCGGTGCCGCCGGCTTCATCATCCCAGAGGCATTGAACAAGTACGGTGCAAACTGCGGTCCCGAGGCCGTCTGGTTCAAGGTACCCAATTTGCTGAATGCTGATCAGCAGCTTTCACGGCTTCAAATTCAGAACTCTGAAGCTTTGAACTCACGGTGCCTTCATGATTGCAGACCGGCGCCCTTCTCCTTGACGGCAACACCCTCAACTACTTCGGCAGCAGCATCCCCATCAACCTGATCCTCGCCGTCGTGGCCGAGGTCGTCCTCGTCGGAGGCGCCGAGTACTACAGGATCACCAACGGACTGGTCAGTAACTAACAAGAGCACCTGAAATACAGTATATGCGTTACCGCAACTAGGCTCCTGTACTTGTCCTCTGTATTGACAAACGGTTTTCTCCGGCAGGACTTTGATGACAAGCTCCACCCCGGCGGCCCATTCGACCCACTCGGCCTTGCCACCGACCCCGACCAGGCGGCGCTGCTCAAGGTGAAGGAGATCAAGAACGGACGGCTGGCCATGTTCTCCATGCTGGGTTTCTTCATCCAGGCCTACGTCACCGGCGAGGGCCCTTACGAGAACTTGTGCGCGCACCTCAGCGACCCCTTCGGCAACAACCTGCTCACCGTCATCTCCGGCGCCGCCGAGAGGGTGCCCAGCCTGTGAGCTCGCCGTTAGTGGCCCGTCCGTCGCCGTCGCTTGTCGATGATCAGCTGCATGCGTGCAATGCAGCCTGAAGCGCATTGTTAATTTTACCGGGAAAGATATCAAGAGTACGAATGTGCAGTACGTGTAAATTAAAGGGCAGAAGAAGAAATTATCGTTCTGATTTCTGATGCTGCCCAAGCAGTGCTGCTACAATGCTCCTGGAGTAATTTCTGAAATGGTATACAAAACTTGATGAATTGGCCGTGTAACACACTTAGAGCATTGCCGGCATATAGAGGGCGTCACGTTGCACTGGTGCGTCCCAATAGACGCCCCAAAACTAGTTGGGCTTCAAATTTAAACAAAAGACGATCTTCGGCCCAAATTCGTGGCCCTGTCCGGCGATCACACATCCTAAAAGAGTCGCCAAGTCCGACGATCATACATACAGACGCAAAACTCGAAGGGCCGACAGTGCCTCGCACGCAGTTTTCTTGGTCGCGATCTCCAGTGCTTCCCACGCCGTCTCTTCGGATGCGATCTTCTCTGCCTCCAGGTCATGCTCGTGCACCGGGTCTCAACATCTTGCACCTCGACCTCTTCCACCTCGACGTCTTCCTCGTCCTCTTCCTCATCCACTTCTTCAACCGGAGCACCGGACCCCCGTGTGGCAGCAGATTGGGTACTGTCGCCAGGATAAATTCGGCCAGGATCTCCGATCCTTGAACCTAAACGCACAACGTCGAACAAAAAAAAATTAATCATGCAATTCACGACGCACATACACAGGAGTTGGCACATCGATCATACCATGTTCTCGTCGGCATGTATTCTGTTGAACACGTGGCGTTCTGCGTCAGCACCATCGATGAAGCGGTTGCGCCCTCTCCCCGCCTGTGAGATCGACATGTGGGACTCGGCCCTCTACATGACCGACGACTCCGAGTATGAACGGATCGTATGGGCACCTAGGGGGGGGTAAATAGGTGCTACCTCCAAATTTTAATATGTTTTCGATTTAGGCTTGACACAAAGATAAATTCTCTAGATATGTAACTAAGGTGAAATTATCTATATGATAAGGATTACACTAAGTAAGATACAAACACAAAGTAAAGCTAAAGAATAAAATAAATTGAAATAAAAACACGCGGAGACAAGGATATATTCCCGAGTTTCTCCTTTTTAGGGGAGTACGTCTCGTTGGAGGGGTGTGAGTTTCGCCACGAAGGCCTACTCAACACCACAAAGGTCTCACCCTATTCTCCGATGAATCGCACCACAAAGGTCTAGTTCACCTTCCACTATTGGAATCCTTCAAGGCGGAATCCGGTGCCTTTACAATGAGTTTGGGGCACACACCCACAACTAAACTGGGGGCTCCCAAAATCACCAAGAATCTAGTAAAAGAAACAAGTGAGTAACACAAGATCTAGGTTTTCCATAAGTAAACCCTAGACACAAATCACTTAAGTGAACAAGGGGAAAATGAAGAATGACTTGGTGAAGATATAGACAAGAGCCTTCTCCTTCAATCTTTCGAAGATCAACAAGTTTGAGTGGAGGGATTAGGAGATCTCTTGATGTTGGTGAGCTCTTTAATGGTGGCCTTTAATGCCGGACGAGCTAACCTTTTGGGGAAGAAGAGTCTCTATTTTATATTCCACTTGAAAACTTGCCGTTTTTCTGCCATAATTGACCATGTCGGATTCAATCTGGAAATTCCATATTCAATCCGGAATGTCGGATTTATCCAGGGCAATCCGATAGCCAACCGAGGTTTTTACGTTCATGCCGGATTGCTTCCGTTCAATCCGGCATGTCGGATTCCTCCGGATCAATCCGACAGCTATCCGGGATTTTCTACAGGCAAGTCGGATTGGTTCCGGATTCAATCCGGGATGTCGGATTAATCCGGAAATTCCGGATTCAATCCGGTAGCTCAAACAACTTGATATCTTCTGAGTTTTGACCTCGCTCTTTTCTCCTTCACGATTAGATCAACACCCCTTTGTACTAGACATTAATTGTACCTTAAGCACGCAACACACTGTGAGATATCACTTATGTTATTAACAAACATACAAAACCGAGGAGGGGCATAAATATCCTTTCAATCTCTCCCTTTTTCGTGTTTGATGACAACATATGGATTTGGAAGATTCTTTTACAGTATGAACAAAAGAAAATGTTACTAAAAAATAGACGGGCTCCCCCTAGATGTATGCACCAATTTTATGCACAAATCAACTAGGCTTTGCACCCCTATATTTTAGAAACCAAGCATATGAGCAAGTTCACTAGAGACTTTGCATTGCCTAAAAGATATGGCATAATATCATGCAAGCATATAGTCTAAGTAACTTATAACTTATGATCACAGGAAAAGGTTTCACACATGAGTACTTAAGAGGTTCACTTAAAACAAATCGCAAATGGTTCAACAACAATAAAATGAAGCACAAGCCTATAAGATCAAATTGAAAGGTAAGAAATTTATGCCCCAACCCATGAAAATCCCGTGATAACCTAATAGAGAACTCTTCTCCCCCTTTGGCATCAAGACGCCAAAAAGGATAAAAGAGTCGAGTTAACATCCCATGAGATCACTCGGCCTTCTCGTCGTACTCGTCTTCTCCGCCTTCATGGCGCTCTTCATTCCCGAAGTCACCATCCTCATAGTCTTCATCATCATCCACAACAGCAAGAGGAACACCAAAATAAAATGGCAGGGACTTCAACTGGTGGAGCTGGTAGAGCGGGGGGTGCATCCTTGGCAGAAGTCATCATCACATATAGGTGGCATGGGAATGGAAACATATTCCCGAGGAGCAAGATCAGGTGGATCATCATTCATAACAACCCCAACAACCCTTCTATCGGCGTTCTGAATACGCCTAGTCTCCTTGGCATACTCCCGAGCATCATGAGTAAGGGCTCTAGCATCACTACACGTGTTGAACATGGCCTTGAAGAACTTGGAAATGCCACTAGACAGCTGCTGAGAGGCACCACTAGAGGAGCTGGAAGGAGTGTGAACCACTTTATCATTGACCTTGGAGAACTGAGGAATCTCAGGACCATGAATGAAGGTAGGAGTGAACTTCTTGGGGGCAAAACTGGATAATTTTCCATGATCTATTCCCCATCTTTTGAATTGGTGAGCATCTAAATGTAAGGACCATAAGTTGGCTTCCTCTTCTCTATGGTGCCCAAGAGAATCTCGGTGAATATGAAATCCATGACATGCTTCTTCTGACGGATGGGATTGGTGAGGTGCATGAGATTAACCATGTAGGACCTGATAGCCGAGAAGTCTCCAGGCTTGATCATGATAGTCTGGCGGAAGATATTGGACAAGAGATTGTAGTAGGGGTACAGGCGGGAGTTGTGAGGCATCTTCTTGTTAGAAAGACCAGGTGGATAGAAGAAGTTAATAATGGAGAAATCATACTCGGTCTCATCATGAATGCGGTATCCATGCACTCCCCATGTGGCCTTCCAAGTGTATCCCAAGGCAGCAGCAAACTCATATAGGTTGCTAGTGATTTTTTGATTCCTAGTCATCCAAGCCATCGTGCGCACAACATCCTCCGTGTAACGCATAGTGAAGTAGAATTGTGAGACAAGCTCAGGAAAGTATTCATGCTCAATCTGGAGGAGTGGAGCAATGTTCATCTTGACCAAAGCCTCATGGATATGACGAAGCTCCCCAGACATGTTTTGCTCATAGTACTCCTTGTAAATCGGATCTTGTTCAACAACAGTGGAATTGAGAGTCATGTAGAACTCTTCCCAAGCCTTCAACTAAGTATTGGTCTAGAACCGGGCATCCTCACAAGTGGACAAACCTGTAAGGATTCTTCTTCCTCATCGTCCTCCACTTATCAACACTGAATTTCTTCATGTTGCCCTCGGGCACATCCTCAATGATCTCCTCCTCATGCTCAGGAATATAACTTCCTCCCGTGCCACGGCCTCTAGGAGGATAACGATGCCCACTTGATGTGTTCCCACATCGTGATGTCGGGATCTTTCTCTTAGCAACACGGTGAATGCGACCACCACGAGAGCTGTCACCTGTGAAAGTAATGCAAGAGTAGATAGCAGGGTATGAGTACATATGCCATATGAGGATAAAGGAACCATTATTTTTATTGAAGTGCATTTTTTTTAGGTTTCTGGAACCTGTCGAATTCAATCCGGTATTTCCGGATTGAATCCAGAATGTTGGATTATTCCGAAAATTTTGGATTTAATCTGATTTCCCACAAAATCTTGAATAATTGTCTCAAAACTTCAACAAAAACTAGGTTTTAAGTGGATGAATCCTAGGGTGTATATGGTAACTTCTTGAGTACAAATGATTTGAAGATTTTGACATGGGATATTGGATCTAGGTGAGGGATTGCAATGTGAGAGCCTAGATCTCTAAAAGTATGGAAACAAGTGGTACATAGATCAAGCCATGAACAAAGTGAGGGAGGCAATCAATCTAGATGAACCCTAGATAGTCAAGACACATCTAGATGAAAACCAACCCACAAAGAGAGAGAGAGAGAGAGAGAGAGAGAGAGAGAGAGAGAGAGAGAGATAGAGACAGAGAGGGCAAGATCCACAAACCTTCCATGGACTCTCTCCTAGAGGAGGAGAGGTGCAAGATCTCCTCCAAAGGAAATATGGGAGCCTAGGAGGCATAATTTGGTGTTTAGGGCCGGAGGGGGATTGAGTGAAAGAAAAAGAATTGCCCCCAGGCCGTGCGGTGCCTTTTATAGGTGAGAGGCACGTTTTACGGATTGCTCCGGATCCAATCCGGCTGGACTAGATTATTCTAGAAATTTTGGATTGATTCCGAGTCGGATGGATTTATTCCAAGATTTCTGGATTAATCCAGCTAGGTCGTATTTTTCCGACAATTCTGGATTTAATCCGACACAATAAGGAAATACGCAGAAATTTGCTACGATGATGAAAGTGTAAGTGTGGAATATGGCATATTCAGTTAGATGAATAGACAAGGTAGGTAAATAGCATAGACACAAGGTGGGATGATATTTCCTAGTCATGCTCATTGGGGAAAGAACTTCAAGAAACTCGAATAGCAACAAGGAGCATTATTTGGATAGGCAAGAGAACTTAAAAAACTAGCACCAACTTCTTAAGGAGAAGGTTGGTGACTTTAGTCACCATGTATGAGTGTTGGAATGTCACCGCGAAGATATATCTTTCGTACATGTCCACTAATCGACACTTTAAGCTCACAATTCATGTATGAAAATAGAGATTAAAATGAATATTTACATTGGGCATAATGGGGGGGGGGAGGAGAGTCCAATAAGTTAGGACAAGACTCCCCCTATGTCCATGGCTACACCTAAACACAATAAATAGTCAACTATAGGTGTGTATGCAAGATACTCAAGTGAAGCTCCTTGAATCAATAATGTTTAGCTCATTCCTCAAAAACAAGAATCTTGTATCATCAAGGGACTTCGTGAATATATCGGCAAGTTGATCCTTGGTGGAAACATATGCTAGCTCAATATCTCCTCACGCAACATCATCTCTAATGAAGAGATGAAGAATCTCAATATGCTTCGTTCTTGTATGTTGCACCGGATTATAAGCAATCTTGATAGCACTCTCATTGTCACATAAAAGAGCTACTTTGTCACAATGGACATCATATTCCTTAAGAGTTTGTCTCATCCATAACAATTGAGTGCATCCACTAGCAGTTGCCACATACTCGGCTTTGGCGGTAGAGAGAGATATACAATTTTTATTATTAGAAGACAAATTCACCAAGGACCTACAAAGGAATTGGCAAGCTCCGGAAGTCGATTTCCTATCATATTGATCACCAGCCCAATCTGAATCCGTGTACCCACACAAAGTGAAAGTTGCACCCTTTGGGTACCACAAACCAAACCTTGAGGTATGAACAAACTATCTAAAGATTCTATGGACCGCCATAAAATGGCTTTCCTTAGGAGCCACTTGATACCTTTCACACACCCCTACACTTAATATAATATCAGGTCTACATGCACAAAGGTAAATCAAAGAACCAATCATAGAGCGGTATAAATTTTGATCCACATCTTTACTGTATGGATTGCACTTGAGATGACACTTTGTTTGCATTGGAGTGGTATTCTCTTTATCACCTTGGAAGTTGAACCTCTTTAGCATGTCTTAGGTATACTTGGCATGAGATATGAAGGTTCCTGTACTCAATTGCTTGATCCCAAAGCCAAGGAAGAATTTCAACTCTCCCATCATAGACATATCAAGCCTATTAGTCATAAGCTTTGAAAATTCGTCATTAAAATCTTAGTTAGATGAGACAAATATGATACCATAAACATATAGTTTGCATATGAAAAGCTCCCCCTTAACTCTCTTTGTGAAAAGGGTAGGATCGTTTTGGCCAACTTCAAATCCATGTTCTTTCAACAACTCTCTAAGGTGCTCATACCACGCATGTGTTGCTTGTTTAAGTACATAGAGCGCCTTATTGAGCTTGAAGACATGGTTAAGGACGTTGGGGTCCTCAAACACCGGTGGTTTATTAACATATACAAACTCTTTCAAATTACCATTAAGAAATGCACTGTCGACATTTGTTTGTTGCAATTTAAAGTTGTGATGAGATGCATATGCAAGAAGGTTACAGATGGACTCAAGGCGAGCCACGGGAGCATAGGTATCATCAAAGTCAATGCCTTCAACTTGAGAGTAACCTTGAGCTACCAATCTTGAATGTTCTTGAATATTCACTTTGTGGTTATAACATTGCGGCAATCCTTGGGCTTGTCAACTAACTTCCATAATTTCTTGGGCTTGAAGTTATTGAGTTCATCATGCATTCCTTCCGACCAATCCGGATCCTCAAGAGCTTCAAACACTTTCTTTGTTTCCACCAAGGAGATATGTTCTTGATGTTCACTAAAGCTTCCCGATTGACCTCTTGTGGTCATTTTGCTCCTCAAGTCACCCAAGACTTTCTCATGAGAAAAATTGATGCACTTCAAGGCTCTATCAACTCTACTTTCAGGACGGGTTTGGTCTCCTCATTGTTGCGAGGAGGGATCATCTCGATCATTTGAGTCCCCGTCTTGACCGGATGTTGGCCTTGATCATCATTATGACTAGCTTCATCATGAGAAGAATAAGATTGATCTTGGCCTTGATCTTTACTAGCATGAATGATAGGAGAACTTGGTTCTTCCATAACAACTTGATCAATAGTAGGAGGGTCTAGAACTTGTTCTTCGATTCGTGCATCACTTGCTCCATTGGCATGAGTTTATTGTGTATAGGGGGCTCCACTTGACTAGAGCATAGTTCTTCTCGATCCGCCAAAAGGTGTCCCTCAATGGGGCGGAAAAATACCACACCCATTCTTATTATGGCATCTTGAGGTATTTCAACATCTACATTAGAAACATGAAATTGTGCCACTTGGGAGACATCATTTTCTTCGAACACCGTACTACTAGATTCAATGATAATCCGTGTGGACTTGTCAAAGACTATATAAGTGTGGGATTCGGAACCATAACCAACAAATGTACCCTCAAGGGTTTTAGATTGGAATTTAGATAAACAAACTCCTTTTGCCAAATAGAAACACTTACAACCGAATACCAGGAAGTAGGAGATATTTGGTTTGTTGCTGGTGAGGATTTCATACGGAGTCTTCTTTAAGCCTTTGCGGAGGTAGATCCGGTTTGATGAATGATATGACATATAAATAGCTTCGGAACATACATAGGGAGGAGATTTAAAATCTGTCAACATGGACCTAGCCATATCCATACTCTTAGCTACACCATTTTGTTGAGGGGTATAAGTAGCAGAATATTGATGACGAAATCCCTCTTCACTAATAGACTCATTTAGGGTGTAGTTCTTGAACTCGGAGCCATTGTCACTCCTAATGGAAATTATGGGAACATTGTGTTGACGCTGGACTTGATTGGAGAAGCCAATGACGACTTGTTGGGTCTCACTCTTCAACTTGAAGAAATAAACCCAAGTAAATATTGAATAGTCATCAACAATCACCAAGCAATATTTATTCCCAAAAAGACTAGCTTCAGGCATGGGACCAAAGAGATCCACATGAATGAGTTCCAATATCCTCTTTCATGAAATGATAGTCTTGCTTGGGTGGGGAGAATCATGCATATTTACTTCAACACAAGCCCTACAAACACGATCTTTGGCTAAGAAAACATTTTGTTTTAGTCCGAGGATATGGCCACGCTTGTGAAGGCTTTGCAAAGTTCTCATGTTGACATGGCATAAGCGGCAATGCCACAACCACCCCATGCGAGCCTTTCTGAATAAACACATCGTTTGAGTGTTGGTTGACCCCTAAAATTCTATGACATAAAACATGCCCAACAAAATTGAGATTCCTGCTCCACAAGAGTACCACGATATCATGTTCAAAGAAGACGGAGAAACCCATCTTTCCTAAATCATGAACTGAAAGTAAATTGTAACCGAGGGACTCAACATGCATGAAATTTACAAGAGTGATATTAGGAGCAACTACCACCTTGCCGAGACCCGATACCTTAGATTTTTATTTATCTCCATAAGTGACAGATGCTTGATTTATGTTTGATCTCAAATCTATCATGAGCTCCTTGCTTCCGGTCATATGACTTGTGCATCCACTATCAAACACCCATTTTGATCCACCGGAAGCATAGTCCTACAAGAAATCATTGCTTGGATTTAGGACCCACCTTGTGTCCTCTCATGTTAGCCAGAAGGGTCTTGGGAACCCAAATGGAATAGTCAATGAAATCAACATTAGGACCAACATATGTTGCATTAACAACACCATAAATTGAGCTATTTGAAGTTTTTCATGTGACTTGGTGAGGGTAGAGTGTTAACTTTCCAAGGCCTTGTGAGCCTTGGCGAGCTTCTCTAGGTCCTCGGTTAGTGTAGCATTACCAACACCAAATTCAACCCTTTTCTTTTTAGACAATTTGTATTATAGAAATAGCACGATCACATTCCTTAGTGAGTTTTGACATTATTTCATTATGTGACTCCTCAATAGTCTCAAGTTCCTCCTCAAGAGAGACTCGAAGCTCATGCTCTTCCTTAAGAGTAATGCTAAGAGAGGCTATTTCAATAGCATCTTCGCTCTTATTTTCTCCCTTTTTCTCAAGAAGTTCATGTGCCACTCCATATTGGCTCATGAGGATCTCAAAGTGCTTTTTGGTTTCACCTTTCAAGTTAGGCATAAAGAGATCCAAAGAGGTAATTTCATCTTCTACACTAAGACTAGAAAGATCATGCTTTTCATTTTGAATCTAGAGAAGGAAGGAGATGATAACTCGGAGGCCTTGGCCATGAAGCACTTTGCGGATTGGGTGGGTAGGTTATCATCGGGGGACTCAAAGAGAGATTGAGATGATGAAGACAAAATTGCAATGGCAGCCACTTCACTTGTGGTTTCTTCTTATTCATCATCATCACCGGATGCATACTCTTCTTGAGTCACCAACACAAATCCTAGAGGTTGGCTTTTTGTTGTAGGTGTTCTTCTTGAAGAAAGGCTTCTTGCGAGTGAGATTTGATTTATCCTTGAGAACAAGCTTTTCTCCATGGTATTCTTTATTCTCGAAAGGACACTTGGCAATGAAGTGATATTTGTCTTGACAATTGAAGCAAGCCCTCAGTCTTTTAGTTCCTTCATTGGCACTACTTGACTTGGTATTTTACTCAACATAGGCCTTGGCCTTGGGTGGGTTCTTCCAAAACTTTATGGATTGAAGATCCATGTAAACTTTATGGACCGGGTCATACTCTTTGGGCTTTAGAGGGGCCAACTCTTCTTACGATTCAACATCTTATTCTAGATTCACTACCTTGGTCACAACTTTGGCCTTCAAAGCAAGAGAGGATCCTTTGTGCATTCCTATATCACGAGAACGATAGTCTTGAGCAAGCTTGGCGGCCACTTGAAAGGATGCCATCTCTTGGATAACCTCATCGGAAGTCATGATATGGTAGCTGTGTCTTCCTTGGAGACTGTTCAAGTCAACGGGCTCAAATGTCATGAGGGCACTCACATACTTCCTCTTGATCCATGCATCATCAGCATGAGTGGCACCAAGGACAATAAAGGAAGTAGGAATGGTCTTGAGCATTCGATACATGTCCTCATGGTTTTCACCATCAAGCATATAGAACCCTTTGTCCTTATTGCTCAAGGCATAATATCTATTTCTTTCCATGCTCTCATTTCCTACAAACATGGTGATAAGATTATCCCATGTTGTTTGGCGGTGGAGAATTGTTGAATGTGTGGCATGATCTTCTCTCACGTGACTTGTTGGATCATGTGCAAAGACACGATATTGAGTGGACAATCAAACATTTCTCTTCTTGTAAAGTTGCTAGGATCAATGACCTTGTATCCAACTTCAATGCTACTACATAGCTCAATGCAAGAACTGTTCAAATGAGATTTCATAAAATATTGCCATTGATAGAATGAAGATGCATTAACCTTAGGTGGATCATCTCCATTGTTTATGTGAGGGTGTGGAATAGGAGGGTTGGGTGAGTACCATATAGGGACTTCATGGTACTCCTCCTTCCCATTTTTAGTTTTAAGGGTATCCTCATTTCTAGAATCTCCACCCACCTCCTTTACCTTGTTGTCAACCGGATCAATATTCTTGGGAGACGTAGAGGTGGAAGGAGTTGTGTCCTTGGCTTTCATGAGTTGTGTTATCATTTTATGCAACCCCTGCATTTGGGCTTCCATGGAAGAAGTCAAGGATGTGTCTGTCTTTATTGAGGTCATCCATGGTATCTGTAACCCCGGGCACAACTTCCCCCTCATCGTCCATACTTTCTCTTAGGCGGTTAAGACCGAATTAAGAGACGAGGCTGTGATACCAATTGAACGGATTGTATGGGCACCTAGAGGGGGGTGTGAATAGGCGCTACCTCAAATTTTTTTTTTCGATTTAGGCTTGACACAAAGGTAAATTCTCTAGATATGCAACTAAGGTGAAATTACCTATATGAAAAGGATTACACTAAGCATGATAGAAACACAAAGTAAAGTTAAAGGATAGAAGGAACCGAAATGGAAGCACACAGAGACAAGGATGTATTCCTAAGTTCCTACTTTTTAGAGGAGTACATCTCGTTGGAGGGGTGTGAGTTTTGCCACGAAGGCCTACTCAACGCCACAAAGGCCTCACCCTATTCTCCGACGAACCACACTGGAGTTAATAACAACACAATTAGGACTCTAACATCGCGTCTGAATCCTTTTAGGAAAAATCAGGTTGACGCAAAAAGGAAGAGACAAAAATTTCACACCCAGTGAATAAGTTGTGTTGCAACGGTAGTATCGGGAAGCCCAACGGTGGTACCACTACCTCCAGGAAGCGGTAGTACCACAAGAAGTACCGCAAGAAGTGCCGCCAGCTAGGAAATGCTCTCTGATGTCCTAGTAGTACTGCTGGTTTGCATAATTTATTCAGAGCAAGCTTTACTTGGCGGTAGTACCGCTTCCATTAGGAAAGCGGAAGTACCGCTGGAAGTACCAGGATAAGTATCGGTAGGTAAATTTTGCTCTCTGATGTCCCCATGGTACCAGGGCGGTAGTGGCCTAATACTATCGTCAGCCACCTCGATTTAATATCTTGAGGGTGGCCAGCGGTACCACCGGTAGTACCGCTCCTGATACTGCATGGTACTTCCCCGTACCACTCGAAGCCAATGAGCAGTGCCCCGCAGTACCGTCTGGACTTCAGGCAGCGATAGTACCGCCAGGCAAAAAATGTCTCATAACGGCCAGATTTTGGTGGACCGCTATTTAAAGGGTGTTTCTTCCCCAAGTGAGGTAGCTCGTCCAGCATTGAAGGCACCATTAATTGAGCTCACCAAAAGCTAGATTTCTCCCATCTCCTCCACCCAAACTCATTGATTCTTGGAGGAGTGAAGGACAAGGCCCATATATACATCTTCACGAAGCCGTTCTTCATTTCCCCCTCATTCACTAGAGGGATTTGTGTCTAGGGTTTCCTTGTGGAAAACCTAGATCTTGTGTTACTCACTTGTTGCTTGTAACAGATTCTTGGTGTTCTTGAGAGCCCCCAATTTTGTTGTGGGTGTGCGCCTCAAGCTCATTGTAAAGTATACGATTTTCGCCTCGAAGGGAATCAATAGTTGAAGGTGAACTAGGCCTTTGTGGCAAGGTTCATTGGAGAATAGGGTGAGGCCATTGTGGCGTTTAGTAGGCCTTCGTGGCAAAACTCACACCCCTCCAACGATACGTACTCCCCTCAAAGGGAGGAACTTAGGAATAAGTCTTTGTCTCCGCGTGCTTCCACTATCGGTTCCTTCTATCCTTAGCCTTTACTTAATGTTTGTATCTTTCTTAGTGCAGCCCTTGTCATATAGGTAAATTCACCGTAGTGCATATCTAGAGAATTTACCTTTGTGTCAAGCCTAAATCGAAAAAGTATTAAAATTTGGAGTAGAACCTATTCACCCCCTCTAGGTGTCCATTCTATCCGTTCAATTGGTATCAGAGCCTCGAATCTTATTTTGCGCTTAACCGCCTAAGAGAGGAAACCACCACGTATGGCCATCAGAGAGGAAACCACCACGTCTGCGGCACCGGCCACCATGGATGATCTCAAGGAAGTGCAAAATTCTTTGAGTTCCTCCATGGAGACCCAGATGAAAGACTTGCGTGAAATGATGGCACAACTCTTGAAGGCCAAGGATACGGCATCCCCTTCAGTGGAGTCTCCCGAAGAAATTCCGGATGATGAAAGTGAGGAGGATGAGGGTGAAGATACTAAAATTGAAACCCCACCTCCTAAGAAACCTCCATCTTCTAAGGAAAATGGTGGAGAGGAAGATTACCATAAGGTTCACAGATGGTACTCTCCCAATCATCCTATCCCACATCCTCATATAAACAATAGAGGCGACCAAACCTAAAATTGATTCACATTCTTTTGGTCAATGACAATACTTAATGAAAACTCACTTGAACTCTTCTTGCATTGAGCTACAGAGAGTCATTGAAGATGGATAAAAGCCCATTGATCCAAAGAACTTTACAACAAGAAAAGTGGTTGATTACCAACTCAACTTTGTGGCTTTGCACATGATCCAACAAGCCGCAGATTAGAATATCATGCCGCACATTCAACAATTCTCCACCGCCAAAGAAACATGGGATGCTCTTGTCTCTATGTTTGAGGGAAATTAAAGCATGAAAATGAATAGGTTTGATGCCTTGAGCAATGAGGCCGAAGGGTTCTATATGCATGATGGTGAAGGACATGAGGACGTGTAATGAAGACTCAAGACTCTCGCTACCGCTTTTAGTGGTTTGGTGCCACTCATGTTCATAAAGCTTGAATAAAAAGGAACTATGTGAGTGCCCTCATGCCTTTTGAGCCCGTGGACTTGAGAACCTTCAAGGAAGACACAACTACCATGTAATGACTTCAAGTGAGGTTATGCAAGAGATGACCTCCTATCAAGTTCAAAGAAAGCTTGCTCAAGACACTCGTGCTCGTTCTATTGGAATGCACAAAGGGCCTACGTTGCTTTCAAGGCCAAGGTGGTGAACCATGAAAAAGAGGTTGAATCGGAAGAAGAGTTGGCTCCTCTAAGTGCCAAAGAGTATGATCCGGTGCTCAAGGACTTTATTGCTCTTGCCGTCCAAAAGTTTTGGAAGATCCCTATGAAGGCTAAAGCATATGTTGAGGATAAGAGCAAGTAAAATTATGGCAAGGAAGGGACTCAAAAAGTGAGGTCTTGTTTCAATTTTCAAGACAAGTACCACTCCATGGACGAGTGCCCCTTTGAGAATAGAGAAATTCAAGGATGGATACTTGTTCTCAAGGATAAGTCAAAGATCCCTCGCAAGTACCCTTTCTTCAAGAAGAACTCCTCCAACAATATGCCAACTTCAAGATTTGTGCTAGTGACTCAAGAAGAGTATGATTCTGGTGATGAAGACGATGAAGAAGAGGAAACCACAAGTGAAGTGGCCGCTATTGCTATTGCATCTTCATCATCCCCATCTCTGTTTGAATCCCCCAATGAGAATTTTACCAAAAATTTCGGAAAGTGCTTCATGGAAAAGGCCACCGAGGTATCATCGTCTTCCATCTCTAAGACTCAAAATGAAAAGAACAATCTTGATAGTCTTAGTGTAGAAGATGAAATTGCCTCCTTGATGCGCGTAGATGTATGCTAGTTGGGAGACACCAAGAGGAAGGTATGAAGAGCAAAACAACAAGTTTTCCCTCAGAAAGAAACCAAGGATTAATCGACTAGTAGGAGAAAGAAATCACTTTTGAAGGTTGATGACAGCTGATGTTGGCAGGGCGCACTACCAGGCTCAGCAGCAACGTGGAATCTGCACAACACAATCAAGATACTTTGCCCCAACGAAACAGTGAGGTTGTCAATCTCACTGGTTTTGCTAACACAAAGGATTAGATGTACAGTGTGGAAAAAATACTTGTTTGCAGTAAATGAAAAGAGAACAATGATGACAGTGAATGAAAGGAAAACAAAGATTGCAGTAAAGAAAACGTCGTTGTCAGTGGTTGTATTATCAATGTAAAAGAATGGACCGGGGTCCACAGTTCACTAGTGGTGTCTCTCCATAAAAGATAGATAACATATCGGGTAAACAAATTACAGCTGGGCAATTGACAACTATAAAGGCTGCACCGTAGTGCATATGCATGACATGATGATTACTATGTGATTCATGCGAGCATTACAACATAATTTATAGACCGTTATCCAACTTCATCTAGGACTAATAATCCACCCTGAGAGCGTCATCCAATCCAACTTTGAGTATTAAGTTGGAAGCAACAGATTATTTCCTTAAGTAAAGTGTATAATGTAAACAATGAAAACATTGTTGTTTTCTCCCTAATGGCAACAACACATCCCCCATCCGTCACATTTCTATCACTCGAGCACAGATGAAAGGGAGGCATGAACCAACTATCGAGTATAAATACTCCCTCTTGGAGTTACAAGGATCAACTTGGCCAGAGCATCTACTACTAACAGAGAGCATGCAAGATCATAAATAACATAAACATGATAGATTGATAATCACTTGACATATCATTCAATATTGATTGGATCCCAGCAAACACAACATGTAACATTACAGATAGATGATCTTGATCATGATAGACAGCTCACAAGATCTAAACATGGTGGCATAAAGAGGAGAAGACAACCATATAGCTACTGCTATGTACCCATACTCCACGGATGAACTACTCGCGCATCACTCCAGAGGCAGACATGGTGATGAAGAGCCCTCCGGTGATGAATTCCCCTCCCGGCAGGGCGTCGGGGAGAGCTTCAGAACCCTCCCGAACTAGGGTTGACGATGACAGCGGCTATGGAACTTTTTGTGGATGGAGGCTCGAGTATTTAGGATTAACCCGAGCAGGAGCTTAAATAGGCGAAAAGGCAACGTCGGTGGGCGGCCAGGGGGGCACACCACCTGGTGGCGCGGCCAGGGGGCGCCACCCTATGGTGTGGTGGCTCCAGGGCCCCCCTTCGGGTCACCTCCGAACTCTGTGTACGTGACAGATTTCTAAGACCCTGAGATTTTGTTTCGTCCAATTCTGAGAATATTTCTAAAACAACTTTTCTGAAACCAAAAAGAGCAGAAAACATGAAATGGCTCTATGGCATCTTGTTAATAGGTTAGTCCTAGGAAATCCATAAAAATGATGTAAAGTGTATAGAAAACATGTAGCATATGGCATAAAAACAACATGGAACATCAGAAATTATAGATACGTTTGAGACGTATAAAGCATCCCCGGGCTTAGTTCTACTCGTCCTCGAGTAGGTAAAACGATAAAAACAAAATAATTTCTGAGGTGACATGCTACCAACACAATCTTGATCATCATATTTGTAAAAGAAATTGTGAGCTGAGATAATAGTACTCTAAACACAGGCATGATAGATATAATTCTAACAGTGAAACTTAGCAATCATGTTGCAACATGAAAAGTAACAAAAATAAAAGATCATAAATAATAATGCACTTCAAAGTTGTATGTTTTTTTAAAGCATAAACAAAATATAGCCAAGGGGTATTCCGCTTGTCCTTAAAAGTGGAGAAAAACACAAAAGCCCGGACACCTTCAAAGTTCAAGTGGTGACTAGAAACAAATAATTTGAGAACAAGTAATAACATATCATGAATCAATAATTAATAATCTTTGGGACCGATGGACATTATTCTCAGAATAACAACTATGCTCTCTTAATTGTACATAAAGTTAGAATATGAAGAATCAACATAAAAGTAAAAGAAAGTCCCTTCGCAGAGGGAAGCAGGTATTAACTAATGTGCTAGAGCTTTTTATTTTATTAAACAGAGGTACTGAAAACAATTTTTTTAGAGAGGCGTATGCTTATGTCAACGAATGGTAAACAAACAATATAGTACGTCACAGGCCAAATAGACTTTACAAGAGCGGCTCCCATTGAAGGACGCAACTGGGTTCAGTAGATCATCCCTCTTCTCTTTTGTTTACACAATTATGCTTTGACTGATAAATCAGGGGCAAAAAGAGTGAAGAGAATTTATAGTAACCAAGTTTTGGGGCTGGGCACCCCGTTGCCAGCTCTTCTATTAGTTTGGATAAGCGTATGTGCCACTAGTCCAGGTGTGTAAAGTCCAATCAACAAGTGAGATAAAGATTCTCTATTTACGTCCTCATGAGCGAAAATAGGGGCACAAAACAGGTATAATTTTGAAGGTTTTAAAGGAAGCACATGAGAAATTTACTTTGGAGTGGCGGTTAAATACCACATATAGGTAGGTATGGTTGACACATTTGGCCAACTTTGGTTATGGGAGGGATGAACGAGTAGAGCTCATACTCAGTACAGGTGGAGGCTAGCAAAAAACTGGGAGCGACAAATTAAGAGAGCAATAATGGCCATAATCATGCATAGCGACAAAAACATTATTGATCAAAGCATAAATGGTATTACAAATCAAAAACTAAATGATCATAGAGGCTATAGGAGACTCGTCTGTAGTCATAACATGCTGTAAGCATGCGCCAAGTCAACCAAATAAAGCATTCGAATGAGAATACCACAATATTATGCTTCAATGTGATAAAACAACTCATGATTCTTTTAATGGCATATTAAGAATTCTCAGATATTTGAGACTAGTCATGCTACATAAAAAACTACTAAGAATAGAATTAAAATAACATCTAAGATGACATGATAAAGTCTAGCCACAGTCTAAGCAAGCTTCTTTTTGCACCGTTATAAGCATGAAATATTTTATTTCTTTCCAACACCAACCATTCTATCTAAACAAAACTATCCAAAAGATACATCAATGAAACAAGAGAGTACTACTACTAATCTACTAGAACTAACAGCTGTGAATAAGAGATGCATGAAAAACAGGAGCTAAAAGGATTTGCAGCAGTTAGAAGAAAAACGAAGAATACGAGTATTCATATGAAAAAGCGGAGCGTGTCTCTCTCCCACACAAGAACGCTGGGTTCCAACTAAGTATATTGCAGCAAGGAAAACAAAATAAAAACAAACATACGCTCCAAGTAAAGTGCATATGATGTGACCGAATAAAAATATAGTTTCACTAGAAGTGACATGATAAGTTGCCGATGAAGAAGGGCATGCCCAAGGCATCCCCAAGGTTAGACGGTTGAGTCTTCTTGGAATTTGCCGGGATGAACCATGGGGGCATCCCCAAGCTTAGGCTTGTCACTCTTCTTGATCACATTATATCATCGTCTTCTCTTGACCCTTGAAAACTTCCTTCACACTAAACTCAAAGTAATTCTCATTAGAGGGTTAGTGCACAGTCAAAAACTCACATGTTCTCCCTGGACACAAGCATTATGAATTTTTTTAAACATAAGCTACATCCACTGATGTTTTTTGGAGAAAAGAAATCCACTCAACACGGTAAAAGAGAGAATGCAAAGTAAAAATGGCAGAATATGTCAAAACTCTTTAAAGACGGATTTTTTCGAGGCACTTACATTGCTCAGATAAAAAAACTCAGAACTAGAAAAAGTTTCGAAAATAGCTGAGGATCATGCAAACAAATTTGCAGGTGGTTTTGATCTTTGTGTCAATTTATACGAATTTAACAGTAGAGAACAGAAATCTGTTCCTGTGTAGAAATCCAAATCTTACTTTAACGTTTCACTAGACACTTTACTTTACACATCAAATACGAGAAAATAATGATACAAAGGGGTTGCTACAGAAGTAAACAACACCTTGACTCAAGAAAATAGAAGAAAACATTGCAAAGATAAAAACATGGGTTATCTCCCAAGAAGTGGTTTTCTTTAACGCCTTTTAGCTATGCCCAGAAAACAAGAATCAAGTACTTTCAAGTGAAGAAACATCCAAATTGTAACTTGTTCTAATAATATAATCAAAAGGAAACTGCATTCTCTTCCTAGGAAAGTGTTCCATACCTTTCTTGAGTGGGAATTGATATTTAATATTCCCCTCTTTCATATCAATAACAACACCAACAGTTCTAAGAAAAGGTCTTCCAAAAAATAGGACAAGAAGCATTGCATCTAATATTCATAACAATAAATCAATGAGAACAAGGTTATTTTTAACCATAATAAAAACATCATCAACTCTCCCTAATGGTTTCTTTCTAGCATTATCAGCAAGACGAACATCCAAGTAATAGTGTTCCAAAGGGGCTAAATCAAGCATATCATAGAGTTTCTTAGGCATAATAGAGATACTAGCACCAAGATCACATAAAACATTATAATAAAAATCATTCACTCTCATTTTAATGATGGGCTGCCAACCATCATCTAACTTACTAGGGATAGAGGCTTCACGTTTTAATTCTTCTTCTCAAATTTGCATGAGAGCATTTGTAATATGTTTTGTAAAAGCCATATTCATAGCACTAGCATTAGGACTACTAGAAAGCTTTTGTAGGAACATAATTACTTAAGAAATATTGCCATCATCAAAATAAAGATCATTTTTATCAAAGGTATTGGGACCATTGTCTCCCATATTTCAAAAAAGATCAACACTTTTATCAGGAACAGTTTCAGTGGTTTCAAGCAATTTTAAACGTTTAACAGAAGAAGTGGAGACATTGTCAACACCAATTACTTTACCATTCATAGTAGGAGATTTACTATCATTAGAAACTTCAGTTTTACTAGTTGTGGTAATAGTACAAACTTTAGCTATATTATTCTTTCTAGCTATTTCATCTAATCTTTCTCACCTAGCATGCAATTCAGCTAACATCCTAACATTGTCATCAACTCTAACTTGAATGGAATTCAAAGTTTTTATTTCTTTAACATCATGAGGCATAACCTTTACTTTAAAAAGATCGACATCAAGAGCAAGGCTATCAACTTTAGAAGCAAGAATATCAATTTTGCCAAACTTTTCCTCAAAAAATTAATTAAAAGCAGATTGTGTACTAATAAAATTCTTAAGCATGTTTCCAAGATCAGAGGGTACACATCTATTATTGTTGTAGGAATTACCATAAGAATTGACATGCCATTATTAGAAGGATATGGCCTATAATTGTTACTACCAAAATTATTCCTATAAGCATTGTTGTTGAAATTGTTGTTTTTAATGAAGTTCACATGAACATTCTCTTCTTGAGAAACCAAAGAGGCTAAAGGAACATTATTTGGATCAACATAAGTTTTACCATTCACAAGCATAATCATAATGGCGTCAAGCCTATCACTCAAGGAAGAGGTTTCTTCAACAAAAATTTCCTTTTTACCCGGTGGAGCTCTCTCAGTGTGCCATTCAAAATAATTTATCATCATATCATCAAGAAGCTTTGTTGCAGCACCAAAAGCGATGGACATAAAGGTTCCTCCAGCAGGTGAATCCAAAAGGTTTCATGAAGAAAAATTTAGACCTACATAAAAGGTTTGGATAATCATCCAAGTAGTCAGTCCATGAGTGGGAAAACAACATGGTCATTATCAAGTTTCTTAAAATTCATTATGCTACTTCTTAGAGATATAATCTTAGCAGGAGGATAATATTTTCCAATGAAAGCATCTTTACATTTAGTCCAAGAATCAATACTATTTTTAGGCAAAGATAGCAACCATTCTATAGCTCTTCCTCTCAAAGAGAAAGGAAACAATTGCAGTTTAATAATATCTCCATATACATCCTTATATTTTTTTGCATCTCACAAAGTTCAACAAAATTATTAAGGTGAACAGTAGCATCATCAGAACTAACACCAGAAAATTGCTCTCTCATAACAAGAATTAACAGTGCAGGCTTAATTTCATAAAAATCAGCAGTACGAGCAGGTGGAGCAATATGTGTACTAATAAAATCATTGTTGTTGTGCTAGTAAAGTCACACAACTTAGTGTTCTCAGGAGTACTCATTTTAACAAGATTAAAAACAGGATAAACATAACAACTTGAATAAGAACTAGTTTTTTTTTGTGTTTTTTATACAGAGAAGCAAAACACAAAATAAAATAAACTAAGCAAAACAAAAACAAACTAAAAATATTAGAGGTGAGAGACTCCCCTTGAAGAAATCCTCTTCCTCTCCGACAACGGCCCCAGAAAACAGGCTTGATGCGTGTAGATGTACACTAGTTGGGAGACCTCAAGAGGATGGTACAAAGAGCACAACAAAACGTTTTACCTCAGAAAGAAACCAAGGTTTAATCGACCAGTAGGAGAAAGAAATCACTTATGAAGGTTGATGACAGCTGATGTTGGCAGGGCGCACTACCAGGCTCAGCGGCAACGTGGAATCTACACAACACAATCAAGATACTTTGCCCCAACGAAACAGTGAGGTTGTCAATCTCACCGGTTTTGCTAACACAAAGGATTAGATGTATAGTATGGAAAACAATACTTTTTTGTAGTAAATGAAAAGAAAACAATGATGACAGTGAATTAAAGGAAAACAAAGATTGCAGTAAAGAAAGTTTGCAGTGGTTGTATTATTAGTGAAAAGAATGGACCGGCATCAACTACTAACAAGATAGATAACAATCTGGTCATAAAGTATAAACACCAATAAATCTCACAAGCATCAACTACTAACAAGTAATCCACACCGGGAGAGAGATCTAATGAAGAATAACGGTAAAGACCCCTAATTGTTACAACGGGATGAAGTTGGATGATGAGGGTGATGGTGCTGGTGGTGATGATGATGACGATGACGATCTTGAGGATGCCCAGAGTGATGACGGTGACGATGGCGATGATTCCCCCTCTCTGGGGAGGAATTTCCCTGGCAGATTTCTCCCTGCCGGAGAGCTTTTCTCTCTCTGTTGTTTTCCGCCCCGAGGCAGCGACGGAATATTTCTTTGATGATGTTCTGGGGATTAGGGTTCCCAGGGGGTCAAGTTCGCGAAAGGGGGCGACCAGAGGTGGGCCAGGGTGGCCACACCACCTGGCGGTGCGGCCAGGGGTCGCGCCACCCCATGGTGTGGGCCCCTGGTGGCCCCCCTCTAGCTTCCCTCCTGGCTAGCTTCCTCCTCGATACTTCTAAGACCTCTCCGGTATCCCCCCTCTTCTTCTGATCTTCTGAAATAGGGTATCTCGACGGTGCTTTTTCCATCAGATTTCTGGTTCTGGTGTTTATTCTCCAAAAATTATGAAACATGAAAAATAAGATGACATAAAATAAGTAAAGCATCATAACATGAAATATATCAATGAATAATAGAAAATAACAATACAAAATAGTGATGCAAAATGGACGTATCAACTCCCCCCAAGCTTAGACCTCGCTTGTCCCCAAGCGAAACTGAACTCAGTAGACATGACCACAGGTTTATGGAGTGAGGTGTCGATAAATAAAACGCAAACAAGAAGCATCACATCTATCAAAGCACAAGTCATTTCAGACAGCAACTTCCTATCCTATAATTAAACTTGAAACAAGTAGAGGAAATCACAATAAAGGTGCAAAAAGGAAATCATAATTGGTGAAGGAAAACTTTGTTCTTGGTCAGAGAAAAATTAACAGTGTACTTATCTTTCGATCAGAGTCTTTATATTAGAGCTTATATTGTAGAGTTTATCATGCTCAATCATAATAGTCTCTTTGCAGTCATTGGTAACTTTCAAAGTGGTATTCAAAGACATAAAAGAATTTGTACTAAGCAAGGAATAATAAAGGACTCGATCGAGTAAATCAACATATAGATGGATGGATCACAACAAATCAAATGCTTGCTTAAGACAGAAAGGAGTAGGTTTACGGACTCAACATAAAGGTAAAAGATAGGCCCTTTGCAGAGGGAAGCAAGGATTAACTCATGTGCTGGAGCTTTTCATTTGATAAACACAGTTATTGAAAACAATTTTTTTAGAGTGGTGTATGTTTATGTCAACGAATGTTAAAGAGAAAATATTGTACGTCACAAGCCAACTAGACTTCACAAGAGCGGCTCCCATCGAAGGACGCAACTGGTATAGAAGGTCATCCCTCTTTCTCTTTTGTTTACACAATTATGCTTTGACTGATAAATCAGGGGCAAAAATACATAAGAAAATTTATATTATTATGTTTGGGGCTGGGAACCCCGCTGCGAGCTGTTCTATCATTTTGATAAGAATATGAAGCCACTAGTCCAGGTGTGTAAAGTCCAATCAACAAGTGAGATAAAGATTATCTATTTGCGTCCTCATGAGCTAAAACAGGGGCACAAAACATGTGTAATTTTGAAGGTTTTAAAGGTAGCACACAAGCAATTTACTTGGAGTGGCGGTTAAATACCACATATAGGTAGGTATGGTGGACACAAATGGCAAGGTTTTTGGGCTCAAGGTTTGGATGCACGAGAAGAATTCCCTCTCAATACATGTTTTTGGCTAGCAAAGTTGGGTAGCAAGCATAAGAGTTGAGAGAAAACACACAAATATACATATGATAAAACCAATCATGCAATCTTCCTTAGAGGTACAAAAAAATCTTACTTGAGAATACTAAGCTTATGAGCTAAGTAGAAAGAAAGATCATGGAATAATATATCTACATGCAACTCCTTCTTTTCTACTTAAGTCTCAATGTATTGTTGCTACTGACCAATGCTAAGTTTGCCAAAACCAACTAGATTAACTTGATGCTCCAATATTGATACCAATACTAATAACAAGATCAACCATATAAAAAAAATTGCAAACTAAAATAAAGTGTAGCAAGTAAATGATGAAACTTCTCATTAATATTCCATTACGACAACTCAAACAAAGGGATACAACGATAACCAACTGAAGAGTGATACTTCTATACTGCAAACCATCCTATATGATATTTCCTCTATTCATGATATGACTCTACTAAAATGTAAAAGGGTGAAAGATAAAGGTGTGATACCGCGGCACTCCCCCAATCTTGGAACAAGCCAAGGGGATGCCAATACCAATGACAAATTAATTCTTCGGTGGTGGTGGTGAATCCTTCTCAATAAGCCTATGAATTTATTTCTTCAAATCTTCAATTGCAAACATAAGAATACGCATCATCTCCGTATTGTGCTCAATACGGTTTGCGTGCTTGTCAGACGGTGAATTCCAGCGATCAAGGTTTTTCCCTCACACTTCCTTAGGTCGAGAGCTTTCTTCATCTGCACGGTTAGAACAATTCATATCCCAGCAAGAAGGCAACTTTGCCTCGGGTACCCTCATAGATTGATACTCATGAATTAAAGTATGGAAAGGTCTCTTAATACGTGGAAGTGGTATCCCTGGGGTGAGGCAGTTACGTGGGACCTTCCCTCCAGTGCTCATCCGTGCTTCTTGCTTGAACATGAAGGGCTATTCTACTACTCCAATACTTGCGATGGTAGCGCGTTGATGAACGCGCGAGTCTTCTTCTACATCTCCTTCAGCTCCACTCTCGATCTCCTCCTCCGGCTTCCGGTCTTGGAGATCATCTTCCTTCGGCTCCTTCCCCTTGTTGTTGTTGGCAAAGACCATGGTGCTTCTAAAACTGAAAACAGATCCTGGCAGAAACAGGTCGAAACAGAAACAGGACGAGAAAATTATAAACGGGCCTCGGGGGGTCCAATATTAGAAACATACGTAACGAAAGGAAAGTCCAGGTCGAAAACGAGTCAGAGAGAGGCTCCGGGGCACTCACACCATAGCCAGGCGCGACCAAGGGTGGGACCGCACCCATGCATGGTATGGTGCCCTCGGGCATCGTCTCCTACCCCTCTTCGGCTCAATATTTTTCATATTTTAGAAAAATCAACAATTTATAACTTGGAATGTAATCCGCGAATTTTTTCTTAACAAAACTGTTACCTATTCGAAAACGGACTCTGCAGATTCTAGAATCTTCCCTCTAATAAACTTCTCCGGGGTCAATACTTGAATAATATCAACATCTTCATCATAAGAATCCCCGGAAATATAATGTTTGAGTCTTTGCCCATCTACCACTTGTCTAGTGTTATCTTTTACGGAAGCAATTTTGATTGCACTCAAATGATATATTTCTTCAATAACATAAGGGCCTTCCCATCTCGAGAGTAATTTTCCTGCAAAAAATCTGAGACAAGGCCGATACAATAGAACTTTCTCACCAACACCAAACTCTCTTTTAAAAATTCTCCTATCATGCCATTGTTTAACTTTCTCTTTAAAGAGTCTAGCGTTTTCATAAGCTTCACATCTCCATTCATCTAGAGAACTCAAATCAAGCATTGTTTTCTTACCAGCAAGTTTAAAATCTTTGTTAAGTTCTTTCACTGCCAAATAAGCTTTGTGTTCTAATTCTAAAGGCAAGTGACAAGCTTTTCCATAAACCATTTTGTAAGGAGACATACCCATAGGATTTTTATAAGCGGTTATATAAGACCATAAAGCATCATTCAACTTATCAGACCAATTCTTCCTATATTTATTATCAGTCTTTTGCAAGATAGATATAACTTCTCGATTTGATATTCTACTTGCCCACTCGTTTGAGGATGATAAGCTGAGGAAATTCTATGATTAACATCATAATTAGAAAGGTTTTTTTTAAAAAACCACCATGAATAAAGTGAGAACCTCCATCAGTCCTAAGATATCTAGGCACACCAAACCTAGGGGAAATAACATCTTGAAGCATTTTTAAAGAGGTCTCACCATCACCACTTTTTTTAGGTATATCTTATACCCACTTAGTAACATAATCAACATAAAAAAGAATATGCGTGTAACCATTCGAAGGAGGAAAAGGACCCATAAATTAAAATCCCCAACAATCAAAAGGTTCAATAAGAAGAGAATAACTCATAGAAATTTCATTACGTCTAGAAATATTACCAACTCTTTGACATTCATCACAAGATAAAACAAATTTACGTGCATCTTTAAAGAGAGTAGGCCAATAGAAACCTGATTGTAGAACCTTATGTGCGGTTCTATCTCCAGCGTGATGTCCTCCATAAGCACTACTATGGCACTTTCTCAATATTTTACGTTGTTCATGATTTGGAACACATCTTCTCATAATACCATCTACTCCTTTATATAAGTGTGGGTCATCCCAAAAATAATGCCTCAAATCATAAAAGAATTTTCTTCTTTGTCGTGCTATAATTGTTGGAGGCAAATACTTTGAAACAATAAAGTTAGCATAATCAGCATACCATGGACTATCCTGGGAGTTTACCTTTATTGCAGTCAACTGTTCATCTGGAAAACTATCATTAACAGGAATAGGGTCATATGCAATGTTTTCCAATCTAGACAAGTTATCACCAACAGGATATTCAACACCCTTCCTATCCACAATATGCAAATCAAACTCTTGTAAAAGCAACACCCATCTAATAAGCCTAGGATTAGCATCTTTCTTTTCCATAAGGTATCTAATAGCAGCATGATCAGTATGAATAGTAACTTTTGAATCAACAATATAAGGTCTAAAATTATCACAAGCAAATACTACAGCTAAGAACTCTTTTTCAGTAGTAGAATACTTCTTTTGAGCAGCATCAAGAGTCTTACTAGCATAATGAATAACATTCAATTTCTTATCTACTCGCCGTCCAAGAACAACGCCTACAGCAAAATCACTAGCATCACACATAATTTCAAAAGGTAAATTCCAATCAGGTGGATGAACAATAGGAGCAGTAGTTAAAGCCTTATTTAAAGTTTCAAGAGCTTCCTTACAATCATCATCAAAAACAAAAGGTACGTATTTTTGAAGAAGATTAGTAAGAGGCTTTGATATTTTAGAGAAATATTTAATAAACCTCCTACAAAAACCAGCATGACCAAGAACACTACGAATACCTTTAACATCCTTGGGACAAGGCATTTTCTCTATTGCTTCCACTTTAGCTCTGTCAACTTCAATACCTCTTTCAGAAATTTTATGTCCAAGAACAATTCGTTCATTCACCATAAAGTGGCATTTCTCCCAATTAAGAACAAGATTAGTTTGTTCACATCTCTGCAAAACTTTATCAAGGTTGTGCAAGAAGTTATCAAAAGAAGTTCCATAGATGGAAAAATCGTCCATGAATACTTCCACAATTTCTTCACAAAAACCATTCAAAATAGCAGACATGCATCTTTGAAACGTAGAAGGAGCATTACACAAACCAAAAGGCATACGCCTATAAGCATAAGTACCATAAGGACAAGTAAAGGTTGTTTTCTCTTGATCTTACTTCCTAACAGCAATTTGAGAAAACCCAGAATAACCATCAAGAAAGAAAAAATGAGTTCTCGTAGACAACCTCTCTAGCATTTGATCAATAAAATGCAAAGGATAATGATCTTTCTTAGCAACCTTGTTAACTTTCCTAAAATCAATGCATATTCTATAACCAACTACTACTCTTTGAGGAATAAGCTCATTATTTTCATCAGGCACAACAGTCATTCCTCCCTTCTTAGGGCACAATGCACAAGGCTTCACCCATCTACTATCAGCAATTGGAAAAATAATACCAGCATCAAGGAGTTTTAATACCTCATTTCTTACCACTTCCTTCATCTTAGGAATTATGGCGTTGATGTTATACTACTGGCTTTGCATCTGGTTCAATATAAATAACATGCTGACATATAGAGGGAGAAATCCCTTCCAAATCATCAAGAGTATATCCAATAGCTCCACAGTGTTTCTTCAATATTCCCAATAATCGTTCCTCTTCTTCACCTGAAAGTTTAGAACTAATAATAACAGGATATATTTTCTTATCATCAATATAAGCATAATTAAGATCAACAGGTAAAGGTTTTTAATCAAAGACAGGATCCTCCTTGGGTGGTTATGTGGTACCCAAGTCTTCCACGGGTAAATTATGTTTCAGTATCACCGGTTGACAAAGAAGAATATTGTCTATCTCATTTCTCTCTTCCATAAAGACCTCACTTTCATGGTCCTCCATATATTGCTGCAAAGCATTGTTAGGAGCAAGAGCAATAGAGGAAAGTTGTTCAACTCTAAAATTCTCATTGGGCAATTCAGATTCACATGGTGCTCTAGCAAATTTGGAGAAATTGAACTCATAAGATTTTCCATCAAATTTAGTCAAGCTAAGATCGAGTATAGTAACCAACTGAAATATAACTTCAAACAAACCCATCCTGGATCTCGCCCCTTTATCCAAAGAAGCAATCCGAGGATAACTCACACAGTTGGATTAATGATGGTTCAGATTATTGTGTCAATAAGCCTATTACTAGTCAAGTTGTTAATCATTGGGTGAAAGGTTGTTAATCATTAGGTTTAAGTTGTCCTGAGTACTTGTTAGCCAGTACTTTCACCAAGTAGTCCATAACCGCGGAAAACACGGCTTCTCGAGAAGATTATCCCTGCAGGGTTGCACCAATTTGGCCGTACACGTAAGAATAACCCGCCAGACGGGGGATCAACCCACCAAGCGAGGTACTCAACACAACTCAACTCTTCTTCGCATCAAGCCCAAAGAACCTTGGGCGCACGGCTAATCGAGACCAGAAGAAAATGGACCCTCATAGCACTCTAAGACCGTGTCCCCCTATATGCCGACTACGAAAGTTCCACCCGGGATCCAAGGGCTCGCAAGATCATGCATGCAGCAAATGGAAAACCCGAACTAAATGAGGCGATTTGGACGAGATGCGAATCGAATCAAATTGAGGGGGGCGCCCATACTCGCTTCCCACATGCAGGTAGTGCGCTCATCATGGATCAGTAGACAAGACCCTTTTCCTATTAGGGTCGACACTAGCAGGCCTCAAAACCACAAGGGCCTCCTGCCGGTGCCTTATCATCAAATTATTATTTAACAATAACATTAGCATGATTGATTGATTAAACATCGAGCCCCCAGAACGATAATACAGATGGTAAAAGAAGTAACCGTCAACAGACTCGAGCAAAGCAACCCTAAGCATGCAGCTACGACACGAAGGCCAACGAGGTAAACAATCAACAGTTAATAGGAAGTGGAAGGAAAGGCTATATCATGGCAGCAAGGTAAACATATGATAGGATCGAAACACAAGCATCGTATCAACAGGCTAGAATAAGAACAACGGAATGAATCGGTAAGAAGTGATGAAAGGCAGCCATATGGCAGCAAGTGAGTATACTTGCCTGAGATCCCGCAAGGTAGCAGAACTTGTCGTTGCTCACATCATCCCAACGTCCTATCCGGGAAGAAGCAACGAACCTCGAACAAACACCGGATGCAACAATTACTACTACGGCAAAAGATCCAGCATGATCAAGATATGGATGCATGACAAGTTTAAAGATGCATCAAGGTAAACTAGTTGACAAGATAAACAGATTTAAATGGACCCATATGCAATTTGAGTTGCATATGAAAAGCCCATGAATTATGGTTGAAACAATTGTTTTCCAACTAATCAACAGGTGAAGGTGGATTAGCATGATGCATGGATGAGGAAAACAGCAAAATAACAACAATAGAACCAGTTGGAAATAAGGGTTACCCATTTTGAAACTCAACTATTAAGTTTTGGGAATTTTTGGTTACTTAAAGGTGTCACACCAGCATTTGGTTGTTTTCATCAAGTTAAAGTGTTCAAAACAAATAACAAAATTTATATTTGAAAAGAACATCAAATTTTAGTTGGATTACATGTTTCAAATATTGAAATTGGAGTTAGGATAATTTAATTATGAATTAAACAATATTAAACAAGTTTTAAATGAATTTAAAACAAGTTTGAATTTAATTGAATTTTTATTTGTTCAAAACATAAATTCAAACTCACATTTGAAAAGTTCACACTTTGATGGTTTGAAAACATATTTTGCATGTTCAAAATTATTTTATTTTGAGCAAGTTATGATTTTATCAAATTTAAATGAATTAAACAAGTATTAAATTATTTAGGCAATTTAAATTATTCAAACCATGAAACAAAATTTATATTTGAAAAGGTTATTCAAAATGGTATGGAAAACATATTTTATTTTCCTTATTTGGAATTAGTATGAATTATTTATGAATTGTTGCAAATTACAATTGACTGATTTGAATTCAAATTTGAATTGCATTTTGAAAGTTCAAAACAGAAAACAAATGGCATAGTTGGATAGACAATTTAATTTAGAACAATAAACATATTTTACTTTTGTTATTTAGAGTTATATTTTGAGAGTTATTATCAATTTAGAATAGAGGACTAATCTGCAATTTTTAAGGGCTGAAAATTAAAACAGCAAAAATTAAAAACCTTTTGTTACTCTGCAGCCACTGACAGAGGGCCCAGGCCACGATGGCGCTGCGTGGGCGCGGTTAGGAGGTGACAGGGCACCGCGGTCTATGACCAGTGGGCCCTGCTGCGCGGAAGAAAATCGAAAAAGGGGGGTTGCGCCCCTGGGATTCGAACCCTGGATGTGTTGCTCGCGCGCACGGAACTGAACCAACTGCGCTGCTGTTGCTGTTGTGTTCAGGTAAGGAGCGCTACTGAATAATAGGCGAAACTGCGATGTGGTTGTTAACTGTCGACTGAAACTCATCAGCGGACAGGTTCAGTTTGCAGCGACTCGGACGGAGACGGCCATCGACGATCGTTTCTCCGGTGGCGCACGGGGTGGAGTTGGTTCGGAGGGGATCTGGTTTCCTCCAGCGGGCGCATGTGCGTGCGGTGCTTGGGTGTAGCGTGCGGGGCTGGTGCACAAGGCACCGATCGAAGATGGCACCCGAGCACCGAACTGCCCCGCCATGGAGATACATGCATGGATAGCGAGGGGTACGTAGAGGGGAATCAAGCGTAGCAAGAGGGAAAATGGAACCGGGAACTAACCAGGGTGGTGATGGAGTAGTCGATCAGGTCGAGGAAGGACCGTGGCGACGGGAACTCGGAGAAATTTGGCGGCGCCCGTTCTGAAAACGATGAAGCTGCAGACGCCATGGTGCTGTTCCGGCTGGGGTTCGAGGTTGAGGAGGAGGAGGAAGGTGGGGTGGTGCTGCTCCAACCCCCAGCTTGGCTCACGGGCATCTGTGTGGTTGCGGCGAGGATGGGGTGCTCCGGTGGGTGGCGGCAGAGGAGAACGCAGGGGCTAGGGTGGGTTTAGGGCAAGCAGAGGGTAGGCTAGGGGGTAGGTTATAGGGGGGGGCGAGCTCGGTACGGCCAGCATCAGAGGGGGAAGGAAAAGATCCTGCGGTGGTTTTGGTGTTCGTACAGATATTACATCACCGGGAGGAAGAAAGGTGCCCCCTCGAAGGGGTACTGGGCCAGCAGGAGATGCGCTTGGGAAGAAAAGGGAAAAGGGGGGTGGGCTGCCTCTCTTCTATTTTTTTTCTTCCTTCTTTTTTTTTTGCTTGTAGAAAAGAAAAGAAAGAGAGAAGGCTAGGTTGGGGTTTTGGGGTGGTTTATTTTATTAGATATTTTTATTTATTACTTTTTTCAAAACAGAAAATGAAAGCAAAGGTTAGCAGTATTTTTCACAAGTTTGAAAGTTTGAATTTGATTTAAAATAGTTAGTTGAATTTTCCAAATAGAGTTTGGGGTTTTATTTGATAATTAAAGTTTATTAATTTGCAACACAACAACAACAAGGTAGTTTAAATTTAATTTCAACAACTTGAATTATTAATGTGATATTAAATTGTTAGGTGATTCTCAAATAGTGTTTGGGTTGGAGTTTTGGAAATAAACAAAGTTTATTTAATAAATTCAATCAATTATACAAACATTATTGAATTTAATTGGTTTGCAAAATTTTAATATTTAAACCCATATTGAAATATGATAAATAAGATTGATTTGATTTGAATTTTTGGAATTTGCCATTAGGGTTTTAATAACAGGGAATTTTTTTTTAACAAGCAAGTTGATTAAAACAACTTCAAATTATTGAAAAATAGTTGAGTGGTAAAGTTTGCAATTGTGAAATTGGAAATTTTGAACATGTTGTGAAAGTTTTAATTGTGTTTGAATTTTGAGTTGTTTTGAAAAACAGAATGCAATGCTCATGTGATGCATGTGATGCAAGCAAAAAGAAAACAAACACTTCCTATTAGGGTAACACCCCAGGTGTTACAGACGACACCACTAACAAGGGATTGCGCCCTCGCAATCCACCTGCTAACCCGGGAGGGGAAAGAAGTTCGACTATCGATTCTTCGTGCTTCCAGTTGATCTCCTCGACGCCACTAACAAGGGATTCTTGCTCGGAGTGACGACGATGTTCTCCCACCAGGAATCTTCCGATGATCGAACCTATTAGGTTAGAGGCTCAGAAAACGTCCACCCACGTAGGATCCTAACACTTTGAAAGATTGAGTACGAGAGTAGACTCCAAAACAAATAAGATGGGAGGGGAAATAGAATAGGGATAAGGAGAAAACAAGAATCCTATTGAGATGTTTTTCCAAAATAGTTTAGCAGCAAATAGTTTTTGACACTCTAGAAACAACGACCGTTAGCGAGGTTATCCTACAGGCTTTGCGGACCCGTTGCTTCGATAACCATTCGTATCGAAACAATCTCGGGAATCGGAACCAAGGCTCTGATACCATTTGTCGCACCCGGACTTCTAGAGGATACTCACCGTACGAACTGAACAGTATTCTGATGGGATTACGGGGCTTTCCGGCACCCGCGTCCTCTTACGAGTAGGCCAACACTTATGTGTGACAACCCATCGCTACTGTTCACCGTCGATGTAAACTATCCCGTAGAAATCAGGACACTACCATTGACGTACTTCATACCATACACACATGGTACGTCAACGGCTTTGAACAAAAGGATAACACAACATGCCTCTAAGACACAAAAGATTGAAATAAGTTGCAAATGGCCCTCACTAGGGCAGAGATAGCAAATACAATCATCCAGAGGACACATGTCCCAACATAACATCATTACATCTCAGCGGAAGCATTCAACGGGGTCTGAGTACAGACAAATCCAAATAGGCTTAAGAAGCCGGAAACTGAAATAAAGACGGAGCCCATCCACGATGTCTCGGATCCTACCCGGGTCCGCTAACTACTCGTCAGCAGCCTCGTCAAACTCCACGTAGTAGCCGTCACCTGGATCCTCGTAAGCGTAGTCTGCGGAAACCACAGCCCCAAAGGGGTCAGTACATAGACGTACTGGCAAGCAAGACTCACAGTTCACCAAGGTGTAGCCCGTCAACACCAAGCAAAGATGCCTTGGGTTCAACGGAAGAAAGGGGATATAAAAGATGCTGCAACTGGCTGCCCTAACCAACTACAGAGATTCTATCACTTCCGGCTAACAGAAAGAAGATAAGATCGAGTATTGTAACCAAATGAAAGATAACTTCAAACAAACCCATCCTGGATCTCGCCCCTTATCCAAAGAAGCAATCCGAGGATAACTCACACAGTTGGATTAAAGATGAATCAAGTTGTTGTGTCAATAATCCTATTACTAGTCAAGTTGTTATTCATTGGGTGTGAGATTGTGAATCATTAGGTTTAAGTTGTCCTGAGTACTTGTTAGCCAGTACTTTCACCAAGTTAACCATAACCGCGGAAAACACGGCTTCTCGAGAAGATTATCCCTGCAGGGTTGCACCAATTTGGCCGTACACGTAAGAATACCCCGCCAGATGGGATGCCTCCCACCAAGCGTGGCACTCAACACAACTCAACTCTTCTTCGCATCAAGCCCAAAGCACCTTGGGCGCACGGCTAATCGAGCCCAGAAGAAAATGGACCCTCATAGCACTTTAAGAACGTGTCCCCCTATATGCCGACTACAAAAGTTCCACCCTGCGCTGGGCTCGCAAAAACATGCATGCGGCAAATGGAAATCACGAACTAAATGAGATGATTTGGACGAGATGCGAATCGAATCAAATTGAGGGGGGCGCCCATACTCGCTTCCCACATGCGGGTAGTGCGCTCACCATGGATCAGTAGACAAGACCCTTTTCCTATTAGGATCGACACTAGCAGGCCTCAAAACCACACAGGGCCTCCTGCCGGTGCCTTATCATCAAATTATTATTAACAATAATATTAGCATGATTGATTGATTGATTAAACATCGAGCCCCCGGAACATAATGAGATATAGTAACTGAAAGTAACGGGTAACAGACTCGAGCAAAACAACCTAAGCATGCTAGTAAGACACTGGCTCAATCAATAGGGTTGTAGGAGGGGTGGTGAGGCAATATCAGGGTTAAAGGATTCATGTGATAGGTTCGTAACAGAAACAACTACCACTAAGGCTAGCAGAAATAGACAACGGAAAGTATCGGTAACCAGGGTTGAAAGGAACACAATGGTTCATGTGAGTGATAACTTGCCTGCAAACTCAGCAGCCTGGTACTGAGCTAGATCCTCAGAAGGGGTGCTGTAAAGATCGTCTGTCTCAACGTCGTCGTCTATTCGAGAAGAAGCAAACAACCAAGACAGAAATATAAACAATCATTATCATGGCATTGTGCACAATCAAAGATGATGCATGACAAGTCAATGGTTGCATCAAAATAAACTAGCTAACATGATAACACAATTTAAATGGACCCATATGCAGTGAGATTGCACATGGAAAAGGGTCCATGAATTAAGTGGAAACAAATGATTTGCAATTAATTATTATGTGAGAGTTGTTATCATGATGCATGCATGATGTTAACAACAAAATAACAACAAATAACAATAATAGATGCAAGTGATAAAAGGATTTAACAAGTTTTGGAAATCATTTATTAAGTTTAGAAATTTTGGGTTACTTAAACATGTCACACCAACAACTGTTGTTTTCATCAAGTTAAAGTGTGCAAAACAATTAACAAAATTGATATTTGAAAAGAACATCCAATTTTAGTTGGATTACATGTTTCAAATATTGAAATTGGAATTAGGATGAATTTATTATGAATTAAACATTATTAAATAAGTTTTAATTGAATTTAAAACAAGTGTGAATTTTATTTGAATTTTATTTATTCAAAACATAATTTCAAACTCACATTTTAAAAGTTCACACTTTGATGGTTTGAAAACATATTTTGCATGTTCAAAAATATTTTATATTGAGCAAGTTATGATTTTATCAAATTTAAATGAATTAAACAAGTATTAAATTATTTAGGCAATTTAAATTATTCAAACAATGAAACAAAATTTATATTTGAATAGGTTATTCAAAATGGTATGAAAAACATATTTTATTTGTATTTATTGGATTAGTAATGAATTAGTTATTGAATTTAGAAAATTGCATTTGAATTATTTGAATTTAAATTTGAATTGCATTTTGAAATTTCAAAACAGGAAACAAATGATACCATGAGATAGAGAATTTAATTTAGACTAGCACACATATTTTATTTTCAGTTTTTAGAGTTATAAAATAAAAGTTATAAGCAAAAGAAAACTAGGGACCAATCTGTGATTTAATTGGACCTGGATTGAAAACAGAAAGGTTTAAAATTCGTTTTATACGCACAGGATACACACCCAGTCACTGCCAGGGGGGACCCAAATCGCGCTGTGCTGGCGTGGCCACACGAGTGACTGACAGGGGGCCCTCCCTGTCAGTACTCCGTCAAAAAAAGAAGGCATTTATCCCGCGAGGGCAGGGGCTCGAACCCTGCACCTCTCGCTCGCTGCGCGTTAGACTGAACCAGCTGGGCTGGTTGCGTTTCTTGTCAGTTAACGGAGGCGCAGCCAAGGTAAAGTGTTAGCTCGTTAACTGAATCTACTGACGACCAAAGCCAACTACACTTCGTCAGAGAAAAGATCACCGGCGGCGATCGTCGTGTGCTCGCGCGATAGGTGCTGGATCTGGAGGGTGCAGATGCGTGCGGTGCGTGCCCTGATACGCGCGGATGCAGCAGAGGGGAGGTAGGACGAGATGGTGCGCTCACCGCGTGGTCGTCGTGGAAGCGATTGGTCGAGGTGGCGTGGCCGGCGGCGATGGCGTTGATGGCGGCGGGGCTGTAGTCGATGTCGTGCTCCCCTGCGGTGTCCAAACGGAAGCGGGGGTGACGGGGGTCTGGTTCCAGCACTTAGGTAGGAGGGTGGAGCTGCAAGGCGGTGGTGTCCATCGGGGGTTCAGAGAGGGAAAAACTCCGGCGAGGGGGACAGAGCGAGGGAGGTGGACGGGAGAGGGGCAGACGGCGGCGGGAGCTCGAGGGAGAGGGAACTAGGGCTTAGGGTAGCTGGCGCGCTGCCCTAGGGCTACTTATAGGGCTCGGAAGCCAAGGGTGGCCGTCTGCTCGGCGAGGAGGGGTACGTGGCACCGACGGATTTCTTGCCGTACGGGGGGACGACGACGGCGGCGTTATAACGAACCGGTACGCTAGTTAGTTGGGCTGGGCTGCGCGCTAGTTAGCTGTTAGGTGGGTTGGGCTGATTAGCTGCCGCGCGCGCAGCTGGCTTTGCTTCTTTTATTTTTTTCTTTTCTGTTTTTTTGTAGGGTTTGGTTTTGGAAGAAAAAGATAGGTTTTAGCTTAATAAAAATTCCAGAAAAATTAGGTTAAGCTATTTAGAACATTAGCAAACAAATGCCAAGATTGGTTTGCAAAAAGTTGAGATTTAAATTGCTGTTTGTATTTGAACCAATATTTGAAAGAATTTTAATATTATTTAAACATTATGAAAACAAAGCATTCTAATAGGGTGGCCCCTATGATTTAATTTGATTAAAATTAGTTGATTGGTTTAGAGATTTTCATAAACTCAAGTTGGTTGCTGTTTGATGAATTTGATTTGAATTTGAAGGTGATTTGGAATTAATTGTTTGAATTAAAACCAACAAATTAATAAGTGATCCTTATGGAAACAATTTGGTTTTGATTTGCATTTCTTATTTGGGAAAAGATTGTAACAGACAAGTATGGAAACAAGGGTTGATTAATGTTTGAAATTCATTATGGAAACAATGCAAACAGAAATAAAACAAATGCAGTGAGATGATGACATGATGCATTGCTTTAAATTAAACAAAGAACAAAACAACTAGGGAGTTTTCATACTTGGATGTTACAAAACGCCCCCCCTTGAAGGAATCGCGCCCCGAGATTCCTACTGAGAAAGGAAAAGGTCCGGATACTTCTTGCGAAGATCCTCTTCGGTCTCCCACGTTGCCTCTTTATCGGAATGATGCGACCACTGCACTTTCAAGAACTTGGTGCTCTTGTTGCGAGTCTTACGCTCGGTCTCATCGAGAATACGAACAGGGTGCTCCTCATAAGATAGATCATCTTGCAGTTCAATGGAATCATGATCAACTGCACGATCTGGATCTTTGAAACACTTCTTGAGTTGTGACACGTGGAACACATCGTGCACCTTGGATAGTTTTTCTGGAAGTTCAAGACGATAAGCATTTTCTGCCCGCCTTGAGAGAATGTTGAAAGGACCAATGTATCTTGGTGCAAGCTTTCCTTTCACACCAAAACGATGAGTGCCTCTGAGGGGAGTTACACGGAGATATGCCTTATCACCAGGTGCATAGATCATATCCCTGTGCTTGCTATCATAATAGCTCTTCTGACGAGACTGAGCAATCTTGAGATTGTCACGAATGATACGAACTTTCTCCTCGGCTTCCTTAACAATGTCAGGGCCTAAGAGTGAACGTTCACCAGCTCCAGACCAATTGATTGGACTCCTGCATCTGCGGCCATAGAGTGCTTCAAATGGTGCCATGCCTAGGCTTGCCTGGTAACTGTTGTTGTAGGAGAATTCAGCATATGGAAGGCAATCCTCCCATTTCATGCCAAAGGAGAGACCACATGCTCTGAGCATATCCTCGAGAATATGATTGACTCTTTCGACTTGCCCCTGAGACTGAGGGTGATAAACTGTGCTGAACAGAAGTTTGGTGCCCAATGCTTCTTGAAAGCTTTTCCAGAAATGAGAAGTGAATATGCTTCCACGGTCTGAGCTTATTTCCAATGGAACACCATGAAGAGGAACAGCCTTTGCTGTGTAGAGCTCTGCTAACTGGCTAGCTGAGATAGTTTCCTTTACAGCAAAGAAGTGAGCTACCTTAGTGAGACGATCAATAACAACGAAGATTGCATCGTTGCCCTTTCTGGACTTTGGAAAACCAGTAACGAAGTCCATTTCAATCATGTCCCACTTCCACTCAGGAATTTTCAGAGGTTGGAGTAGACCGGCTGTTTTCTGATGGACTGCTTTAACACGTTGACAAACGTCGCATTCAGAAACGTATTGAGCAATTTCACGTTTCATGCTAGGCAACCAATACAGAGTCTTGAGATCCTGGTACATCTTTGTACTTCTAGGGTGAATGGAGAGAGGAGTTTCATGAGCCTCCTTGAGAATGATATCTTTAAGACTTTGAATCTGAGGAACTGCAATGCGTCCTTCAAAAAACACAGTTCCCTTGTCATCAATTGAGAAGGACTTGAATTTATCATTGCCTTCCTTGATGTGCTCTACAATCTTCTTGATTTCAGTATCACGAAGTTGTTCAGAACGAATCTTGTCCTCGAGAGTTGGACTGGCTGTCAAGCTAGCAAGGTAACCTTGAGGAACAAGACCAAGGTTCAGCTTCTGGAATTCTTCATGAAGTGGAGGTTGGCTTTCCATGATCATGAGATTATTGCAATAGGATTTGCGACTGAGAGCATCGGCCATAACATTAGCCTTGCCTGGAGTGTAAGAAATGGTGAGATCAAAGTCTTTAATCTTTTCAATCCATCTCCTTTGCCTGAGGTTTAGATCTGGCTGAGTGAAGATGTATTTCAGACTCTTATGATCGGAAAAGATTTCAGTTTTGTTACCCAACAAGTATTGTCTCCATTTCTTGAGGGCAAACACAACTGCTGCAAGTTCAAGATCATGAGTGGGATAGTTTTGCTCATGTGGGTTCAACTGACGTGAAGCATAAGCCACAACTTGACGTTCTTGCATAAGAACTGCACCTAGACCTTGGAGAGATGCATCGCAGAATATCTGGAAAGGTTTGGTAGTATCTGGGCCAACCAGAACTGGTGTAGAAGTGAGTTTAGTCTTCAGGAGATTGAAACTTTCATCACATTGTGGAGACCAAACGAATTTCTTGTCCTTCTTTGTGAGATCAGTGAGAGGTTTGGCAATCTTGGAAAAGTTTTGGACGAAACGACGGCAATAGCTAGCCAAGCCAAGAAAACTTCTGACTTGCTTCACCGTCTTAGGGGGTTTCCAGTCAACAATTGCCTTAACCTTTTCCGGGTCAATGGCTATGCCTTTTGCAGAGATGATATGACCAAGATATGCCACTTCTGGAATCCAGAACTCACATCTGGAAAACTTGGCATACAGACGATGCTCGCGAAGCTTCATGAGAGTGAGACGAAGGTGTTCTCCATGCTCTTCCTCGGATTTTGAGTAGACTAGAATGTCATCGAGATATACCACAACGAACTTGTCGAGGTATTCATGGAAGACAAAATTCATGAGTCTTGAGAACGTTGCCGGTGCATTGGTGAGACCAAAGGACATGACGGTGTATTCATATAGACCGTACCGAGTGGTGAAAGCTGTCTTTGGAATATCTTCCTTTCTGATCTTTATCTGATGGTAACCCATCCTCAAGTCCAACTTTGAGAATATTGAGGCTCCAGCAAGTTGATCAAAAAGATCATCGATACGAGGTATTGGATACTTGTTTTTGATGGTTTTCTCGTTGAGAGGACGATAGTCAACCACGAGTCTTTTTGTTTGATCCTTCTTGGCAACAAACAGAGTTGGGCAACCCCAAGCGGAGGAACTAGGCTGAATGTAACCTTTCTCCATGTACATATCGATTTGCTCCTTCAGCAATTTCAGTTCAGGAGGAGCTATCTTGTATGGATGCTTAGAGATTGGAGCAGTACCTGGTTCAAGCTCGATCACGAACTCAACTGCTCTGTCCGGAGGCATCCCTGGCAACTCTTCTGGAAAGACGTCAGGGAATTCACAAACCACCGGAACATTTTCAATTGCAGGAAGGGGTTTGGCGTCGAGGTTGAACAGCTGAACAGAACTTGATCCATATGGAGAATAGACTATCTGGCCTGAAGGGTGGGATAGAATTATTGACTTTTAAATTGTAAAATATGTTTTCAAACCCGAAAAATATAATCTTTCAAAATATAAAATTTGTTTACTGTTTTGAATATTTTAAATTGGTGAAATATTTAAAAACTTGCTTAATTCACTTAAACTTGTAAAATTCATAACTTGGGCATAAAAATTCCAAATTCCACAAACTAAATATGTTTTCCAATCAACTTTTCATGTACTTTCCAAATATAAATTTTGTTTGCTGTTTTGAATAATTTAAATGGCTGAAAACAACTGTTTCTTAATTAATGCATTTAAAATTGCCAAAATAATAACTTGCTCATTTTAAATCCAATTTCCACAAATGAAATCTGTTTTCCATGCAAAATTAAACCACCTTTTCAAATATAAATTTTGTTTCATGGTTTGAATAATTAAAATTGCTTAAATAATTTAAACCCTGTTTAAATCATTTAAAATTGCTAAATTCATAACTTGCTCAAATTAAATTATTTTTGAACATGCAAAATATGTTTTCAAACCATAAAAGTATAAACTTTTGAAATATGAATTTGGTTTAATCTCCCTCTTACAATCTATAATAGCACCACAAGTGTTCAATAAAGGTCTACAAAAAATAATAGGACAAGTTTTACTAGCAGCCTTACCCAACACTAGAAAATCATTAGGATATTTAGTTTTACCACATAAAACTTCCACATCTCTAACAATACCAATCGGAAAACATTTTCCCTATTAGCAAGCTGAATAACCACATCAATATCCTCAAGCTCACAAGAACCAATTTCATGCATGATTTCTTTATAAATCTCATAAGGAATAGCACCAGAACTTGCACCAATTTCACACAAACCATAATAGCAATGATCACCAATCTTAACAGAAAACACAGGAACACTAGTTTTCTTAGGTCTATTTGGATGTGAGACAATATTAGAAGAATCCTCACAAAAGACAATATGTTCATCCTCTACATTTCCATAAACAAGGTCTTTTACTATTGCTACTGAAGGTTCAACAGTTATTTGTTCACCAGGTTCAATAGATTTATTTATGCTCTTGTTAACCACACTAGCTACAATAGAGTGTTCTTTTACCTTAGCAGGGAAAGGCATTTTCTCAATATAAGGCTCAGGAACATCATGATTAACAACATGCACTTCTATATTTCTAGCAGGAACAATATCTTTATAAGGTGAATGGTACTTGCTCATTTTTTTTAGGAATATCAAGATAGGAGGCAAAGTTTTTAAGACAATTTGCAAAGATTTGAGAATCAAGTCCACAAACAACACTAACATTATAGAAATCATCAGTTCCCGTAAAAGCTTTAATGCATTCATAATCATAATTTATACCTGAATTTCTACCTTTGTCATTCTCCCATCCTTCAGTGTTTTCTTGAATACGGTCAAGAGGATCCCATTTAGCTTCTTCCTTCATACGTGTGAATGATCCAGAACAAGAAGCATCCCATAAATCCTTATCATGAAGAGAAAGCCTTACATAAAAATTATTGATGTCAATATTACTCAGGAGCTCATGAACGGGACATTTAAGCATTAATAACTTCATTCACCCCCAAGCTTGGGCAATACTCTCTCCATCATGAGGCCAGAAATTATATATTTGATTCCGGTGTTTATGAATCTCACTGGGAGGATAGAATTTAGAATAAAAGAGAGGTACAATTTCCTCCCATCCAATAGATTCACCATTCTTCAGTAATTTAAACCATTCAGCAGCTTTACCTTTCAGTGATAAATAAAATAATTTCAATTTAACTTGATCCCTTGTAATACCTACACAGCTTAATAACTCTCATAATTCATGTATAAAGAACAAATGATCACCGGAATGGATAGTTCCATCTCCATAATAGCAGTTATCCATAACACGTCCAACAATTTTCATAGGTATTTATAAGGATCTAATTCAGCAGATAACGGGACACCTACTACCCTAACAGTAATGGTAGAAGTACCCCTAAACAGAGAACCAAAAGAATCTCCATAATAAGATAAAGCAGCGGACAGAAATAAAAACAGCACTCATAGTAAAAGTTTCTCTTACCAATTCCACTTACCAATAGCGCTTCACTCCACAGCAACGGCGCCAGAAAATAGTCTTGATGACCCACAAGTATAAGGGGTGTAACGTACTACTTTCGATAAATAAGAGTGTTGAACCCAACGAGGAGTAGAAGGTGTTGACAAGCAGGTTGGATAGAGGATTCACTTTCAACACTAGCAAACATGTTTTTGGTGGTTTTTGATATAGCAGATAAATAAAGTGCAAGTAAATAAAATATGGTAAATATAATTGCAGCGAGTGGCCCAATCCTTTTAAGAGCAATGGACAAGCCGATTGTTCTTCTTATGATTACCAAACGTTCTCGAGGACACATGGGAACTTCGTCAAGTGCTTTCGCTTCATACGGTTGATTAATATTTATTGGTTCGATAGGTGTTGTGTGGGTGAACCTATTCTAATGCACCGCCCAACTAGGACTAGTACATCCTCATGCTTATATCCCTCGTAAGCATCCGCAAATACAAGAAAGTAATTAAGATAAATCTAACCACAACCTTAAAACTCCGGTATCCTACACTCCCTCGTGCATTGGTTTCCTAGCGGGGGTTTAGGTTTATGTCACTTCGACAACCCCACATTTAGTATCCAAATAAACAATGCATCCTCATGGGCCCATAAATCTGAAGTATCATGTAGTCGACGTTCACATGACACCACTAGAAGAATAACACCACAACTTAAATATCAAACCACTAGATATTACTTCAACATAATTCCACTAGTAACATCATGACTTATCCCATGTCCTCAAGAACTAAATGAACTACTAAAAAGACATCATATAAATCATAATCAGAGGTGATATAATAAATAATAACAATCTGGCCATAAAGTGTAAACACCGATAAATCTCACAAGCATCAACTACTAACAAGTAATCCACACCGGGAGAGAGATCTAATGAAGAACAACGGTAAACCCCCTAATTGTTACAGCGGGATGAAGGTGGATGATGAGGGTGATGGTGCTGGTGGTGATGGTGATCATGGTGATGATCTTGATGATGCCCAAAGTGATGAAGGTGACGATGGCGATGATTCCCCCTCTTAGGGGAGGAATTTCCCCGACAGATTTCTCCCTGCCGGAGAGCTTTCCTCTCTCTGTTGTTTTCTGCCCCGAGGCGGCGGCGGAATATTTCTTCGATGATATTCTAGGGCTTAGGGTTCCCAGGGGGTCAAGTACACGAAAGGGGGTGACCAGAGGTGGGCCAGGGTGTCCACACCACCTGGCGGCGCGGCCAGGGGGCGCGCCACCCCATAGTGTGGGCCCCTGGTGGCCCCCCTCTAGCTGCCCTCCTGGCTAGCTTCCTCCTCGGGACTTCTAAGACCTCTCCGGTATCCCCCCTCTTCTTCTGATCTTTTGAAACAGGGTATCTCGACGGTGCTTTTTCCATCAGATTTTTGGTTCAGGTGTTTATTGTTTAAAAATTACGAAACATGCAAAATAAAATGAAATAACATAAGTAAAGCATCATAACATGAAATATACCGATGAATAACAGAGAATAACTGTAACATCCCAAGTTTGCTACATTAGGGTGTGTGGTGTGTGTTCATCTCATACATGCATCAAACAAAAATTTAAATCATGTTTCAACCAATTTAAATTGTGAATTTTAAATGGTTTCAGAAAATTCCACAAAAAGTAATTAATTTGGGTTCCAAAATTTTGTATTGAAAAATTATTCAAATGCACCAACCCAAGATATGGTTTTGTTGGAAATTTTATGAGCTTTTCAAAAATTATTTTTGCCAAATTTTATTCTTACAAAAAGACCCTCAAAATCTAATGTTCTGTTCTGTTCTAAAATAGAAAAGGGCTGATTTGTAAAATTTATAAAACTTCAGGGGGTTATCTTGGAATTTCGCTTTTGTCTTCTTCCTCCCGAAGTGAAGCAGCTCGCTGCCATGTCCCTGTTCGTCGCCGGCGCCACCTCTTCCTCTGCCTGCCTGCCTGCGTGGATAGGAGACCAGGGAGGCGTCCGAATCGAACCCACCTCCCTCAGAACGCCCCCCCGGAAACCTCCTCTTCCTCTCTCTGCGCGGGAAGAACCCGACCGAACCCTACCCGAGCCGCAGCTCTCCGGCGATCTTCGCTCCCCGTCATCTCCGGCCACGAGAGCCCACATTGAGAAGCTCGGGAGCTTCCTTGCCCTTTGCTCCTCCTTGTGGCCAACGGAATCGGGAGGGGATGACCGGAGCCGAGAGATCGCCGCCATCTTCTCCGAGTCCGGCCGCCGGCCTTCTCCTCATACCGCGGCGGATTCCGGCCTCCACTTGCCACCCCGACCACCTTGCTAGCTCCACCACGTCATGGTGAGCTCCCTGGCACCCTCCTCTCTCTCCCTAACCCTCTGTACCTCCTGTTCGTCGATCATCCGTGGCCGCCGCGGCGGTTCCTCGTCGCCGGCGAGCTCCCCGGCGACCATATGGTCAATCGGCGCCACCCCTCAACTCCCCTTGACCTCCTCTTTCTTGCTGTGCGGTTTGATTTTCGAATTGCACACGAATTCGTCGAATTCGAGTTCAATTGTGAAGACCCAGTAGCGGTGACGTCATCATCGCGTCACCATGATGTCATATCCCTCTGTTTATATAATTCCAGAAAATGGTCAATTTTAATAATTTAATAACTGTTGTTTTATAATTCAGAAAAATAAAAGTAAGGTATAGAAATGATCAGAAAAATGTACTCTATCTGAATATACCATTTTCAACCATGTTTGAGAAAGTTGTTTTTTCATCAATTATTTGAATTTGTTTAATTCATTTAAAAATAGAAAAATAAGTTTTTATTCAATAAAAATAGAAAATTAAAAGTTATATACCATTTTGCTCAAAATGACAAATGCAACCTATTCATGATGTTTTCAAACCCATTTGAGCAATAAAAATTGTACTCACTTCTAAGATCGCCCGAAACCCCCTCCGGGGTCTATTTCGGGTTAATTTCAGTAAAATTGCACAATTGCCATACGAACCCTAGCAACCCAACGAACATGTATAGGGATTTATTTCAATGCATTAACTTGCTCATGCATACATATTGCGCATTGCATCGATGCCATGTTTGATTGTTGTTCTTCTTTTCGGTGTTGTTCCCCCTCGGTAGAACGCGACTCCGAAGTGAAGGCCAGCAACCCCAATGGCGAATACTTGATCCTAACCGACAAGTCAAGCACTTATTCCCGAAGACTTTCTCTGGTTTTCTTGAAGCAAGGCAAGCATAACCTCTTATCTGCCCATATATGATTTCGAAAGACTTTTCATTCTCGTACAAATGCATTCGATTCCAATGTATCTTGAGTCAATAGATAGAGTTATCCTATTTATTTGCACAACCCAGATATCATGATTCAATGCTCCTAGCAGACATAGGGTTTGTTTGTGTGTATCGCCAGAGCCTCAAATATGCCATGCTTAGTCATACATGCCTGTTATCTCTGCTCCATCCGGTTGATGAATCAGAGTTACGAAATAATATAGTATGACAGGAAGTAGTGGTAAGTTAAAGAGATATTTGATTAACATGATTTAAAGGTGTGGATGACGAGACCACAGAGGGTCTGTGGTGGTTGTCTCGTTCATGCCCCTAGGAGCGAGTTCTCGTCTTCGAGCCAAGACTGAGCGTGCATCCACACGAGGGATTGGATTCCCCTCGGTCTCAACTTGCCTAGTTTGTTCCATGAGTTGCCTAGTTCAGGCTTTCCATTTGGATTTGCGGGGATATCAAAACGTTTTCAAAACTAGGACATGGCGATGTATCGGCGCTCTGCGGGTAGGTAACCGTCGAGCATTGCGCACAACGATAGAGACCCGGCAGGAGATGGCCACTCTCTATTGGCGGTCCATCTCTACTCGGAGCGACTCATGGAATAGGCGAAGCAGGGAAAAGATCGTGGTCAACCTCCATCTGCCGGCACTTCCCGGAATAGTGCTAATCTAGTGGCATTAAGAGTTGGTTGGTACGTGTGGTTAAAGTTGTACACCCCCTGCAGGGTTTAATCTTTTCGAAAAGCCGTGTCCGCGGTTAAGGACGACTTGGTGACGGATTCTGTGTTCATAGACAACTTAAAGGGAATGATTAAAACTTGCTGATAACGAATGAAGGATGCCTCCTCGGAGATGCCGAGAGGGGTTACCTTGTAGCATGAGTTACTGGAACAACTGGAGGAGGTGATCTTTAAAGAACGAGGTGCTGATATGAGTTGGTGGATTAAAAAGATGATGATTTCAGTAGTTGAGTAGCTTTCTCATCTGTTTTCAAAATATTCCATGAGACGTGCTATTCCTCCCTCAACTTGGAAAACAAAGATGGCTTTACGCAAAATAACCTTCATAACTATTTCTAAAAGAAGCAGATATATAATAGGTTAACTAAGTCTTGTTGAGTACCTCCCGTACTCATGTTTGCTTCAACTTGGTTCAGGTGGAGTTCCTCAGTTTGGTGGTGTTTCGCCGTGGACATCGACAAGTAGTTTGGGGTTCCCAGGTAGCAGCCTGGAATCTATGGGCTGGGACGTCGCCTTATGTTGCGGCCTCTTAGGCCTTTTTGGTTCTTGTTGATTAGCAACATAATTTGCTTTCCGTTGTCTGATGTAATGTTGGGTCGTGTGACCTCTGCTTGTAAGCTATACTCTAGTAACACCTGTTTAATACAACTTCATGTCTAGAGTGTTGCTTTGATCGGTTGTTGGTTTCGAGCTCATTGTTATACAGTTTTGGCTATGCCTGCATAGTTGTCGCAGTCGAGGGGTTGTGGAGCCGATGATCCATGTCCGAGCCCGCCTGTCGATTTGATCGGCCTGGGGCGAGGTAACCTCAGTAACCCTCGATTGTTGTTGCACTTTCTGGACACATAGCAGCTCTGTATAACTTTGGTCCCGTTCCTTCAGTTTCATCCGACTCGTGGACGCTTGGGTATGCATATTTGGTTATGACTAGCATGGATACAAGGAGTAGTAGACCGGGGATCCGGACTACGTGCCGATGAATCCGGTCTGCCTGCCGTTGTTTGTTGCGGCCGGGGCTGGTAACCCTGAAGCCCTTGTGAGTCCATGGCTAGGAGCACATAACAGTGTGTATATCTCTGGGTCCGGGGTCGTGACAAGTCATGGTATCAGAGCAGGACTGCCTGTAGGAAAACCTTATTGCTTGGTCGATGTCGAGTCTAGAGTTTGTGAAAACTACTTTGAAACTCCAAAAAGGATTGTGAAAAACCTTCTTAGGATTCTTTTTACTCCTTATCTGGTATCGCTCTAATTCTGGGTCTCCTTACCTGTTTTGATTCGAAAAGGTTCCAGTCATTCAAAACTTAGGTGCCTTCGTTGGCAAGGACGTTGTTATCCAAGTTGACCTAGTTATGAGTTTCTAGAGTCGTGTGTGTTCCATACTCCGCTATCTCTCGTTTCAAATGGGAGATTTTCTTTCCCTCCTAATACCTTAGAGTTGTGTGGATTCCACATACTCCTGTTCTAAAGTCTCAAAATCCTGAACCTCGAGATCTGCTTTCCATCTCGAATGTATCCGTTATCTTCTGCTCAAACTCTTCCGGAGTTATGTTGTCTTTTGAAAGATACTTCATGATTGCTATTCATAGTGTCCTTTAAGACACTAAGGGAGTAGTTACTCCTTTCTTTTGGTTTTTAATCCTTGGACTTGAACCGAAGGTCCCGGAATGTGCTGAATGGTGGTGGGTTGAATCATGTGGTTTTATAACCATGTGATGCTCACTCTATCAGTACAGGATGCTGACCTTTAACCCAAGTTCCGTTTCTTTAGATCCTGAGGAATATCTTCTACCTCAGGATGGCTAGGTAGTTTCAACTCCAATAGCCATAGTTCTTCTCTACTGGAACCAAAAAGGATCACAGCAAGAGTGACTATCCTGAATTCCACATCTTCATTCTTATCTCAGCTATACCCCTCTTTTTGCATGGGTTTTACAAATGAGTATTACCCTGTGCTTCAATTTGATCTTAGGATCTTCCCTGAGCATGATTCTACCCTTCAGTTGCTTTCAAATCTCTAACCGTTGTTATGGACCCCAAGTTGCATATGTGTGTTGGATTCTTCCAATGCATTTGCTCTTGTGTTCCGTCAGGACATTCCACCTTGGGATGTCAGGAGAAACAAACTCCAGTACCTCGTTCATCTTAAGGACCAGGTCAAAGTTTTGTAATCCACAGATTAAAGAAGTTTCATTAGCTTCTGTTCTGTTCCACCTTCGAGTATCACACTCTTATATATCAAGAGGTTGTGTTAAGTTTCATGGCCTTATTGATGAAGTGGTGCTCTTACCGTATTCACTCCCCTTCCTCCAAGTTTGAATGCATGAGAATGATGGTTTGTGCATTGTCATGTGTATCAGATATTCCTAGCAATTCCTATTGATTTGAAACGTCTAAGAAACATCTGTATCCTTCTTAGCACTATTGGTTACCCGGTCTCAACTTAAAGTTGAGTGTGTTACCAAATCCGTTCATTCCGGAGAACAATCTGTGGTCAAAGAGTTGGGCTCATGCTGAAGCTCTCAAGATCATATCAGTTGCTTTGAAAAGCAAGAATTCCTTTCGAAATTTGAGACATACCGGTAGGTTGTGATGTTCTGGTTGTCTTTCTAGAAGTATCACCAGGTTTTACCTGACCGTGATGTCTAAACCAGGAGTAGTGTGAACTACTCTTTTCTCCAAGAACTCCGCTGGACACCCTGGACTAGTAGGTTGAGCTTAAACAATAACTTGGAGAGTTGAAAGGCAAAAGCTCCGCCAACTTGTTCCTTTGATAAGGGATATCTAGTTCTCCTCGTGTTGAAGCATGATAGTATCTCTTTAATGGACATGTTGTCATTCTACCTTGATTTGATTTGGGCTATCGTCAGATCAAGTCCAGATCCAAGGACCACCTTGATGGTGTTCCCACTCATGGTATTTTTCCTAGGTACACCTTTATGTCCTTTGGCAGACCAATATTTTGCCCTGTTCATGTATCATCTAAATCCCTCTTCTTGGGGTGTTTTGATAAGTGTGTTGTTGAGCCCATCAACGACATTCTTATATCTCCGAATTGCAAGAGGTTCATGTTGAACACTGGGCACTAATGTTGGAAACCTTCAAGAACCAAATTTGTGGCGTCACGAAGTTTGTGTTCTGGATGTTCGAAGTAACCTACTCCGGTTCATGTGCTTATGGTGAAAGTTGTCGCCATGGGCCCGAGTATAGTTTTCTTGTTCCCTCGGGAATAATCTCAAGTAGGTCATGCAGGTGTGGACCATTCTTGAGATGGCAGGTTGTTGCCTCTAATCCTTCCATAAGTTTGCATCCACACCAAGCCACAGACTGATCGTTCGGGAAAGAGAAGAAGTTTAAGAACTTCGTTATCTTTGTAATTGTTTTCCCAACAAGGACTCCGATGTGTTTTGTTGCAAGTAAACCATGTAGGTGCAACCGTCATTCGTTAGTTGCTAATACATGAGTTCTGCAATCCTGCTCAGCTTTTCGAGCTTGACATCATAGCCCATGTCTTGAGAATCTAGCATAGGTATTTCGTTGGTAACCGGTGCAATCTCTTCGCTCAAACATACCGAGTCTGAGTTATAAATCCACTAACCAGAGCTGAATCTCAAGCAGCAATGATGGTTGGTGTTCTCTCAAGGGCCTTGAATTAGGTCCAGTCTAAAATCTGGCATGGTTGATGTTGTGGTTGACACAACTAGCCGGAAGGCCTAATGTCATATCTCTTTGAATCCGTAAGAACAACCACTCCCTGTGAGAATCCTTGTGTGGCTCATTCCAACAAGTTTTCCTCCCCGTTCTTCCAAACCGGAGTTTAATTTCCCCTTGATGACCTACAGAAGGCTTGTCGTGAGCCTGTTGTCTGTATCTAGAACACCAAGGATAACTTGGAAGTTAATATTTCCAATATCGCTCTGTTGAACCTCCAGAACCTTTGTTTTAGTGGAAACAAGTTCATCAGGAGAACATCTTTTGGTGTTTTGTAACCACCAATGATCAGTTTCCATCTCAAGTTGTTTGTACTTGAATTTCTGTTCATCACACATTGTGTGAATTTGTCAGTCACTCCAGCCGTGGGGTCTTAACCATGTGGTAAACGTATTGCTACGTCAAACCCACAATAGGAAAGAGATTCCTCATTCCTTCCGGTGCTCCAATCCTCATTGGTTACTCATCCTTATGGTGTAACCAAGAATCCCTTCTTAACTACGGTGTTCCGACATCTTTTGGTTACCCATCGTTTGTTGTGAAGTAACATCCCGATCTATGACAAAGTTTTTGACAAACTTTAACGGAATGAAAGTTCCTTTTCTGTGTCCACCCCGAAGAGTGAACATGATCATGTATCAAATTCCCTCTGACGCACGATTACAGTGTTTTCTCGTGTTCTCCCTCGTCTACGGATATTACTTTGTGATATCCCAGACAATCCTTTCCATCTTGGTTATCTGTTTGAAGAAAACCTCGGTTTCACAAGTTGTTCAACCTTTCTTTTCCAAAAGGATTTAAAGTCTTGTGCAAAGCTCATATTCTAAATCCTTTCAAGAACCATCGTCCGTAAACTTGAAACCATCTTTTGTTCCCTCCGTTATCTTGATGTGTTTCATGCCTGTTAACTCAAAAGTTCTTTACGAACATTCTTGTCATGAGTTATCCATGAGATACTCGATCTTCGTGAAGATCAAACCTTTTCAGAGTTTTCCCTCTTACCTAAGGTGTAGCCTCTGGAGATCTTCGCAAGTGCTACGGATCAATCTCTTCAAGAAGAGAACCGTAAGGATCGAGAAGATCATTCAAAACCGGTGTTCCTTCTTTCTTCTCCTTCGGGAATCTCGGGACGAGATTCTCGTAAGGGGGGTAGATTTGTAACATCCCAAGTTTGCTACATTAGGGTGTGTGGTGTGTGTTCATCTCATACATGCATCAAACAAAAATTTAAATCATGTTTCAACCAATTTAAATTGTGAATTTTAAATGGTTTCAGAAAATTCCACAAAAAGTAATTAATTTGGGTTCCAAAATTTTGTATTGAAAAATTATTCAAATGCACCAACCCAAGATATGGTTTTGTTGGAAATTTTATGAGCTTTTCAAAAATTATTTTTGCCAAATTTTATTCTTCCAAAAAGGCCCTCAAAATCTAATGTTCTGTTCTGTTCTAAAATAGAAAAGGGCTGATTTGTAAAATTTATAAAACTTCAGGGGGTTATCTTGGAATTTCGCTTTTGTCTTCTTCCTCCCGAAGTGAAGCAGCTCGCTGCCATGTCCCTGTTCGTCGCCGGCGCCACCTCTTCCTCTGCCTGCCTGCCTGCGTGGATAGGAGACCAGGGAGGCGTCCGAATCGAACCCACCTCCCTCAGAACGCCCCCCCGGAACCCTCCTCTTCCTCTCTCTGCGCGGGAAGAACCCGACCGAACCCTACCCGAGCCGCAGCTCTCCGGCGATCTTCTCTCCCCGTCATCTCCGGCCACGAGAGCCCATGTTGAGAAGCTCGGGAGCTTCCTTGCCCTTTGCTCCTCCTTGTGGCCAACGGAATCGGGAGGGGATGACCGGAGCCGAGAGATCGCCGCCATCTTCTCCGAGTCCGGCCGCCGGCCTTCTCCTCATACCGCGGCGGATTCCGGCCTCCACTTGCCACCCCGACCACCTTGCTAGCTCCACCATGTCATGGTGAGCTCCCTGGAACCCTCCTCTCTCTCCCTAACCCTCTGTACCTCCTGTTCGTCGATCATCCGTGGCCGCCGCGGCGGTTCCTCGTCGCCGGCGAGCTCCCCGGCGACCATATGGTCAATCGACGCCACCCCTCAACTCCCCTTGACCTCCTCTTTCTTGCTGTGCGGTTTGATTTTCGAATTGCACACGAATTCGTCGAATTCGAGTTCAATTGTGAAGACCCAGTAGCGGTGACGTCATCATCGCGTCACCATGATGTCATATCCCTCTGTTTATATAATTCCAGAAAATGGTCAATTTTAATAATTTAATAACTGTTGTTTTATAATTCAGAAAAATAAAAGTAAGGTATAGAAATGATCAGAAAAATGTACTCTATCTGAATATACCATTTTCAACCATGTTTGAGAAAGTTGATTTTTCATCATTATTTGAATTTGTTTAATTCATTTAAAAATAGAAAAATAAGTTTTTATTCAATAAAAATAGAAAATTAAAAGTTATATACCATTTTGCTAAAAATGACAAATGCAACCTATTCATGATGTTTTCAAACCCATTTGAGCAATAAAAATTGTACTCACTTCAAAGATCGCCCGAAACCCCCTCCGGGGTCTATTTCGGGTTAATTTCAGTAAAATTGCACAATTGCCATACGAACCCTAGCAACCCAACGAACATGTCTAGGGATTTATTTCAATGCATTAACTTGCTCATGCATACATATTGCGCATTGCATCGATGCCATGTTTGATTATTGTTCTTCTTTTCGGTGTTGTTTCCCCTCGGTAGAACGCGACTCCGAAGTGAAGGCCAGCAACCCCAATGGCGAATACTTGATCCTAACCGACAAGTCAAGCACTTATTCCCGAAGACTTTCTCTGGTTTTCTTGAAGCAAGGCAAGCATAACCTCTTATCTGCCCATATATGATTTCGAAAGACTTTTCATTCTCGTACAAATGCATTCGATTCCAATGTATCTTGAGTCAATAGATAGAGTTATCCTATTTATTTGCATAACCCAGATATCATGATTCAATGCTCCTAGCAGACATAGGGTTTGTTTGTGTGTATCGCCAGAGCCTCAAATATGCCATGCTTAGTCATACATGCCTGTTATCTCTGCTCCATCCGGTTGATGAATCAGAGTTACGAAATAATATAGTATGACAGGAAGTAGTGGTAAGTTAAAGAGATATTTGATTAACATGATTTAAAGGTGTGGATGACGAGACCACAGAGGGTCTGTGGTGGTTGTCTCGTTCATGCCCCTAGGAGCGAGTTCTCGTCTTCGAGCCAAGACTGAGCGTGCATCCACACGAGGGATTGGATTCCCCTCGGTCTCAACTTGCCTAGTTTGTTCCATGAGTTGCCTAGTTCAGGCTTTCCATTTGGATTTGCGGGGATATCAAAACGTTTTCAAAACTAGGACGTGGCGATGTATCGGCGCTCTGCGGGTAGGTAACCGTCGAGCATTGCGCACAACGATAGAGACCCGGCAGGAGATGGCCACTCCCTATTGGCGGTCCATCTCTACTCGGAGCGACTCATGGAATAGGCGAAGCAGGGAAAAGATCGTGGTCAACCTCCATCTGCCGGCACTTCCCGGAATAGTGCTAATCTAGTGGCATTAAGAGTTGGTTGGTACGTGTGGTTAAAGTTGTACACCCCCTGCAGGGTTTAATCTTTTCGAAAAGCCGTGTCCGCGGTTAAGGACGACTTGGTGACGGATTCTGTGTTCATAGACAACTTAAAGGGAATGATTAAAACTTGCTGATAACGAATGAAGGATGCCTCCTCGGAGATGCCGAGAGGGGTTACCTTGTAGCATGAGTTACTGGAACAACTGGAGGAGGTGATCTTTAAAGAACGAGGTGCTGATATGAGTTGGTGGATTAAAAAGATGATGATTTCAGTAGTTGAGTAGCTTTCTCATCTGTTTTCAAAATATTCCATGAGACGTGCTATTCCTCCCTCAACTTGGAAAACAAAGATGGCTTTACGCAAAATAACCTTCATAACTATTTCTAAAAGAAGCAGATATATAATAGGTTAACTAAGTCTTGTTGAGTACCTCCCGTACTCATGTTTGCTTCAACTTGGTTCAGGTGGAGTTCCTCAGTTTGGTGGTGTTTCGCCGTGGACATCGACAAGTAGTTTGGGGTTCCCAGGTAGCAGCCTGGAATCTATGGGCTGGGACGTCGCCTTATGTTGCGGCCTCTTAGGCCTTTTTGGTTCTTGTTGATTAGCAACATAATTTGCTTTCCGTTGTCTGATGTAATGTTGGGTCGTGTGACCTCTGCTTGTAAGCTATACTCTAGTAACACCTGTTTAATACAACTTCATGTCTAGAGTGTTGCTTTGATCGGTTGTTGGTTTCGAGCTCATTGTTATACAGTTTTGGCTATGCCTGCATAGTTGTCGCAGTCGAGGGGTTGTGGAGCCGATGATCCATGTCCGAGCCCGCCTGTCGATTTGATCGGCCTGGGGCGAGGTAACCTCAGTAACCCTCGATTGTTGTTGCACTTTCTGGACACATAGCAGCTCTGTATAACTTTGGTCCCGTTCCTTCAGTTTCATCCGACTCGTGGACGCTTGGGTATGCATATTTGGTTATGACTAGCATGGATACAAGGAGTAGTAGACCGGGGATCCGGACTACGTGCCGATGAATCCGGTCTACCTGCCGTTGTTTGTTGCGGCCGGGGCTGGTAACCCTGAAGCCCTTGTGAGTCCATGGCTAGGAGCACATAACAGTGTGTATATCTCTGGGTCCGGGGTCGTGACAATAACAATATAAAATAGTGATGCAAAATGGACGTATCAGGGTCGTCCAATCAAACTTTTGGGTATTAAGTTGCAAGCAACAGATTATTGCCTTAAGTAAAGTGTGTAATGTAAACAATGAAAACATTGTTGTTTCCTCCCTAATGGAAACAACACATCCCCCATCCGTCACGTTTCTGTCACTCAAGCACAGATGAAAGGGAGGCATGAACCCACTATCGAGCATAAATACTCCCTCTTGGATTTACAAGCATCAACTTGGACATAGCATCTACTAGTAACAAAGAGCATGCAAGATCATAAATAACATAAACATGATAGATTGATAATCACTTGACATAGAATTCAATATTCATCAGATCCCAGCAAACACAACATGTAGCATTATAGAGAGACGATCTTGATCATGTTAGGCATCTCACAAGATCTAAACATGGTGGCATAAAGAGGAGAAGACAACCATCTAGCTACTGCTATGGCCCCGTAGTCCAAGGATGAACTACTCATGAATCACTCCTGAGGCATTCATGGTGATGAAGTTCCCTCCGGTGATGAATTCCCTTCCCGGCAGGGCGCCAGGGAGAGCTTCAGAACCCTCCCGAACTAGGGTTGACGATGACGGCGACTATGGAACTTTTCGTGGATGGAGGCTCGGGTGTTTAGGGTTAAATCGAGGAGGAGTTTAAATAGGCGAAAGGGCAACGTTGGTGGGCGGCCAGGGGGCCACACCACCTAGTGACGCGGCCAAGGGGGCCGCGCCACCCTATGGTGTGGTGGCTCTAGGGCCCCCCTCCGGGTCCCCTCCGGACCCTAGTCTTTTGTTTCGTCCAATTCCGAGAATATTTCCAGAACAACTTTTATGAAACCAAAAACAGAAAAAACAAGAACTGGCTCTGTGGCATCTTGTTAATAGGTTATTCCCGGGAACTCCATAAAAATGATGCAAAGTGTATAGAAAACATGTAGCATATGGAATAAAAACAACATGGAACATCACGTTTGAGACGTATCACTCCTTGGGTCTCTTTATGTCTAACTTGCAAGGTGAGACCAAAAGTTACTGTCATCTTCTTATGAGCCAATTGGGAGAGGCCCAAGAGGCCCTTGAGATGAAAGGTGAAAATGAGAGAAAGGATGCTCTTGAAAAGGCATCTCTTACGAATTCTCTTGAGGTAGAGCATGAGCTTCGAGTATCTCTTGAGGAGAAACTTGATACTATTGAGGAGTCACATAATGAGTTAAGGTCTAAACTCATTAAGGAACATGACTGTGGTATTGCTAAATATAAAATGGCTAAAAATAAAAAGGTTGAGTTTGGTGTTGGTCATGTTAAACTAACCGAGGAGCTAGAGAAGTTCACCAAGGCTCACAAGGCCTTGGAGAGTTAACACTCTACCCTCACCAAGTCACATGAACAACTTCAAACTCAACTAGATCAATTCAATATGCCTAGTACATCTACTTCTTCTTGTGAGCATGCAAATATTATTGAGGAGAATGGTAGGTTGAAGGAAGAGTTTGCAAGAATCAAGGGCAAAGGCCCTAGTGTTGAGAATGTGGTGGCTCCAAGGCCACAAAATGGCAAGCAATGTCTTGGGTATGTTTCCAAGAGAAAGAATGAGAAGATCAAGAAGAAGGCCAAGCCTCCACAAGCAAACAAGAATGATGGTGCGAGTGGTATTATCATTAGGATCGAAACCACTCGTAGCAACTCCGCGGGAACTAACAATCATCACCATTTCTTATGTGTTGATTATTATGGTGTTGTGCAAGGTAAATATGTTGGTCGTATTGAGGGTTGCATTTACTACACTATTTGGGTTTTCAAGATCCTTGTTGCTTACATGAGAGGACCCTCCTCGGTTCCTAACTCTAGTCAATGATTTCTTGTAGGGCTATGCTTCTGGTGGGTAAAAATGGATACTTGATAGTGGATGTAAAAGTCATATGACCAAGAGCAAAGAGGTTATAACCGAGTTGAGACCAAATATAAATCAAGCAACCGTCACTTATGGAGATAAGTAAAAATATCTAAGGTAACAAGCTTAGGCAAGCTGGTTGTTGCTCCAGACATCACTCTTGCAAACGTCATGCTTGTCAAATCCCTTGGTTAAAATTTACTTTCAGTTCGGGATTTAGGGAAGATGGGCTTTTCCGTCTTATTTGAACCTGACATCATGGTCCTCTTGTGGAGCAAGACTCTTGATGTTTCTTACATAGCGCATGTCGAAAATGAGTTGTATGTGGTAGACTTTTTGGGGCCAACCAACGCTCAAGCGATGTGTCTCTTCGGTAAGACCGACGTGGGGTGGTTGTCCCCACCCGTTACGTTTCTTCACTCGAGCGTGAGTGAAAGGGACGCATGAACCCACTATCGAGCATAAATACCCCCTCTTGGAGTTACAAGCATAAACTTGGCCAGAGCATCTACTAGTAGCGGAGAGCATGCAAGATCATAAATAACATAAACATAATAGATTGATAATCATTGGACATAGAATTCAATATTCATCGGATCCCAGCAAACACAACATGTAGCATTACAATAAGATGATCTTGATCGTGTTGGGCAGCTCACACGATCTAAACACGAGGCATAAAGAGGAGAGAACAACTATCTAGCTACTGCTATGGACCCGTAGTACAGGGATGAACTACTCACACATCACTCCAGAGGTAGGCATGGTGATGAAGAGCCCTCCGGTGATGATTCCCCCTCCTGGCAGGGTGCCGGGGAGAGCTCTAGAACCCTCCCGAACTAGGGTTGACGATGCCGGCGGCTATGATACTTTTTGGTGGAAAAGGCTCGGTTGTGTATCATTAACCCGTGGTGGATCTTAAATAGGCGAGAATGCAATGTCGATGGGTGTCCAGGGGGCCCACACCACCACCAGGCGTAGCCACGGGGCGCGCCGCCCTATGGTGTGGGGCCCCTGATGCCCCCTCCAGGTCTCCCCCGCACTCCGTGTACGTGACAACTTTCTAAGACTCTGGAACCAAAAACAACAGAAAACAGGAATTGGTTTCGTGGCATATTGTTAATAGGTTAGTCCCAGAAAATCCATAAAAATGACATAAAGTGTATAGGAAACATGTAGCATATGGAATGAAAATAACTTGGAACATCAAAAATTATAGATATGTTTGAGACATATCAAGCATCCCCAAGCTTAGTTCCTACCCGTCCGCGAGTAGGTAAAACGATAAAAAAATAATCCTGAGGTGACATGCTACCAACAGAAACTTGATCATCTAAATTGTAAAAGCATATGTAAAGCTGAGATCATAGTACTTTAAACATATGCATGATAGATATAATTCTAACAATGAAACTTAACAATCACTTTGCATCATGAAAACTAACAAATAAAAGATCATGAATAATAATGCACTTGAAAGTTATACGCTTGTTTCAAGCATAAAGAAAACATAGCAAAGTGATATTTCGCTTATCCTTAAGAGTGGGGCAAAACATAAATGCGAGGACACCTTCAAAGTGCAAGTGGATGACTAGAGCAAATAATTTGAGAGCAAGTAATAACACATCATGAATCACTCAATAATAATCTTTGGTACTGATGCACATTAAACTCGGAATAACAACTACGCTCTCTTAATTGTGCATAAAGTTAGAAGAGGGAGACTCAACATAAAAGTAAAAGAAAGGCCCTTCGTAGAGGGAAGCAGGGATTAACTCATGTGCTAGATCTTTTTATTTTATAAACAGAGGTATTGAAAACATTTTTTAGAGAGGTGTATGCTTATGTCAACGAATGGTAAGAGAGTTCTTGTCATGTTCCATACTAAACAAGTTTAGAGAGGTTCGGAATTATTTATATTGGGCACTTATAGCACGCACCTTATATAGTATGACACTCCTCCCCACCTTGCTTTTGCAAACCATGGCTAACCGAATCCTCAGGCGCCTGCCAACAATCTCATACCATGGAGGAGTGCCTATTTATTTGTTTAGATTTTTTATGTTATAATGGTTTAACCAGATATTTGCAAAATTAATGAAGAGCAGATGAAGCATGCAAGTCGGGGTACTTAATTAGTATGGAAGACAACAAACCTAACTACTACGTACTTCCTCATGAGCTAAAACAGGGGCACAAAACATGAATAATTTTGAAAGTTTTAAAGGTAGCACACGAGAAATTTGCTTGGAGTGGCGATTAAATACCACATCTAGGTAGGTATGGTGGACACATTTGGCAAACTTCGGTTTTTGGGAGTTGAATGCACGAGTAGAGCTCATATTCAGTACAGGTGGAGGCCAGCAAAAGACTAGGAGCGACAAATTAAGAGAGCAATAATGGCCATAATCATGCATAGCGACAAAAACATTATTAATCAAAGCATAAATTGTATTACAAGTCAAAAACTAAATTATCGTAGAGTATATAAGTGAATGGTTTGTAGTCATAAACATGGTGTAAGCATGGGCCAAGTCAACCTAATAAAGCATTCGAAGGAGAACACCACAAATTTATGCTTCAATGTGAGAAAAACAAGTCATGATTCTTTCAATGGCACATTAAGCACTCTCAGCTATTTGAGACAAGTCATGCTACAATAATAATAACCAAGCATAGAATTAGAATAATATCCAACATGACATGAAAAAGTCTAGCCACAGTCTATACGAGCTTCTTTTTGCACCGTTATAAGCACGGAAATTGTACTACTGCTTTCCAACACCAATCATTTTATACTAAACAAAAACTCTCCCAGAGATATATCAATGAAACAAGAGTTTACTAATACTACTCTACTATAACTAACAACTCTGAATAAGAGATGCATGAAAAATAGGAGCTAAAAGGATTTGCAACAGCTAGAAGAAAAACTAAAAATACGAGCATGGAATAAAACGAGTATTCATACGAAAAAGCGGAGCGTGTCTCTCTCCCTCACAAGAATTCTAGGATCCAAATATATTTATTGAAGCAAGGAAAATAAAAGAAAACCAAACAAAAAAAACAAACAGGCGCTCCAAGTAAAGTGCATATGATGTGACCGAATAAAAATACAGTTTCACTAGAAGTGACCTGATAAGTTGCTGATGAAGAAGGAAATGCATTGGGCATCCCCAAGCTTAGACACTTGAGTCTTTTAGAATTTTCTGGGATGAACCATGGGGGCATCCCCAAGCTTTGTTTTTTCACTCTTCTTGATCACATTATATCACCCTCTTCCCTTGACCCTTGAAAACTTCCTTCACACCAAACTCAAAGTAATTCTCATTAGAGGGTTAGTGCACAATCAAAAATTCACATGTTCTCCTTGTACACAAGCATTATTAATACTTTTAAACATTAGCTACAGCCACTGATGTTTTTTGGAGCAAATAAATCCACTCGACATAGTAAAAGAGAGAATGCAGGTAAAAAAGACAGAATCTGTCAAAACCAGAATAGTCTGTAAAGACAAATTTGTTCGGGGCACTTACGTCGCTCAAATTGAAAAATGCAAAGCTAGAAAAAGTTTTGAAAATATCTAAGGATTAAGCACAAACATTTGCAGGTCTGTTGTGGATGCGTAAAGACATATTCCATGGGATGGCTTAAGGTTGGGGCCGATGGACGCTGTAGGTATCCGGGGAGGGATCGCACGTCGAGTAGACGCGCACAGGAAACACTGCAAACAACAAGAACTACCCAGGTTCGGGGCCCTCGTGTGGAGGTAACACCCCTACTCCTGCCTATCTCTCTGTATATGTGATATCCGAGTAGCCACAGTACAAATTAGGCCTTCAGCTGAGTAGCCACTCTCTGCTCTCTCTACCTCTAGCACTTGCTCGTGCAATAAATGCTCTCTCGTGTAACGTCCCTCACGCAGGAGGGGGTTGGGAACCTTATATAATGGTGCCCAGCCGAGTAAACAATGATTAAAAGGTACAACGATGGGACGTCCATACTGTGATGCAGAGCACACCTCCAGTTTCCCGCTGAAGCGGGTGCGAGAAGTCGCCGCGCCGTCCGGCTGACAGGACCTGTCCACCCTGTCAATCTCACAGAGTAGGCCCCCCGACATGTCCTGTCCCCTCTGTGAGTGACAAGACGTGACAGGCGCCTACCCTCACTGTACCCACGCCGTAGCGCGGATAATCATGCGCTCCGTAAGTTGAACCGCACGTCTGTACGGCTACGGGATACACGGGATCTCGTCAGAATGGCTCCATTGACTTCCTGCCTGAGTAGGATTGCAGCCCATCTACTCGGACCACTTGTTCTCTACTCGGACGATTATGAACTTACTCCTTATCTTCTCTTGGCCTTCAATACTTATGACCGAATAGCACCTACCGGATAGAGGGTACCCGGGTAGCTGGCTACCCGGTAAACAGTACTCTGATCTCTGTTTTACCACCTGTCTTACCCCTACTCGGGGGTAGCCCCCCGACATTAGTCCCCGAAACTGGTAGAGTCCAGTGAACTTGTTCGTTGGGCCCTGCCAGCTTAAACCAAATTTTCTCCGTGAAATAATCTGGCCGAGTTGCTCCTCAACTCGGACGCTCAGAGCCCCTGCTCTCACTTTCCTGAATAATGCCTTGGAAGAAATCCGCCAAGTGCTGAGTAGAGCACGCAACGCAGAGCTCTGCCGAGAACCCAACACTTAGCGAAATCTTCCACTCGATCCCGCTCGATCCAGATCAAATCCATCTTCTCGTGTCCAGTGGGGGCACGTGTCACACGTCCACGCCCCCGACGCCTCGATTCTGGCGTTTCAACGTGTCACGCGCTAGCCACTGCTCCTGGGGCCCACGGCCCATTAGGTCACTTCGAGCGGGTACTCGAGAGACCACGACCCACGTCGTGGGATTAACCGCGCCCATTACGAGCGTGGATTGCGTTGTGTGCGTTTCTAACGGTCAATTTGTTGGAACGCGTAGAGATAAACGAAAACTTTTTCCTACGCGGTACTTCCAAGATCTAGCCGAGGTAGAAGGCCACGATGATTACCACTAGACGCGCGGTTGCGGATTATCGATGAAGCGCGTCGGGGCAGTGCAGTCCCACGATCCGGTCCGGCCGATCCAATCCCTTGAACGTCGAAGTGCTGAACGTACAGCACCTCTGCCGGTATCCACACGTACGAGGAGGAGTTCCGACGGCAGACTGCTAGATCTGGTGCGACGGCTGGACTGAGTGGGGCTAGGGTTCCCAACGCATGGGAGAGTGGACTAACGTGCCCCCTGGGCAACTTGCGCCCCTCTTTATATAGCGTATGGTAATGGGCTTCACAACACTTGTGGCCCATTCCCTCTGTGAGTCCGACTCACAAAACCAGTCCATTTCCGGTTCGGGTCCAACCCGACCAATACTTGCTCCCGCTCTTAAGTGTGCGACCCTGCAGGCTCATGGCGACTTGGACATGATTGGAGTCCAACTCCCAATCGATCAATCGGTAGCGGCCCCTAGCAGAACGTGCCGACTCCCAAGTACCATTTAGTCATGACGACATACCTTTCAATGTGATATTCATCTTAGTCCCTTTTGCCTCACGATATACCTTGTCGAGCTATAGGCGATTTATCGTCATCCCTTAAATAGCTCAACTCTCTTCTCGATCTGTGACATGTGATTCATCTGACTAACTCTTAGTCAACCGACACAGTTAACACTTAACTGAGTCGCGCATGGCCATGCTTCCTGAATCATATCACTCGAGAGGGCCCAGAGAATATCTCTCCATTCGGAGGGGCAAATCCCATCTTGATTATCCATATCACGCAGCTTGCTTCTCATTCGACCCGAACTCTGCCTTTATAGTTGCCTTTTCACAGAACAACGTTTGACAGAACCTAAGTCGGTGATCCATAACTCGGATTGTGCGACAACCTCAGGTCTAAGGATTACATTGATTGAGACATGCAAATGACGACTTGATCGTTGCATCTCAATGTGGGTCAGTCCGACTTGCTAAACTCTTTAGCCAAGTCCGTGAACGTTGGAATGGCATCACCATGCCCATGACAAGTGGAACCGTGTCATCAGCCAACACTCACATTAGTCTAGGGTGTGTGTCCAGCACAACCTAAATGACCAAGGACAATCTAGTATGAACAACATGAATATATAGTTCCACAATCGAATCACATATTCAATGACATATATCAGATGTTCAAAACAAAGACAACTTAATAACTTTATGAATACAGTGGGAATTACATCATACATGATTGCCTCTAGGGCATATTCCCAACACAATTAACCCACGCCGCACGATCTCTGGCCACGATTGATCCCAGTGGTAACTGCAGCTTCGCGGAGGAATAAATACCCCTGCGCCGCCTTCGCCTTCTCTTTCCTGCTCACTTTCCCCCATCTCCGCTCCCTCTCTGCCTTGGCCTCCGTCGTCGAGCACAATGTCGCCGCAACACAACGCGCCACCGCTCCACGCACAGAGAGACAGACCAAGAGAGAACCACACCTCGTGCGCCTCCGTCTTCTACGTCAACATCGACCTCGACGAGCGCTCGCAACTCCACCCGCAACCGCGCCGTCATGGACTCCGCGAACGCCGCCGCGGATGAGTACGAGGACGAGATGGCGCCGGCCCGAGCCGGTTTGGAGAGCTCGGATGTCACCGCCGCTGATTGCCAGTGGCTGGTGAACACCCGCCGAGTCCCCCCCGGCGTGATCTGCCGGCATCCTGGCGACGAGCTCGTTCCGGCACCGGAAGCTGACGAGTACGTGGTATTCCTTTCTCATTTCAAACGCGGCCTAGGCCTCCCCGTCTCCAAGTTCTTTGCCGACTTCCTCCGCCACTTTGGCCTCCAGCCGCATCACCTTCCTCCTAACGCCATAGTCATGCTATCCACCCACGCCACCGTATGCGAAGCCTTCCTGGGCGTCTACCCAACAGTCCAAACTTGGCCCCGCTACTTTTTCCTTCGCAGAAAGTTCCAAACCCTGGCAATCTTCTTGTTCCTCGCGTGATGACCCAGATGGGTAGCGCAATGATGCTGCAGCGCAGCACTGGGCACCACCCGCGGGTTCTCGGATTGGAGACCGTGCGCAAGTGGCAGCGCGGCTTCCTGTACATGAAGAACGTTCCTCCCGAAGAAGGAAAACCCGCCGAAGACCGGATTTGGCTCCCCAAGTTCGTGAACGCACTGCCCACCGGACAAAACTGGGGGTACAATCCCAAGAACATGGTGCCTGACGTCGTTCAGGTTGAGAAGCGCATGGCGCAGATGGTCGAACTGGGACTCCTGCAGGATGACCCGATTGCATGCTAGATCTCGCGCCGAGTGCTCCCACTCCAGGACCGAGCGCACAAGATGTGCTACATGGGAGGCCCTCGGGATTGCACTCGAACCACAACGTTCGAGCTCACCAAGGCAGAGGTGGCCATCTGGGCCAAGTCCATCATGCGGACTACCCTCACCGAGAACTGGGCTTACGGCTTCGTGCCGTATAGCCGCACCAAGCACATTACCAATGTTATTGTTCTTCCATGCACCCTCAGTATCTGTGTTTGATACCGAATAGACCTCCTTTTAGCTTTACTAGCAAATGTGCCCGTGCGTTGCAACGGGGTGAAAAATAATCAACATTTAGTGGATCGATCTATGTAAAGTAGCCTCAATTCGCCATTCACCGTTCTGACCTTTAGGAGAGCACAAGTGGCGACTGGAGAGGCAAATTTACCTCTCTATACCAACTCTTGAAATGCAAGCCTTCGCCTCATGAGATGTCGTTGTTTCGTGGCAGCGACTTCATTATCGCAAATGGCAACAACTTGAATTCTTAAGCAATCTAAAAAAGTTAGATGCCGTTGTTCATGGCAGCGACTCCATTATCGCAAATGGCAACAACCTGATTTCTGCAATCTAAAAAAGTGCACAAGAAGCCGGTGTTAAACGATAGTACAAAACGAAAGGCAACAAGAAAAAAAGCTTAGCATTTAATTAGGGAATGTATTTAACTGAAGACGCCTCTTTGCAAAATCAAGCAAGATCTAGAGTTGGTTTTTGGTTTGCTTATATTGTTCAATCTGTTCATCTCATCAATTTACTCCGTGGAGTATTTCTCAGGTTGGGCCTGCCTTCGGTGATTTGGTAGTTCAAATAGTCTCAAGCCTCTACAAAATTGTCAGGTTTGCAAATCAAGGGAATTGAAGTGTCTGTTTTCACAAACATTCTTATGGAAACTTAAACTGAACATATATAGTTGAATATATTACCATATCAAGCTTAGTTGGCTAAGAAAGAATGGGTTGTCACTGAACTTACATATTCTTTCTTGGCCAGCTAAACTTTCCACTGATGCACAAGAATATTTAAGTTTGATCAATATGAACGGATTTAAAGAGATGTGTTGCTTGCTTATAAAAGTAGACCAACAAAAGCAAGCCAAATAAGCCAAATGGAAGTTGATTAGTCCCCAGCTCAATATGTGAAAACTGATCACACTCGATGTCCCCCAATCTGTCTATGTTTCTTCATCTCCGATGCACTGGATAACAAAACTCAAAATCAGTCGTATAACTTTAATTTACTGATCCGATGCAGAAGATAATCTCATGAATGTAAGGAACTCAAAAGAGAAACACGCACTGTTGTAGTGCAGCATCTGCCAGTTCTACGTCCACTGGCACTTCAAATCCTACTGCGATCTAACTGTGTTCCTGATCTGACACGAGTTCTTCACATTCCGGAAGTTCGTGGTGCGGTAGAGATGCAAGGCATATGCAGAGGGAAAACCTCCATGGACAGTTGGACACTACAATTTCTCTCCATCCTCTGTTCCCTTTCCAATTTATCCCAAGTAGCCAGTAGAGACAGGGCAGAAAAATGTGCAATGGACAAGGTGCAGCCGCGCATTGTGTTGCTAGCTGGAGCTGCAACAACAACGTTGCAGCTTAGGAGGAATAAAAGGGAGCGTGAGGCGACCCATTCGTTGCCGGCAGCTTCTCCCCTGGAAGCCGAGATGGCATGTACTCAGCGCCGACTGCCTGTACCCGCCGCAACATGCCCACCCCACGTTCTCGACATCAACCAGCGCGCGCACCAGGTCGGCGAGCCGGTGTACCACGTCGGCCAGCGTGTGGCCCGTGTGGACCAGAGCACGTAGGATTTGGTCAAGCGCTTGGACGCCACCGTCGTCCTGGTGGATGCCGCCGTGCGCGAGCACGCCATCGTCCGGGTGTGTACGTCGCCTTCCGCAAGCACGATGTCGTCCGGATGGACGCCGTCCTCTGCAAGGAAGTCGCCGTCCTGGTTTAAGCCGTTGTTCGTCTCTAGCCCGTGCACGCCGTTGTCTTGGCACTTGCAGCTATCTCGAACACCTTTGCTCTATAGGAGAGGTGAGGACTCGATCAGGAGTAGGAGAAGCGTACTACATAGATACTATACCTTAACAGGAGGAGGAGTCCTAGATATTGTATCTTAATAGGAGGAGTCCGCGTGCCATTGATCTCACGCCCATGCAAGTTATGAAACGAAACCAGAGAAGTGATCGACCAATAAATCCACACACGGTGGCCAGGTACCAACCAAGCGAAGGAAACCATATGTATGAAAATTTAGACGCACAAGAGGAAACCGTACATAACTAACCGATGTTTTCAACTTTAGGGGTGATTCCAATGACGTACCGACCGACCAACCAAGCAGGGAAGTCTTAACGCTTTTATTATTAGGTAAAGATAAATATTAGGTATATAGATATAGAAATAGGAAATGTCCCCGTGCGTACGGGTTAATTTTTAGTGAATATTTTTAGGGTTATGAAAAATTTCTCTAGTGGAAATCAGAAGCTTTCTTGATTAGGGACGTAACTACCATGAATAATTAGGATCACTTTCTTTCTGGATGATGAATCAAGCCTGAACTTATATGCACATGATTTTTTTTGTTAACTTCTCTAATGACCATGTGAAGAAAATAATATCCAAAGTGGACAGCCATGTAGACAAAAATAATGTACGATTTTATTCTTCATTGATTACATTGTTCGTAATTACAATTGAGCAAGCCAGTTTCGACAAGCAGGCAGACATCGCACCTTGCCAAATATCACCACACAACTCCCTATGACCTAATTGACTAAGCTCACGAGCAACACCATTCCGTGTCATAATCTGGCAATCCGGCCGTCTTAGCAAATAAAATTTCTTATCAATGAATCCAACCTCAAATATATCATCACTGAAGTTTCCAAATAGTTTCAACATACAGGAGCAGTTCGTGTCGACAATCAAGTTACAATCCTGTTAATCGCACGACAGAGCCTGCATCAAAACTTGAAGGCACACAATTGCTTCACTTGTAGCAGCATTTTGCCAGATAATAATAAAACCGAGGCAGACTTTTAGTGACCTGTCCATGAACATTTCTAAAGACCATACCTCAGGTACCACATTTCAGCTCCCCCGTGAAGAGCATCCGCATTAACTTTGCCCCAATCTCCAGCAGGTTTCTTTCAAGCTTTGCATTTGAACAGTTTCAATTCTCAAGCACTGCAAGGTAATTCTGTCAGAAGCCAACGGAGGAGCTCCCTATTTCAAACTCTGAAAGGCTAGCTAGCCATGTGAGGAAACTAATTAACATGACTATCTGCACTACTTCAATGCCTCTGTCCCTTTGCTCTTCATCTAAATTGCAGTATTCACTGAGATTTATACATAAGTAATAAGATTTTATATTTCAACATGTGGTTAAAGTTTCCAATACGTAATTAAAACACGGGGTAGAACTCAAACATTAACCAGAATCAACAACATATTATATTATCTTCCTCTCGCTCATCTGGTTCATCTGCTTTGTTGTTTCAAGCTATGTAACTTCATCTGGTTCATCTCCTCGGGAAAATCACATTTCTCGTCAAAAGTAACACCTGCATAAAGAAAAACTAAATCAAAAACAGTCTCCAGGTTGGGTGCTCTCCACTTGTGGCATCCACTCACTCATGCACGCAGTGTGCTCTGTTGCATAACAAGAACAACCTCTGAGCACAGCTGAGGCATCTACCTGAAAAGATGGATCAGGCGTCGCCTCTCGTTGGTATAATAACCTTCTTCTTGTTGGTGCGCATAAGAAGCTGCCACGGGAGTTGACCGACGGCCGTACATCATGTAGATGGATGTGTAGGACTTGAAGAAGAGAGATGAAGAAGGGGAAAACTGCCAATCTAGATCTCTAGTGAGAAGGAACCAGCACCTCACCACAGATCCGAGGATGAGGACCCATCCCGCAGCCTCCTTCCTAGCCACCATGGTTGAGTTCATCAAAGGGAAAGGGGACGACCATCTCTGCTGAACAACATCCGGCACGGATATCACAGTCGACTATGGAAGAGTCATGTACGGGGCCAAGGCAGATCGCCACAGCGCGCGGCGGCATCAGGTCGACCCCGCTGATACGCAGCATCTCTACCGCCATGAGCGATACCATCAAGAACGGGGACATGAGAGGGCCAGAGGAGGTCGACATAGGTGGGGAGGAGGTAGGATTCCCGCAGGAGGTTGTCTCCAAGTACGGCAAGCGCCGATGAGGTCGGCAGGATTGGGGACGAGGAGGAATACCTTCTGTAGGAGGTCGAGCGACAAAAACGGATCCCTTACCCTGTCCACGCCTTCCCCATGCTCAAGCACAAAATTGGGAGATCGCCGTAGAGCTTTAGCAGAGATTGGAAGCGCTGGAGGAAGGCCATGCCGCCGGTCACGGTTACTTGGGGGAAATAGGCCGCTTATCTGTTTCCTGGGAACGAACCGTTTCGTGGCAAAAGTGCAGTAATATGGGGTTTGGTGGAAGGGAAAAATAGTCTTTTTATGTTGGACGAAATTTTAGGCAGAAACCTTAATGCCTTTATTATTAGGTAAAGATATGCTTTGCGTTTGTATGTTGTTCCGAGTAGGAACCCTTAGCTTGATATGCTTTATGTTTGCATGCTATTCCGAGTAGGAACCCTTAGCTTGATATGCTTTATGTTTGCATGCTGTTCCGAGTAGGAACCCTTAGCTTGATATGCTTTATGTTTGCATGGTGTTCCGAGTAGAACCACTTAGCCAAAATTCAGTTCACCGTGCTTTATGTTTGCACACTTGTTTCGAGTAGGAACCCTTAGCTTGATATGCTTTATGTTTGCATCAATAGCACATCAATCGCCAGAAGGACGAGGACAAACCCATCTTCGAGGCCAACTGGGAAGCAGATAGGACCGAGGATGACGAAACTGCATATGACATCCAAGACACCCTATGCATCCCTCGCGCCGGCCAGGACGGTAAGTCCCGTATTGATATCTCTATTCGGGACTGGTCCGAGGATGATGAAGGTGACCGGGTTCACCTCCCTGCTTGCTTGCAGTGTTCATGACTCACTCTTTTCTATTCGGAACTTTTCCTTCTTTCCGTTGCAGAGGAACCTGAGTTGGATGAGATGGAGGAACCCGTGGATGTCGTTCCGGTATCTGTTGCCGCTCCCACTACTCGGAAACGGATGGGTAGCGGTGCACTCTCACCTCCTCCCATGAAGTTGAAGAAGAAGCCGGCAATCAAAACCACCTCCCGCAGGAGACGCGCCCCCACCATAGACGGGTAAGTGCTTCCGAGTACACTTTGACTCATTGTTGTTTTCCTTCCTTGTTCCCTTCTCTGCCGCTGCTTCTAACTTTGTTCTTCCTTTGCACATTCCTTTTCAGTGAGGCACTTGATGTGGATGCCACCGCTGCACCACCTCCCAAGAAGAAGAAAGATCCACCACGAGACATTGTGGAACTTTCTGACGACGACGAGGACCGCGTACCAGAGAGACGGACACCAGCACCCTCTCCTCCCCGAGAAGATCCAGACCTTGGCGCCGAGAAGACTCGTGCCGGGAATGAGACTGAACACACCTCCGAGCAGCCGCAGCCTGATGTGCAGCCATCTACTCAGGGCACTGACAACGCCGAGAGGCCGCCAACTCCTCCAGCTGCATCAGCTGAGGAGAATACTGAGCACGCTGCCGAGCAGCGGCAGGACACCACAGCCATGAAGCGGCCAGATGCTGCCGCCAAGCAGCAGCCAGAAAACAATGCTGCAGAGCAGCCAAACCCCGCTGCTGAGTAGCGGGTAGAGGATTCTGCTACCGCGCAGCGCACAGAGAACCCCGTGGAGGAGCCCTCACGCGAGTACGCAGTGCAGCCGGATGCCGCTGCTGCCAACCAACCAAAGGCGCCGCCAACTCGCCCAGTACCTCCACCTGTTCGCCAAGTACCTCCACCTTCTCAGCCCTCTCTCCAAGCACCTCCGCCTTCTCGGCCAACTCCCACGCCTATCACCCAGAAGCCTGCCAAGCCGGCTCCTGTGCCAACCCGGCATCAGCCAAAGCGAGGCGCCGCACAAGCTGGGCAGCCGTTGCTGCCCTTCAAGCCGCAAGACGGACAGGCCGCGCAGTCGGCCCAGAACACCAAGTTGACGCTCAGCCAAAAGAAGAAGCCGCCCAACCCAAATGTCAGCCTGGTCCCAACAAATGACACTTTTGGTCTTACGGAGGAGCAGGATGCCGGCGCTAGTGCCAGCGAGAAGGAGGCTGGGTCCAAGCTTCCTGAATACTGGAAACAGCTGCAAGAGCGCCACAAGATTCATATGTCCCAGGAAGAGGAGCGGATAGCTACTCTCAAGGAGCGCAAGGCCGTGAGCCGCTCCAAATCAAAGGGAAAGAAGGACTCCTTGATCATTAAGGAAATTTCTTCCCGCGGCGAAGATGATGAGGCGCTCCCCGAAGAAGGCATTGCAGCTATCTTGGACCGGGTAGGCCACATCGAGAAAGTCTGGGACAGCAAGGTATTCGGCAACGCCGCCTGGAATGGTACCGAGTTGGGAAAACTCGACCATTATCGGACAGATTGGAACAAGGCCAACATCGGTCCTGTTGGCATGGCTGTAGCCAGTCCTTGCAGCACTCTGGCCAGCAAGCTGTTCGTCTTGCGCAAGTCCATTGAGGAAATCGAGCAAAGCTATCTGGTAAGTATTTTCTCTCTTTCTGAATCTTCCGAGTTGCCAGTTTCCTTTTTCTCCTTTTCTTTTCTTAGCCATTACCCCAGTCCCCGAGATTCGGGCCGAGTAGGTGAGAACTCAATCGAGTTGATATCTACTCGGGCCAAATCTTCCAAAACTTATATTCCTTCCTTCTTGCCTGCAGGATAGCGTCCAAGAAAGGACAAAGGATTTCCGCCAGATTCTCTGGAATCACCGCCAAGTCAGAGACCGGAACCGAGCTCTGGAGGCTGACAAGAGCGACAGGGATGCCATGGAGAAGAATGCCCTGGACAACACCCTCAAGCTTTCTGCTATTGAAAGTAAGCTTTTAGCATTTCGGTTTGTGCGTTTTTTGCCTACGCCTGTTTCTTGCTTTTTTTTAATCGTTGTCTTCTCTGCAGGCGAGCTCAAGGCCCTGGTGGAGAGGCACCAGGATTGTGAAGTTTTCGCTGCCTCAGCACAGAGAAAGATCTCTACTCTGGAAGGTGAGCACTCTTCTTTCTTCTCTGCACTTGCTTTTTCTCACTGAACTACTCTGCTAAATAGCACTATTCTTCCCTCAGAAAAATACAAGAATTTTCGGGAGCATCATTTGCAATGCCTCACTCCAGCTGAAGCACACCAGCAAGTGCTGGTCCGCGAGGCCGAGTTGCTAAAAGAGCGGGAGGCCAAGAAGAAGGAGGTTGAGAAACTCCAGGATGATCTCGGCAACACCCTCCAAACTGCCATCAACGCTGTCCATGAAAAGGAAGACTTTGAGAAGACAGCTATTGCCGAGAAGAAGAAACTTGAGCTGGAAATCAAAACCCTGAAGGAAAGGAACCAAGCTCTCGAGGTTGTAGTCAGCGACTCGCGCCGCCTCCAGGATAAGCATATCCGAGAAACAGATGACTGAAGGGTCAAGCTGGGGGCCCTTGTGCTGGAGATGGAATGTGAGTTGCCGCTACTCTTATCCTTATTTGATCTTTATCTTTCTCTTTTCTTATACTCTGTCTCTCTTCTTCTTCTCGGTTACTCTTCTGATCCAAACCCGCATCTCTTGATCCAGATATCTTCCCAGAACTCCGTTCCGCTGGTGAAACTGTTGTGGACAAGGCAAGAAAGGCCAGGGGAGCAGCCGGTCTGAGCATTGATGATACCTCCAATATCGACGATCATCTCATCAACCTCAAGGCCCAAGTGCGCTCCCTCAAAGGCTTGGGCACCTCCATGGTGTCTACTGCAATTAAGCTGCACAAGTTGTTCTGGCCTGACCGAGATGTCCCGGAGACCTTCCGCGATATTTCCGCCAATCTGGACCATGTCAAAGAGGAGTTGAAGAAATGGCGTGCTTCCGCAGCTCGGACAGGAGCTGATGAGGTTCTTCATTTCATCTTGTCCTGGTACGAGAATCTAGATCTTGACAGGATCGGCAAGCGCCGAAATGGCTCCAAGTGGACTGCACGCTCCGAGTGCGTCTCACGCCGGAAAGCAGTGGCCTACGAGATTGCCTCTTATGCTGAAACCAGCATGTACATCGACGGCCCCACTGAACCGGATACAGATGTTGACGAAGAAGAAGACGAGGGCGAGGCTGAATTCGAGGAGGATGCCGGCGAAGACCAGAGCCAAGACGACGACGAAGCCGTGCAGGAGGGGTCTGATCATGAAGAGGCCGAAAGGGTGGAGACCGAGCAGCGTAGCGCCACAGAGGACTCCGGGATGGGAGCCAACCCGGAGATTGAGCAGTCGCAACCCACCGCGCAGGAGGCGGCCGTCACCACCGAGATGGTGATTGACGACCCAGCTCCCGAGTTGGGCGCAACTGGGGCTGCGACCTCCGAGCTCTACCCTCTCCCCAGCACTGCGGCCACTCAAGCCTCCAACTCCGTATCAGAGCCAACCTCCACTACTCCGACTTCTTCTGCAGCCGAGCAAACCTCTACAACTGCTGCCTCTGAGCCAGTGCCACCCAACAACACCAACTCGGATACCATTACCTCCACAGTTGCCTAAATTCCTGTAGTTTCTATCTTAAAACACTTATCAGATCCCCGGGATGCCGGGTGCAGATGTAATCGATACAATTGTGTTTTCCTCTTTGCTACTCAGTTTTACTTGTTTTACTTTTAACAAGACTGGCTTGATGCTGGATTGCGTTTTAATGCAAGTCCTCGAGTTGCATTTCTTATCCACTTGTCTTTTTGTCTTTGCTCTTACCTGCCACTTGTGGCTTTTTGGTAGTCGAGTCACAAGATTTCAAAACCAAGTTTCAAATACTTAACCACTTTGAGATTTGAATTCTAACGCTTCCCACCACTTAGCCAAAAAACAGAGAAGTAAATACACTCTACTCGGTTGCTACACTTCTTTTTTCCTTAGCAATGTTTCATGTGCTCATTGACCTTTGGCTTGTTCTCTTGATTTCCATGAAGCCAGGTTGCGGACAGCGGCAGAGTCGAAGAACTGGCCCTTGGGTTTAAACACACTACTAGATATGCGCATGAAATTCTAAGTAAACCAACCGAGTAGACAAAGGAAATAAAGTAAACAACACAAGGTAAGGTTTTTTGCACATGCAGTCCCCGAGTTTGAATTCGGAGTGCCGACTAGAATTTTAACTCGGTTGAGGAGATACATACAACTTTTGCTCATGAATGAGAATGACGGAGTAGAGCTACATTCCAGGGACGCTTGGATTCCTCTCCAGCTTTATCCGGCCTGTTCTTCTGGGGTGCCTGTGCGTCAACTAGATAGTAGGCATCATTGTGTAGAGCCTTGCTCACAATGAAAGGCCCTTCCCACGGAGGGGATAGCTTGTGCATCCCGGCCGTGCGCTGCACGAGCCTAAGGACCATGTCTCCTTCTCGGAAAACCCTTGGGTTTACTTTCCGGCTGTGATAACGCCTCAGGTTTTGCTGATAAATGGCTGAACGTGACAGAGTTAACTCTCTTGCTTCTTCTAGCAGGTCAACGTCATTTTCTCGAGCTTCTCTCGCCTCCGCCTCCATGTAGAGGGTTACTCGGGGCGATTCATGCTCTAGGTCAGTGGGAAACACGGCCTTAGATCCATATACCAGGAAGAATGGTGTGTATCCGGTTGATCGGTTAGGGGTAGTCCTTAGACTCCACAACACCGCCGGCAACTTGTCCAGCCAACAACCAGGGATTCGATGTAATTGCTCAATCAGCCTTGGCTTTATCCCGTATAGGACCATGCCATTTGCTCTTTCAACTTTCCCATTGGAGGCCGGATGCGCAACGGATGCAACATCTAGCCGGATCCGCTTCTCTCTACAGAATCTTGCGAATGCACCCTCAGCAAAGTTTGTGGCATTATCAGTGATGATGCTGTGCGGGTAGCCGTATCTCAGAATAACATCCTTCAGGAAACTCACAGCTGTGACTCCATCACACTTCCGAATAGGCTTGACCTCAAACCACTTGGTGAATTTATCAACCATGACCAAGATGTGAGTCATGTTGCCTCTAGCTGGCTTGAAAGGACCCACCATGTCCAAACACCAGACAGCAAATGGCCAAGTAATGGGAATGGTCTTCAACTCAGAAGCTGGCATATGAATCTTACTTGCAAACCTCTGGCACCCGTTGCACTTTCTCACTATGTCTTCAGCTTGCCGCAAGGCAGTGAGCCAAAAGAAACCATGCCGAAAAGCCTTGTTGACTAGAGCCCGAGAAGAGGCGTGATGCCCGCATTCTCCCTGGTGTATCTCTCTAAGAATTTCTTCTTCTTCCTCTGGCTCAACGCAGCGTTGCAGCACGCCAGTAGGACTCCTTCTGTGCAACACCTTGTTGATGATTGTGTAGCCCTTGGACCTTCTCTGTATCTGCCTGGCCGTGACCTCTTCACTCGGTAAGGAGCCATTCGTTAGATAGGATAATATGGGCAGAGCCCAACTCGGTGTCTCCTGGATGGGAAACACTGGTTCGTCCACTTCCATTGGATCGGCTACCAAGACCTCTTCTGAATTGGGAGCGAGTCCCCGAGTCCCCCAGTACTGAGAAATGATCCCCTCAATGAATGCGACCGTCCCCGAGTTGAATGGAGCAGTCCCCGGGTTGCAGGTGCCAGTCCCCGGGTTGGAGACGACAGTCCCCAGGTTCTCTTTTGCAACCTCCCAATCAATCTCCATGGGAACAGCTTCCGCTCCTGGTAGAGATGGAACGAAGATAGACTCCGAGTTGGGGGATGGCTTTCTCAAATGCTCCAAGGCAATCCCAGCCGGGATAAACTGCCGAGAAGACCCCAACTTGGACAGCTCATCAGCTGCATCATTCTCAGCTCGGTGTATATGATGAAATTCACACCCTTCAAAGAATCCAGTCATAGTTTGCACCAGAAACCGGTAGGACGCCATGTTGGCATCCAAAGCATCCCAATTGCTGGATACCTGCTGCACCACCAAATCCGAGTCGCCATAACAGACAATGCGCTGAACTCCGATCTCCTTGGCTACCCTCAGGCCATGTACCAATGCCTCATACTCGGCCACATTATTAGATGCTTTGAAATGGATCTGCAGCACGTACTTGAGTTGATCTCGCTTGGGTGACGTAAGTACCACGCCAACACCAAGGACTTCCTTTACTTTGGAGCCATCAAAATGCATCTTCCAGTAGTTGGTTTCTGGCAAGGGAGGATCATAGTGCATCTCGGCCCAATCCACCAAGAAATCTGCCAGAGTTTGTGACTTGATCGCTTCTCTTCTCGCGTACAGAGGGGTGTACGCGGCTAGCTCAATTGCCCACTTGGCTACCCGTCTGCTTGCTTCCTTGTTGCCCATGATCTCCGAGATGGGAGCAGTACTCACCACTGTGATGGCATGCTCTTGGAAATAGTGCTTGAGCTTCTTGGCACCCAGGTATACGCCGTATGTCATCTTCTGGTAGTGTGGGTAGTTTTGCTTTGAGCTGGATAGCACCTCGCTGAGATAATACACTGGCCGCTGCACCTTTTTGCCTTCCTCTTCTCTTTCCACCGCTATCACCACACTGACTACCCGTTTGGTTGCTGCAATGTACAACAACATTGGCTCTTTCGGTAGCGGGCTTGCCAGGATGGGAGCGCTACCCAGCATGGTCTTGAGATCTCTGAAGGCCACATCAGCTTGTGATGTCCAGACGAACTTATCACTCTTCTTCATGAGCTGGTAAAGAGGCAAGGCCTTCTCACCCATTCTTCCCAGCAAGCGGCTAAGAGAAGCCAAAAACATGCTCTCTATAGCTTTTATCTTTGAAGGATTGGCTTCAATGCCCCGGCTGGATACCAAGAAACCGAGTAACTTGCCAGCCGGAACGCCAAAGGTGCATTTAGTCGGATTCAATTTCATCCTGTACTTGCGCAGGCTAGCAAATGTTTCCTCAATATCACTAAGCAGAGTATGTGTTTCTTTCGTTTTGATGACAATGTCATCTACGTACACCTGCTCATTCTTGCCAATTTGATCATGCAAACATTTCTGCATGCATCTCTGATAGGTTGCCCCAGCATTCCGCAACCCAAAGCACATAGCACGATAGCAATAAACCCCGTACGGGGTGATAAAAGCAGTCTTTATTTGATCAGCTGGGTTAAGACGTATCTGGTGAAAACCAGAGTAGGCATCAATGAAAGACAAAAGCTCGCACCTGGCAGTGGAATCGATCACCTGATCTATGCGGGGTAGCGGAAACGGGTCCTTGGGGCAGGCCTTGTTCAGGTCGGTGTAGTCCATGCATATGCGCCATGCAGTCTCGGCCTTGGGGTCCTCCTTCTTCTTCTCAACCATGACCGGATTGGCCAGCCAATCCGGATGCAGTACCTCCATGATGAATCCACTTATCAGCACCTTGGTGATCTGATCACCGATAGCCTTCCTTCTCTCGTCACCAAAGCGGTGCATCGCCTGCTTAACTGGCTTGGCGTCAGGACGCACATGTAGCGAGTGCTCAACCAACTCCCTCGGGACACCTGGTAAGTCCTCATTGGGCCATGCAAATACATCCCGATTCTTACGGAGGAAGTGGATGAGCTCGCTTTCCTATTTTCGCCTAACCCGGCGCCAATGATGGCAACACGGTCTGGGAACTCAGGGTCCACCTGCACCTTCTAGGTTTTCTGGGAGGCCTGGAAAGCTGCTCCATATTGAGTACCCGGCATGCCAGGCATACCGACTTGCGCTGCTTGGGCCATAGCCACCACCTCGTGTATCTTCTTCTTCTCAGCAGCGATGACCATGGATTCTGCCATCAGAGAACCAGCAGATGCGCACTCCAGGGAATGCTTGTAATCACCCGAGATGGCGATGACACCATTGGACTAGGTAGCTTCATCTTCAGGTAGGCTGCATGGGTTGAGGCCATGAACTTGGTGAGCGCAGGCCTACCGAGTAAAGCATGATAGGGGCTCTGAAGATCAACCACTTCGAACTGCAGGCACTCGGTGCAGCAGTTCTCCCTGGTGCCGAATAGCACATCTATCCAGATGCGGCCGATTGGAGCGCAAGACACTCCCGGCACAATGCCATGGAAAGTGGTCCTGCTGGGAAGCAGCATGTTCTCGGCAAGGCCGAGTTTCTCCAGGGTATCTCGGTACATGATGTTGATGCTGCTGCCATTGTCAATCAACACCTTGCTGAACCTGACATTCTTCTTGGTCCCCAGGAAGGTCGGATCCACCACCAATGCATATGTACCCGGATTGGGCATCACTTTGGGATGATCATCTTTGGACCAAGTAATCTCTTGGTCGCACCAGTGCAGAGAGTGAGGCATAGCTGGTATCACATCATTCACCTCGATCGCACGCCTACGCTGCGACTGCTTGTTATCTGGCTCGGTGGTGAACACCATGTAGCTATCATGATGCTCTTGATACTGGTTCCGGTCTCCACCACCATCGTTGCCGTTGTTGTTGTTGTTGTTGTTGTTGTTGTTGTTCCTATTGTTTTTGCGGGTGTAGTAGATGCGGTTGCGGTCGTTGTGGTTGTCGTAGTTGCGGTTGGCTCCCTGAGCCACTTGGTTTACATTCTCCCTTCTCGGATTCTCTGCTGGCCTAGGAGCAGCTGCCCGAATAGGCTGCACGTTGGCTCCCGAAAGTGGCAGAGGAGGAGGAGGGGGCAGCTGACCAAAAACTTCACTCTTGATGCGGTCCCACCAGCTGCACTGCCGGGTAGTGTGGTTGGCTGTCCTACTCGGATGCCGAGTATGGAAGCTGCATGGACCATCCTTCATGTTCTCAAAGATAAATCTCTGAGCATCTCCGACGTCCGGGTTGCTGTTACCCTGCTGGGGAGCATTGTATGGCTTCTTGATGCCTTGGCCTTGATTCTGCATCTGCCCGTATTGGGCTCCAGCAGTTTTCTGCCTTTGGCTACTCCCAGCAGCCGCAGTGTCTTGGTTCACAACATTCACCTGCTCAGACCCATACCGAGTGTCGGGTCGGTCATCTCCGCGCTTGTTGCGGAAGTCTTGGCGTCTACCGCCATCATGGTTTCTCCTTCTCGGCTCGAAAGCATCGAGCAGAGGCTGAGTAGGGTCACCGAGTGCATACATATCAGCTATCTTGATCGTCTCGGCGAGCGTACTCGGCATCTCTCGCTGCAACTTCTGCCACAACATGCTGCCATGCCTGCAGCCTTGGGCAAACCAGGCGATTGCCTGCGACTCGTTCACACCCTCACAGGTGTTCCTCAATGTGCTCCACCGAGTAAGGTACTCTCGATCAGTCTCCTCTTCCCGCTGCTTGCAAGCTGAAAGCTGCTGCGGCCTGTTCGGCCTCTTGTACGTGCTGGTGAAGTTGCTGATGAAGGCTTCCGAGAAGTCAAGCCAACAGTTGATACTGTCCTTGGGCAAGTTGTTCAACCAGATACGGGCAGGGCCCTCCAGCATTTGCGGAACATATCTCACGGCCCATCTCCGGTTGCCGCCTGCAATATGCACAGCGGTGACATAGTCATTCATCCAGTCTTCCGGCTTGGTGCTTCCATCATACGAATTGGTCCCTCTAGCCAGCTGAAACTTGTTCCCGGAAGGCTCTCCCATGATGCGGTGGCCAAAACAACTTGGGTCGGGTGGCCCCCTCTTCTCAATCTGCTCGGACCGGTGAATCCGGTCCAACTTGTATCTTGCATCGCTGGGCTCCAGTATCCGGTCACCCAAACAATCAGTGACGTCCCTTGGATCAGCGTACCCGGCCATCTCCATTGCCGAGTACCCATCGTCATAGCGGTCTAGCGGCACGGGACCGGGTTGAGCAACCGGGTTGGCCGCTACCACAACTGCTTGCGGCTGCACATCCGCTGGCGGCTGTACCCTCTGCTGAACCGGGTTGGCAGCGTGATGCCGAGATGGTCCCGCTCGGTTTCCTCCTTGCCCCTTGCTGTGAGCTTTAGTGGCTTGATAGCCTGCTCCTGCAGAGTTGTGTTTCTGGCCGGGCTGCCGTGCTACAGCGTGCTGTTTTCCGGCGACAGCCGGGTCGTACACCTGCATGTGTTTGTTCTTTCCAGAGTTCACACTCTGGTCTCTCTCATTGCCGGGAAGCGGCGATGAGGCCTGATCCATAGATCTGACCGCATGCGAGTGGACAACCTGAGAAGCACCGGCTCCTAGATTGGCTTTCCGGAACTCCTCGTTCTGCCTGCCAGCTTCTAGCACCAGCTCATTAAGCCTATCCTGCTGCCTAGCGCGAGCGTCACCGGTGAGATGCGGCAACTCAGCAGCAAATGCCTCTGCATCCCTAAAAGTTTTGGCAGGGGAACTATATTTTGGCTTACCAGCAGTGTTCAAACTAGCAGATTGACTAGCAGCCCTATCATCTCTAGCTAGCTCAGCGCCTAAGTTGCGACGAATAGTGCCTATCTTAATAGGCAGCCTAGAAACAGGAGTAAAGCCATGCGCTCTATTGTACTCATTTTGATCCAGGTTAAGCTCAAGCCTAACCTTCTCTAGCTCCCGAGCCTCCGCGAGTAGCGCTTGACGCTCCTGCTCGAGTTGCGCCTTCAATGCCATTAGCTCGGTGTCGGTGGGAGGCGGCATGCCCAGCTGCTCGATGGCGCCAACGCGAGTAGCCGGTATAGCCGTTGACGTGCAAGGAGCCACGTAGCCCGGAATGTTCTGGGGCATGTCGTAGGTCTTGTGGAACCTTGCAGCGGCCGACTCCTCGATGACCTCAGTCGCAGTGGCTGCGCCCTTCCCGACATCGATAGCCGGGCCCGTCATCATCACCTCCACGCTGTCCGTAGAGCAGCCAGTAGGCTTCCCGCGAGCAGCAAGTACAACAGGAGGATCATCCGCGACGAGTACCTCCTCCGGGAACTCGCGGATGACGGTGGTAGCGACGTAGACCAGATGCGCGCCGAAGGAAAGGACCGAGCCGCCTGCAGGCACAGGCCTGCCGCCGAAATCGTCGGCATTGTCAGTGACGAAGTCGAAAGAGCCGAATCTGTGGACAAGGCCACAGACCGCGCGCTCTCCCGAAGCACAAATCGGCCCCGTCCGAATATGAACCCCAGCCAGCCCACTGCTGGCCCCACGGTGGGCGCCAACTGTCGTGGATGCGCAAAGATAGATGCCATGGGATGGCTTAAGGTTGGGGCCGATGGACGCTGTAGGTATCCGGGGAGGGATCGCACGTCGAGTAGACGCGCACAGGAAACACTGCAAATACCAAGAACTACCCAGGTTCGGGGCCCTCGTGTGGAGGTAACACCCCTACTCCTGCCTATCTCTCTGTATATGTGATACCCGAGTAGCCACAGTACAAATTAGGCCTTCAGCCGAGTAGCCACTCTCTGCTCTCTCTACCTCTAGCACTTGCTCGTGCAATAAATACTCTCTCGCATAACGTCCCTCACGCAGGAGGGGGTTGGGCACTGTTGGGGGGGATGATAACCCGGTAGGCTCACGCCTGTGCGAGACCCGGCCAGGAGGACATCATACGAGACCCGGGAAAGAAAAGGGGGTTCTGGAAGGCCTAAAAGGGAGTCTAGATCTAGTAATCCGTGCCTTAGGGGTCACGTTAGGGAACTTAGGGTTATGTGTGGTTTCCGGGTAGGATTCCGGATGTACCTTGTATGGAAAGCCAGGGAGCCGGGTGATATATAAACCGGCTCCTGGGACATAGAAACTAGAACCTTTTGAGATCAAGAGAAATAGAGGTATCAGAGTATTCCAGGTATTCGAGAGCTTGTAACCCTAGATCGGAGTCTCGGCGACATTGCAGCCCGAACTTCCAGATCACTAGTCGATATGATTTCCCCTGAGCTAAACCCTCTCCCAAACACCAGAGTCGATTCGCCCCAACCTAAGTTACCCCTGGTAACGTCTGCCGTGATTACCCCGCGACAGTTGGCGCCCACCGTGGGGCCTACGTCCAAAGGTGTTTACGTCGCGAGAGAAGCTCGGGAAAGCATGAAGAACCTCGTCATCGGCGAGATCGTCACCAACCCTGAAGGAGAGAAGATTGTAGACGACTTTGGCTGGGGGCCAGAGTCGGATGAGCTGGAAACCGGATCTGTTATCACGATCGGCCGAGTCAACGTCTTCGTCGGCATGGTACGTGCATCTGGTTTTGTTTCTGACCATAATGAGTATGATTATGTGTCAGGGGACGATACATGTGTTCAATCGGACGGAGAAGAGTCGGTCGGGACAGCAGAGCCGGAGAAGGAGCCCACCACGAAGAGGGAACAGCTGGAGGAGCTGGTATGGACCCCGCGTGGCCGGGTTATTGGAGAAGATGACACCGAATCTATCTTGTATCTGCTCGAAGATCGGTACGAAGAAGATAGCGACGAAGAGGAAGAATGCGAATCTTCACCAGGCATTGCGCGCCGAGTCGCGGTCTACACAGCCCCCGCAATAAATCTTAATCAGGGTGATGTGACGGGAGCCGTGACTGGTGCGGCGCAAGCGCTGGCCCGACAACGAACACCGGCTAACGGAAACCCGGTGGTAGCACGGGTTGATGGTGAGACGGCATCAGTTACCAGTGAGACAGGGGAAAATGCCCATCTCAGGAACACGTTCGGGTTCATGGCAAAGAGAGCAACGGGAGCAGGAACTTCATGTCCGCAAAACCCGTCTCTGTTCAGTAATAATCTGATCTTGGATCCCACAGTATTGGCAACGGTGATAACCCCAGAAAATGATGCAGCACGTGCCCGAGATCTAGATGTGGCCCGCCGGGCATTGGAACAACAAAGGAGGGAAGTAGAAGCTGAAAGGCAAGGGATGGCCGCACGCCAGCGTGAGTTGGAAGAATTGGAGGATCGTATTCAGGTTCAAACTACGAGGATATATAATCAGAGGCATCAGACGAGGTTACCAGCGGCAGGTGGAAATCTACAGCCGGCCACGCTGTTTATTACACCCCAAGACCAGCCAATTCCAGCTGTAAACCAGGGAACCGGGTTTCAAGGAGCGACGCTCGGGGGAAAGCAGGCCAACGTACCAGCCGGGTTACCCGCGTTACCCGCCGGGACCCTTGGAGGCAATGCGGCGCCACCACCGTCACGATTTCACACCCCTCCGGGTCACTTCAATAATCCCATGGATAACGTGTACGCTGCGACTTTGGCACTCGACCGTATTCCGCTAGGAGAATCGCCCCAGGCGATTGAGACCCGGCGAGCTATAGAGATGTTGCGGACCGCGGTGGCTCAGCAGGTTAATTACCCGGACAACAGAAGCGGTTTGCATGGAATGCCGTATGTCAGCCGGCAACCCGGAAATACGAGGAACATTCAGTCAAGCTCGGCGCGATGGAGGGCAGAGCAGCAGCAAATGCCGCCTCCTCCTCACAGGCCGGTAGTCCCCGCAGTTTCGGCAGCATAGGCAATAGTCGACAGCTCCCGTGCGAGGCGCATGGCCGGGCAGCAGTGCGAGGGGCAACAGGTGGCGCACCCCCTGCCGCGCCAGCCGAGTCTCATGTATCACGCTCAAGGCCGGTACTGACCAACCTGGCCGGGCCTAAATGTCTGTCGGACGCCATCAGAGCAGAACCATACCCGGATAAGTTCAAGGAACCGGGTAAAGTTGTAAACTATGAGCCAACCATGGATCCTGAGACCTGGTTGAGCAGTTATGAGATGGCCATGTCAATTCGTAACGCTTCGGAAAGGCTTAAAGCCACATTCATGTATCTTATGATGTCCGAAGGAGCAGCAAAACTATGGTTTAACAATTTGCCTGAGAAGTCCATCAATTCATGGAGTGAGTTGAAGACAGCATTCGTCAGGCATTTTCATGGAACATGCAGGAAACTATACACAATCGATGACCTGGATCGATGCATCCAAAGGAAAGGAGAGTCGGCTCGCAGCTGGGTGCGCCGAGTAATGGAGATACTCCACTCGTCCACTGATATTCAGCCAAAGGACGCGATACAAGCTATGTCAAAAACATGCAGATACACACCCTTGGTGCAAAAGTTGATGCGCATGAAATCCAGTAGGCACGTTTCAGAAATCACTATGGGGGAGTTGATGGATGCGTGCAACAAACACGCTTCCACTGATATGACTGAAGAGGATGTCGAGGATAAGAAAGGAAATGCTAATACTAGCAACAATGGAAGACCCGGCAATGGAGCAGCGCCGGGTAATAATGGTGGTGGTAACAGAAACAACCAACACAAACGTCTGTATGAGGGGAATTCCGAGTTAGTCGCCAATACCGAAGCCGGTCTCCCAAGACCTAGAGCAGATGGAAACTTTAATGGAGGAAATTTCAACGGAGGCAATTATCAATGACCACCACGGCCGGCTAACCACATAGAAGCCTTCAGGATGCCTTGCCCGCGTCATAGTAGGAATGGCAAGCCGGCTAATCATTCGTTGGAGCAGTGCGTGGACTTACAGAGATGGAAAAACGAGGAGATACAGAAGGCCCTGCGAGGCGCAGGCCGGGGAGGAGGACCGGGTCTGGGTGGAAACCCGGGCAACGGACCACCCCCCGCCGGCAACGCAGGAGGCGGTAATCCGGGTAATAACCAAGCTGGTGCGGGTGGTTTTCAGGCTAACCCTAAGCAGCTAGGGAATACCACGTCCACACTACCGGAACTTCCAACAAAGAAAGAAAGATACTTAAAAGGGCTGTAAACTCGGTTTCTTCAGGGGTTCCGAGGTATTTGAGATGGTCGGATCAAGAAATAACATGGAGCAGAAGAGATCACCCGGAATTGATAGAACATCCGGGTGTGTTGGCCTTGGTGGTGGCCCCACAGGTCAATGGGTATGAGTTAAAAAAAGTTCCTGATGGAAGGTGGAAGTAGCATCAATATCTTATACTGGGAGACCTTTTGCGCATGGGGCTCAAGGAGTCTCAGTTACAAAAAAGTTCCACAGTTTTCCATGGAATTGTGCCAGGACATTCGGCCTGCCCCGAGGGGAAGATAACACTAGAAGTCGCTTTCGGAAAATCCAAGGATAACTACAGAGTGGAATGGCTCACATTCGAGGTGGTGAAGTTGCGTAGTCCCTATCACGCACTGTTTGGAAGGCCGGCTTACGCCAAATTCATGGCAAGGCCATGTTACGTTTACTTACAGCTGAAAATCCCGGGTCTCAAGCAGACCATCACTATACACGGGAACAGGGTTGTTGCGGCCGAGTGTGATGAAGAAGACGCGGAAATGGCAGAACAAGCATGCATGAAGGAAGAGCTTAGGTATTATCGGTCTCAGGTAGACCCGGAAGATCGAACGGCCTTGAAAAAACCAAACTCGGATGACGAGAGGGCTAAATTTAAAGTGGCCCAGGACACAAAGATGGTGGCTCTTATAGAGGGCGACAATTCCAAACAATTTGCTATAGGGTCCAACCTGGACAGTAAGGAGGAAGGTGCACTCATCGAATTTATCCGAGACAATCAGTATGTTTTTGCTTGGACGCCCAGTGACATGCCGGGTATCCCGACTAATCTTGCTGAACACAGCTTGCACGTCGATCCCAAGTCTCGGCCAATAAAGCAAGGCCTGAGAAAGATGAATGAGGAAAGAAGAAAGGCCATAGGAGCAGAGATAGCTCGGTTACTAGCATCCGGGTTTATCATGGAAGTTTTTCACCCCGAGTGGTTGGCAAATCCGGTTCTAGTCCTGAAAAAGAACAATGCGTGGAGAATGTGCATAGATTATACGAGTCTCAACAAGCATTGCCCAAAGGACCCGTTTGCCCTTCCAAGAATAGACCAGATCATAGACGCGGTGGCAGGAAGTGACTTATTGTGTTTCTTGGACGCTTATTCCGGGTATCACCAAATAAAGATAAAAAAGGAGGATTGGGAGAAAACTTCGTTCATAACCCCTTTTGGTGCTTTTTGCTATAAGACCATGACCTTTGGACTGAAAAATGCTGGCGCAACGTATCAGCGGTGTATTCAGAAGTGCTTTGAGGATCAAATTGGGCGCAATGTTCATGCATATGTTGATGATGTGGTGATTAAAACAAGGAAAGCAGAAACCTTCATAGATGATTTAAAGGAGACCTTCAAGAATCTGAGGAGATACCAGATGAAGCTTAACCCGACTAAATGCGTGTTTGGAGTGCCTGCGGGAAAGTTACTCGGTTTCATCATTTCTGAACGAGGGATTGAAGCTAACCCGGAAAAGATCAAAGCTATCCAGAATCTGAAAAAGCCAGAACAGTTGAAACATGTCCAAAAGCTCACGGGGTGCGTGGCAGCCTTGAGCCGGTTCATATCTCGGCTCGGAGAAAAAGCGATACCCTTATACCGACTCTTTAAGAAAACATATAAGTTTGTATGGGACCAAGAGGCGGACAAGGCCTTCGAGGCTCTGAAAAAGTAGCTATCTGAGGCACCAATTTTAGCAGCGCCGGGTCCTAAAGAGCCCATGCTGTTATATGTTGCAGCCGGGCCCCGGGAAGTTAGCGTAGTGGTTGTGGTTGAGCGTAAGGAAGATGGAAAGGATCACCCGGTACAAAGGCCGGTTTATTATGTGAGCGAGGTCTTGTCGGAAGCAAAGCAGCGGTACCCGCATTGGCAAAAGCTAGTTTTTGGGGTATTTCTGGCCAGCCGGAAATTGAAGCCATATTTTCAAGAACACCCCATAACAGTAGTGAGTTCCATACCAATGGCGGATATCATCAGAAATTCAGATACGACAGGAATAATAGCCAAGTGGGCTATCGAGATGGGGGATTATCACATCAACTACGAGCCCTGGTCTGCGATCAAGTCCCAGGCTCTAGTAGATTTTGTAAATGATTGGACTCACACAAGCATGCCCATAATGATGCCAAGTTCAGAGTCTTGGGTGATGCACTTTGATGGCTCCAAGCAGTACGAGGGGTCAGGAGATGGTGTGGTGCTCACGTCGCCAAAAGGAGATAAGTTGAGTTACGTGTTACAAATTCACTTTGACTGCTCTAACAATGTGGCCAAGTATGAGGCCCTGCTACATGGATTACGAGTGGAAAAGGAGATGAACATTAAGCGCATAAGATGCTATGGAGAATCGGATCTCGTGGTACAACGGGTGTCAGGTACATGGGACAGAAAAGATGCGACAATGGCGGCTTACCGCAGAGAGGTGGACAGGGTAGTCGGGTCTTTTTCCGGGTATGAAGTGGAGCACGTTGATCGGCGAAAGAATGAGGCAGCAGACGCACTTGCGAGACTCGTTCGCGTCGAGAGCCGGTTCCGCCTAATGTTTTCTTGGATGAGTTATGGCGGCCCTCTGTCAAAACCGAATCTGAAGAAGAATTAGCACATCAAGACCCGGATTCAGAGTTTGTGGCCGCAGTACGCGCTATTCCGGAGTGGACTGAGCCGTTCCTGGCGTTCCTATCACGAGGTGAGTTACCATCCCAGGAAGTACTAGCCCAGAAAATCCTGAGACGGGCCAAGGGTTACTCCATCATTAACGGTGAGCTCTACAAGAGAAGTGCTACAGGTGTCTTTTTACGCTGTGTAACCCCAGAAGAAGGACGTCAGATATTGAAGGAGATCCATGAAGGCGATTGTGGACACCATGCCTCCACAAGTTCCCTTGTGGCTAAGGCGTATCGACATGGTTTTTTCTGGCTCACGGCTCTAGCGGATGCGGAGCGCTTGGTGGCAAGATGTGATGGATGTCAAAAGTATGCTCGTCAAACACATGTGCCGGCTATGGAGCTACGAACAATCCCATTGACTTGGCCATTTGCGGTTTGGGGTATGGACATGGTAGGCCCCTTTCACATGTCTCCTTGCAAAAAGACTCATCTTTTGGTGGCTATTGATAAGTTTACCAAGTGGGTCGAAGTTATGCCAGTTACAAATTGTGAAGCGGCTACAACTGTCAAGTTCTTGAAGAAAATCATCTATCGGTTTGGGTATCCTCATAGTATAATCACGGACAATGGAACCAATATGTCCTTGGGTGAGATGGAGAAATTTTGTGGAAACAATGGCATTCGACTTGATGTGGCCTCAGTGGCCCATCCCCAAGCTAATGGCCAAGTGGAAAGAGCAAACCAAGAGTTACTTCGCGGGTTAAAACCACGACTCCGAGTTCCGTGTCTCAGAGCTGCTGGAGCATGGGTTGAGGAGTTACCCTCCGTGGTTTGGGGAATTAACACCACACCTAACAGATCTACTCAAATGACCCCATTTTTTATGGTTTATGGTGCAGAAGCAGTTCTTCCGAGTGATATCATCCATGATTCGCCACGAGTGGCGGCCTACGTGGAAGTTGAAAACGAGAAGACCCGGCAAGACGCTGTGGATATGCTAGAGGAGCACAGAGAGCAAGCATTGGAGAGATCCGCCATATACCAGCAGGACTTAAGGCGATACCACAGCCGCCGGGTCAAGACCCGAGTTTTCCAGGAAGGAGACCTAGTGGTACACCTAGTGCAATCCAAGGAGGGAAAGCACAAGTTATCTCCCCCATGGGAGGGTCCCTTCATTATAAGCCGGAATTTGCATAACGGATCGTACTACTTGGTGGACGCAAGGGAAGAGTCAGATTATGTGAATGACACAGCTCATTCTACTACATCCATGCAAGAGCGTGAGAGACCATGGAACGTGGCTCAGCTGCGTCCCTACTATACTTAGTATAGACCCGGTTTATAGTTTGTATTTCACGATGTAACAGGCAGCAGGTTTCAGACGCACTCTTTTCCTATCCAGGGTACCTAAGGGGACTGGAGGGTTTTTATGAGGCGGCCTGCTGACCTAACCTTTTCATATCAATAAAAAGATGGTTAAATCATGATAGTTTTTGCCTCTTACATTTTTTTGTCAATCTGTCCTGAGTTTTCCTTATGTTTGATTGCACTTCATATCAGGTAAGTATTTAATATTTGGTTATAGTGTAATAAGTTAAAAAAATTCTATTGTCTTTTTGCTTAGAGTACATTTATAGGTCTTGGGGGCTGAATGCTTGAATAACACAGTTACAAACTCAGACCTGGCCACGATGCCACTAGGGTCTGAGGACTGATTACTTGCAATAAGTACAGTTGCAATCTCATAACCCGGAAGATAGAGCCAAAATTTTCTTGGCCTTTCTTGTTTAAGCTTGATGTGACTCGCAACAAAGTGGCATGATTGCAAGCCTATAAATCCACGCGAAAGACGACTTACAACAAAGGGGGTCAAAAGGGTCATCTAAACCACAAGTTATGCGCAGTAAAAGGCAAAAATCCGGAAACTCATAGTGTATTAAGCATAACTTCAAATAATCTCATAGTTGGGGACTTAGCACGACATGGAGTTTTCTTAAGCCACAAATCCCTAGACTCCAAAGTTCGAGTCTTGGGGACTTGGGGGCTTGAGAAAGCAACAAGTTATCTAGCTAATGAACTCAAAATTCAAAAATTCGAGTCTTGGGGACTTTGGGACTTAAGAAGCAAACTTCACCCAGTCAAAAAATCCTAAGACCCGGAAACCGGGTCTTGGGGACTTGGAAGAAAACTTTGCTTTACCCCAAAACCCAAGAATCGGTATTTATTGCAAAAAATGTAGAAAAGCAAAAATATGCAAACATAAGGTTGAAAAGTGCATACCAAACGGATGACCAGAAGGGCCATCAAAGCCATAGAAGTTTAAACGTATTACAAACCAAAGGAGTAGTATCAAAAGTGCACAGGCGCACTATCAAATATACAAGTGTAGCAGGCATATTACAAATGCCTATTGGCCGAATGAGTGTTTGTTGGTAAAGACGAGAACATTGCTCGGCGTCCATAGCCGAGTCTTCAAGGGTGGTCTTGGCAGCCGGGTCTTCAGTGTTCTCCCCTGCAGCTTTCCCTGCCTCTGTGTCCGGGTCAACCGCGGAATCAGCGCGAGCGTGTCGCACCCAGACTTCTAGGGGATACTCACAGTCCGTTAAACAGTAGATAAATGGCTTACGGGGCATACCGGCACCCGCATCTCAATATGAGTAGGCCAACACGTAAACGTGTGACAACCGTTATCTTACTATTCATCGTCTGCGCAAACCATCCCATAGAAATCCAGATACTTCCATTGACGTACTTCAAAACATACACACATGGTACGTCAACGGCATTGGGACAAGTGATATCACAACAGATCTCTACGACACAAAAGATGGAAATAAGTTGCAAATAGCTCTCACTAGAGCAGAGATAGCAAATACAATCATCCAGAGGACACATGTCCCAACAATTCATCATTACAACACAGCGGAAGCATCCAAAATGTCTGAGTACAGACAAGATCCAAATAGGCCTAAGAGGCCGGAAACGAAAAGACGGAGCCATTCACGAAGTCTCGGATCCTGCCCGGGTCCGCTATCTACTCGTCAGCAGTCCCGTCATACTCCACGTAGTAGCCACCATGGGGATCCTCGGAAACGTATTCTGCGGAAACCACAGCCCCAAAGGGGTCAGTACATAAACGTACTGGCAAGCAAGACTCACAGTTCACCAAAGTGTAACCCGTCAACACCAAGCACAGATGCTTTGGGTTCAACGGAAGAAATAGGTGATACAAAAGATGCTGCAACTGGCTGCTCTAACCAACTACAGAAACATGCTACAACTTCCGTGATGGGGGGATGATAACCCGGTAGGCCAAACTCCAAGGAGTAACCCGGCCCAAAGGACGCTGTACAGGATCCGGCTAAGGATAAGGAAACTAGTGAAGGCCCTAGCTTGTAGGCCCAGTAACCCGGGTTGTGGGTTATGGTAGAGGAAAGTTAGGGTTTGTGCGCCGTGTCCGGGTAGGATCCAGGATGCGCCTTGGAGAATAAGTCAGGGGGTACGGGTGCTTTATAAACCGACCCCCAGGTCTAGTTTAGGCAGAGATCTAAGAACCCTAGCAATATCGCTTGATATCGAACATCCAGTGTAATCCCAGAGTTGAGTTATTGTATCAAGATCGGAGACTCGGCGACTTTGATTGCCGGCTACCAGATCGAATTGCACCATGTTTTCCTCTGAGCTAAACCCTCTCCCAAACGCCTGTGTCGTCTTGCCCCAAGATCAGTTACCCCCGGTAACATCTGTCGTGATTATCCCACGACAGTTGGCGCCCACCGTGGGGCCTGCGTCCAAAGGTGTTTACATCACGGGAGAAGCTCGGAAGAGCATGGAGAATCTCGTCGTCGGCGAAATCTACGTCGACCACAAAGGAGAAAAGATGGTGGACGATTCCGGCTGGGGGCCAGAGTCGGATCACCTCGAATCCGGATCCGTCGTGACAATCGGCCGGATCAGCGTCTTCATTGGTATGGTATGTACTTCCAATTCGATCCCTGACAATATTGGATCTGACTCTGTGCCAGGAGAAGCCACTACTATCCGATCAGATGACGAAGAATCGATTGGAACGACACATCCGGCAGAAGAACCCATCGCGGAGTGGGAACAGCCGGAGGAGCCGGCATGGACCCCGCGCGACCGGGTCGAAAGAGAAGGTGATACCGGGTCTATCCTGGATCTGCTGGAAAACCGGTATGAGGAGGAGAACGATGAGGAAGAACAGCATGAACTTACACCGGATATCGTACGCCGAGTTGCAGTCTATGCGGCTCCCGCGGCCAATCTCAACCAAGGAAACGCAGCCGAGGCATCAGTCGGGGCGGCTCAGGCAGTGGCCCAGCAGCAGGGCGCGGCTAACGGAGACCCGGTTTTGACCCGGATTGATGGGGAATCGGCATCAGTAACCAGCCGTGCAGCAGACGAGGAGTTGCACGCAAACACGTTCGGATTCCTGGGAAACCGGACACCAGGGGCGGGTCCTTCAAACCCGCGCCACCCGGCCTTATTCGATAATAATCTGATTCTAGATCCCACGGTTCTTGCAACGGTTATCACTCCGGAAAACGCAGCGGAACGTGTCAGGGATCTGGATGTAGCTCGTCGTGCGCTGGAACAGCAAAGAAGGCAGGTAGAGGCAGAAAGGCAAGGGATGGCCAGACGGCAGCGTGAGCTGGATGCACTAGAAACTCGGCTCTGAGAGGAAACGTCTAGAGTGCATCAAAGGCATCAAACCAGGTTACCAGCAACGGGCGGGGTTATTAATCCGGCTAATTTATTTGTCACACCTCGGGATCAGCCGATACCAGTGGTGAACCAGGGAACCGCACCCCAACCGGCGACAGCAGGGACACATCCGGCCAATGAACGGGCCGGGTTACCCCCACCACAGACCAGAGTCACAACCGGCAACGATCTACCACCACCGCCACCATCACGATTCCACACACCAGCCGGCCACTACAATAACCCCATGGACAATGTGTATGCGGCGACACTCGCGTTAAATCAGATCCCCGTGGGAGAGTCGCCCCATGCAGAGAAGACTCGGCAAGCCATCGATCTGTTGCACACTGCGGTGGCACAGCAAGCCAATTATCCGGATCACAGAAGCGGTATGCATGGAACGCCATACGTCAGTCAACAACAAGGGAATATCCAAACAAGTTCAGCGCGGCGGAGGGAAGAGCAGCAGCAAATGCCGCCTCCTCCCCGCGCTCAGGCAGCATCAGCAGCACAGGCCGTCGTGGACAGTTCTAGAGCCCGGAGGGCCGCGGCCGGGTCTGCAGCGCATGGACTTCCCGCAGCATCGCGCCCAGCCGTGCCCCCCGCGATATCACACGTTTCTAGAGAAAGACCGGCCTCAACCGTTCTAGCGGGACCCAAGTGTCTCTCGGACAATATCAGAGCTGAACCTTACCCGGAAAAATTCAAAGAGCCAGGGAAAGTAGTGAATTATGAGCCAACTATGGATCCAGAAACATGGCTAAGTAGTTATGAGATGGCAATGTCGATCCGCAACGCATCCGAGAATCTCCAAGCAAAGTTCATGTACTTGATGATGTCAGAAGGAGCAGCAAAGTTGTGGTTCACCAATTTGCCGGAAGGATCGATCAAGTCCTGGGAGGAATTGAAGACCGCGTTTGTCAAGCACTTTCATGGGACGTGCAGGAAATTGTTCACTATTGATGATCTAGAGCGGTGCGTCCAGAAGAAGGGAGAATCGGCACGCAGTTGGGTGCGCCGGGTCATGGAGATACTTCACTCGTCCACGGATATTCAGCCCAAGGATGCACTACAGGCCATGGCAAAAACATGCAAGTACATACCTTTAGTGCAAAAGTTAACTCGCATGAAGTCTAGTCGAAATGCGTCGGAAGGTACAATGGGAGAATTGATGGATGCGTGCAACAAACACGCTGCGACTGATACTACAGAAGAGGAAGTTGATGACAAGAAGGTAAAAGCAAACACAAGTAATAACGGAAGAACCGGCAATGGATCAGCACCGGGTAATAACGGGAATAGCCAGAACAAGCGCCCGTTTGAAGGAGGCTCCGAGTTTGTCGCCAATACAGAAGCCGGGTCTTCGAGGCCCAGAGCAGAAGGAAATTTCAACGGAGGTAATCACAATGGAGGAAACTATCAAGGGCCGCCAAGGCCGGGTAACAATTGGGACATATTCAGGATGGCATGCCCGAAGCACAGCAGGAACGGCAGGCCAGCTAACCACTCTCTGGAGCAGTGCGCCGATTTACAAAGATGAAAAAATGAGGAAGTGAACAGAGCTATGCGAAGTGCAGGACGGGGAGGAGGACCGGGTCCAGGGGGAAACCCGGGCAACGGCCCACCCCCAGCTGGTAACCCGGCGGCTGGAAATCAAGGTAATAACCAAGGGGGGGCAGGAGGTTTCCAGGCTAACCCCAAACAACTGGGTCAATATCATGTGCATACCACAGGAGGCTCTAACAAGGACAAAAAGATACTGAAGCAAGCGGTCAACTCAGTTTCGTCAGCTGTCCCGAGATACTTGAGATGGTCAGAACAAGAGGTAACATGGAGCAGAAGGGATCACCCAGAAAGAGTGGAGCACCCGGGAGTCTTGGCATTAGTAGTTGCACCACAAGTCAATGGGTATGAGCTGAAAAAGGTTTTGATGGATGGTGGAAGCAGCATCAACATACTGTATTGGGAAACCTTCCTACGCATGGGCCTCAAGGAGTCTCAGCTACAAAAAAGCTCAACAGTTTTTCATGGGATAGTGCCGGGTCATTCAGCGTGCCCCGAGGGAAAAATCGCATTGGAGGTAGCCTTTGGGGAGTCAAAGGATAACTATCGAGTTGAGTGGCTTACCTTTGAGGTAGTCAAATTGCGCAGCCCTTATCACGCGTTATTTGGAAGGCCGGCTTACGCCAAATTCATGGCTAGGCCGTGTTACGTGTATCTACAGCTAAAAATCCCGGGTCCCAAGAAGACCATTACCATACATGGAAATCGAGACATAGCAGCTGAATGCGACGAAGGAGACGCAGCGATGGCCGAGCAGGCCTGTAGAAAAGAAGAACTCAAGCATTACCGGTCTCAAGCAGACCCGGAGGATAGAACCACATCAAAAAGGCCGAGTACTGAAGGCGAAAGAGCAAAATCCAAAGTAGCACAAGATGCTAAAATGGTGGCTTTTATCAAGGATGACTCCCCCAAGCAATCCGCTATAAAGGAAGAAACTGCACGGCCGCTCACAACCAGCCGTGTCACGGAAACACCTCACCCGGGTCGGTTAGTAAACCCGGTACTCATCATGAAAAAATCCAGCATGTGGAGAATGTGCGTCGGTCACGCCAGTCCGGGACCGGTCCCCATGGAGAACTAGACAATGTAACGGGCAGCAGGTTTCAGACGCGCTCTTTTCCTACCCAGGGTACCTAAGGGGACTGGAAGGTTTTTAATGAGGCGGCCTGCTGATCCAAACTTTCTCGCATCAATAAAGAGATGGTTATCAAGTCCTATTTCGTTACAGCCTGATTACAAGTAAGTAGTATACATGTGACATCAATATTTCAGTATCATTAAGAACGTTGAGCATATATAGGTCTCGGGGGCTGGTTGCTCAAGTAGCCCAGCCACAAACCCGAAAGACCCGGCCTTGATGCCTATAAGTTATAGGGGCCGATTATTCGCAAACGAGTACGGCTGCAATCTTATAACTGGACAAAGGAGCCAAATTTTCTTGACTTTTCTTACTTAAGCTCGATGTGACTCGCACTAAAGTGGCATGATTTGTTCGCTTACGATTACAATCAGCCATGAAGCCCAATGGGACTTGTGTGACCCTGTTTTCGTATGGATGTAACAACATGGTATCCACGCGAAAGCCGGCTTACAGTACAAGATAGTCAAAAGGGTCATCTAAACCACAAGTTTATGCAGAGTACAAGGCTAATGGCCGGAAACTCAATGACTATCAAGCATAACTTCAGTACTTCCGCGGAATGGCCTTAGGTTTTCGACTCGGTAAAAAACGATTTGTTCTCTGAGAAAGGCCACACCCCCATGACTCGGACTTTGGGTCATGGGGACTGGGGACTTCGAAACAGAAGCAAACTACTTGGCTATCGCAGTTCGAAAGACCCTAGCATCCGAGTCTTGGGGACTTAAAGAAAAGTCCACTTATCAAAGCCCCTGGTACTCGGAAAACCGAGTCTTACGAAGGGAGCCAAAATAGAGAGTCGGGTATCGAGAAAAAGCTCAACGAATAGACAAGCAATACGGTTATCAAAAGGTCAGGAAAGCCGCAAAAGTATATCACGGACTAAAAGTACGTTACAAGTTACGACATCAGTATCAGGAGTGCACAGGCGCACCATCAAAAGCATAATAGTTTGAATACAAAGCATCGCGTAAACAAGGCATTATGATGGTACTGCCCTATTCAGCCTCCTGAGTACGGTCTTCCGGCTCTGGGTCCTGGGCTTGCTGTTTATCCTTCCTGGCACCCTTACCCGGACTCACTGCACCAGGGCGGACAGGTGGAGGGACGGCTGGTGTGGAGGCAGACGGACCTGATCCTAGCTCGACCTCTCTCTTTGCAGTCGCCTCCCTCTTCCTGGCCGAGTTAGAAACCCACTTCTCCAAGATATCAAAGGGCGGGGGTGCTTCCTCCGTAACAACTTTGCCATCAGCGTCGTATGCACTCATAATTGTGTTTAGATCCAAACTATCGGCCAAAGTGGTAGCCGAGGGGCGCACTGCGGCTTGTATGGCTTTGAAATCCTTGGGTGTAAATTTGGAACCGTCCGCCTTGAATTCGGGAAACCCGGATATTACCTTTGCCGGGTCAAGCTTCGGAAAGAAAGCCTTGGCCAGGGTGAAAGCCCGGGTCATTCCAATCCGGCATGACGAGCGTTTCCAGATTTCAATCCAGCCAGGCATAGTGGAGCAGGCCTGAATGAGATTTTCTTCACCCGGATATACTTCCGTAGGCCACTTCACGGCATCCAGTATAAATTTTGTGCCGGCAAAGAAAGTCCGGAGCACGGTCTTTAGGGTTTTAGCCTTGACAATGGCATCCTCCTCTGGGGCCGCAAGGTTGGCACCTACAGTTGTAACAAGAGAGAGAACGTATCAGTAATCCCGAGTCTAATATAATAAAGAAAAGACATGAAGCCAATCGGCAGCAAAAACTTACTAAGCAAGATCTGATAAGTATCGGTGACTTGGTCCGATAGTTTCTTTAGTGCGGTCTGAGCGGCATTGCACTTCTTCTTGTATTTGGAAACATCCTTCTTCAAAGTTTTCATGTCATCCTCAAGGGTTTCCCTTCGTTTTATCTCGGCAAGAAGAAGTTGTTCGGTCTTCAGTAAAGTTTCATCAGACCGGGTTATCTGTGCCTGCAAGTAGCAAGGAACGCAAGTATTAGTTGGATATTAGGGTAAGCTGAATATGGCGTAAAGTTCCAAGCATAACTTTTGCAAGTCATACTCGGAACTTGGGGACTAGGTATACAATATGAGATACCAAGTGTCCTTACCTGGTGCTCTGCAGCCATGCGCTCCAAGATCTTGCTCTCCGAAGTCTTCATAGTGAGGAGGGTGTTCATCAATTGATCAAAAGTGTCTTTACTCGTATCAGAGGACCCGGGGCCTTGGAAATTCCGAGAAGGAGCTTTCTTCTTAGTGGGAGGCGGAACCCGGGTCATTTGTGTGTCGGAATCCGACGCTCCTTCTTCTGCACCCAAGACGGTGGCTTTGTTCTTCTTGCTTACATGGGAAGCAATCGGATACTCGGCTTCTTGTGTGTCCGGCTTTGCCGGCGATGCTTGTTTTTCGCCGCTAGACGCGGCTGTAGTCTTATCAGTCAGGCTCCCCTTACCCGGGCCCTCGGTCTCCATATCCTCTTGGTCGCTGATAACGACCGTGGCCCTGTAGATGTTATCAGTGAGCAGCTAAATACACAGTCAGGAAAGGGTGATGAAATGTGGTGGAACATCAGGAAGATGATTTTACCCGGTGTTCACCGCAAAGTCACAAGGAAATCCGTCGCTGGACTCGGGAGAGGCTGGAAATTATCAAGTTAGATGTCATGTGGGAATGGTTCAAGGAGAATGTTTTGACCGAGAAAAGATAGGGTAATTACCAGCCCGCCGAGTCGGGGTCGATTAAATACCCGGGTTAAGGGCATCATCACCCGGGTGATTTCGAGTTGACCTGCGCTTGGTCATGGGCGACTCCTTCAAGAATGGCCAGTGGAATAACATCAAGGTAGCTCATATATATCATTAAAGTAATACGAATTGAATGCAAGGAGGAGATATGAAACCTTGGAGGTGGCCTCTTGGGTTTTTCTTTTTGATCCGACTTTGATTGTCGGCTCCAGTTCCTCCTCGTCGCTGGCAGATTCTACTTTGCCATCGGAGTTTTCTTCCTCGTCATCTTCTCGTTCTGGATATCATCAGAGTTATAGTTGGAAATGAAGGGGTTATGGTGAGCTTAAAGGAACCAAACAAAATCCGGAAAATACCTTCGTCCGAGTTAGCAGCTTCTTGCTCCTCTGGACTTTTGTTGCTAGGAGAGGTGTTGGTTTTCCAAAAATCATCATCAGCCTGAAAGGTGTCAGTACAAGGGTTATCAACTGTATCGAGTGGAAAGAGCAAAGATAAAGGCATTAAAGTCGGGTTTTCACCTTGGGGGCTGGGTTCTCGAGCGTGAAGGGCTCCAATCCGGATATGTTCCGGATTACCTCAAGCTTTTCTGTCAGAAAACCCTTGATGGTTTTGTGGGTATCGCCAGCTGCAAAGATGTTATCAGAGTACCGGAGCGGGTCTGTAGATTGTCCCGAATACTCGCACATCAACTTTGTGCGGATGGAATTGGGTTGAATCCGGAAGTCGACCCAAGTCTTCACCAGGTTGAGCCCGATGAGGCCTTGGGCCGTGAGAGTGTTGATTTTGGCTAGTAGAGGTTGAATTGCCTCCCTATCCGAGTCAGAGGCGAAGGCACTAAATTTCTCGGAGATGTCAAGAAGACCCTCTGAGTAACCCGGCAGCTTCTTTTGGCCGGGTGGGGAGGTGTCTTGGCAGTAAAAGTAGGAGAGCTGCCAGTGCTTGACATGGGAGTTAAGGGTGAGGGGTGGCATCAAAGAATTCTTGCGGCGCTGGATGGAAACCCCGCCGCAAGCAAGGAGCGCCCCGTCGCCGCTTTCGCGGCACGGTTTGCACTGAAAAAGCTCAATGAAAAGAGCTAGACTTGGCGGAGTGCACAAGTATGATTCGGAAAAGACGATGAAGTGAGAGATGTTTAATACGGAATTAGGCCCGATGTCAAAAACACGGAGGCCGTAATGACTTAGAACATCACGGAAAAAAGGGTGACCCGGTGGGCGGAAGCCTCGGGTCACATGTTCCACGAAACAAATTACCTCGCCTTTTGTCGGGGTGGGCCGGGTCTCCTTGCCCGGCACCCTCCACTGGATATCCTCTTGAGGAGGAAGGACTCCCAGCTCCACCAGCTCCTCCAACTTGGCCTTGGTGACCATAGACCGCGCCCAGTTGGCGGATATGGAGTTGGTGGCTTTAGCTTTGGTTGGAGTTTTCCCCTGCTTTTTGGGAGCCATGTGGTTGACCTGCAAAGTACAAGGTAAAAGGATAAGAAGACCAAGACACGGAAGTTGTGAGCCGGCCGAGTATCGGCAGGGTAATATTGAGACATGAGAAATTGCGCGTAATCCGGGTGTTAGCTCGCAGAGTAAAGTTCGAAATTATTCGGGTATCGAGCATTATGGCGAAAATTATGGGATCTAAACGTTGAAGGAGCTTTTGAGGACGATGGATGGCTACACGGGTACTTAGCGCGAATAAAAGGAACTGGAAAGGGGAAGATTAGCCGGGTGATTGAAGCCAGGACGGAAATTTTGAGCGGTTTGGGCCCAGATTGGGAATTTTATCTTCAGATTTGTGGCGAAAATAACAATTGCAGGTAGTAGGAGAGTGGATTGGAGCATGCGCTTTATCTATTGGGCGAGCTAGAAAGACTATTAGTGGCCTAATTCGGCATGCCCGAGAAATCCTTGGCGGAATGATTTGGATCTAATCTGAGGTAAAATCAAAAATTGCAAGGGCAAATTAATGGGTGCAAAGGGCTTACCGGAGGGGATCTGAGCGAAGCCTTGCGGAGGCAGATGGCGCAGGCCTGGTGTCCCTTCGCGGTTCCTGACGGGCCGGATGGAGATTCGCCGGCGGATCTTGGCGGCGGCGCGGGGCAAGCAGTGGCGGAGCGCAGCCTCCGGCCGATGGGCTCCGGTGATGCGCGCGGGATTTCCGTGGTGGCGCTTAGTGAGAATGAGCTCAGAGGGAGAAAGGAAGCGGAGTGGGGGGAAATGAGCCGTTAGGGTTCGGGTTACCCCCAAGGAGCTTATTTATAGGGCGAATGGATAAGCCCGGTTCAGTGAGCGGGAGCCGGGAGTTGCGGAAGTAAACGGCTATTTATTTGAGTTTTGGCGAGATGCGCTTTAAATGTTGAGCATGGGATCTGAACGAAAAGGAGAAAGAGATCCATCCCGTGATATCAGGTCGATTATCAAGTGTAAAATCTTGACATTTTGGGGTTTTACCTGGGAAAGTAACTTAGGTAATTGGGGAAGAGCCGGGTTACTATATGGCCACCATGGAGTAAGGCCTAGCTATTTATTGAGGCGCTTTAACCCGGCCTCCACATACTCGTGTGTTTGATATCTTTGCAGGGAATAGCGAGCGCTTCAAGGAAGGATCCATGAAGCCCAGGCTATTCTGGGGACTACTGATGGGGGGATGATAACCCGGTAGGCCAAACTCCAAGGAGTAACCCGGCCCAAAGGACGCTGTACAGGATCCGGCTAAGGATAAGGAAACTAGTGAAGGCCCCAGCTTGTAGGCCCAGTAACCCGGGTTGTGGGTTATGGTAGAGGAAAGTTAGGGTTTGTGCGCCGTGTCCGGGTAGGATCCAGGATGCGCCTTGGAGAATAAGTCAGGGGGTACGGGTGCTTTATAAACCGACCCCCAGGTCTAGTTTAGGCAGAGATCTAAGAACCCTAGCAATATCGCTTGATATCGAACATCCAGTGTAATCCCAGAGTTGAGTTATTGTATCAAGATCGGAGACTCGGCGACTTTGATTGCCGGCTACCAGATCGAATTGCACCATGTTTTCCTGTGAGCTAAACCCTCTCCCAAACGCCTGTGTCGTCTTGCCCCAAGATCAGTTACCCCCGGTAACATCTGCCGTGATTATCCCACGACATTCCGGCTATCAGGAAAGGGATAAGATAGCGTATCGGAACCAACTAATAACTAACTCCAAACAAACCCATCCTGGATCTCGCCCCTTATCCAAAGAAGCAATCCGAGGATAAGTCACACAGTTGGATTAATGATGGTTCAAGTTATTGTGTCAATCAGACTATTACTAGTCAAGTTATGATTATTTAGGTGTAAGTTGTTCTGAGTACTTGTTAGCCAGTACTTTCACCAAGTTAACCATAACCGCGGAAAACACGGCTTCTCGAGAAGATTTAACCCTGCAGGGATGCACCAATTTGGCCGTACACGTAAGAATGACCCGCCAGACGGGGAGCTAACCCACCAAGCGAGGCACTCAACACAACTCAACTCTTCTTCGCATCAAGCCCAAAGAACCACATGCTGTGCGTGCGCGGCTAATCGAGCCCCACGAAGAAAAGGGGACCCTCATAGCACTCTAAGACCACGCCGCCCTAAATGCCGACTACAAAAGTTCCACCCTGGCGCCAAGGGTTCGCACCTGCACATGCATGCATCAAATGGAAAGCCCGAACTAAGTGTGGCGATTTGGACGAGATGCGAATCGAATCAAATTGAGGGGGGCGCCCATACACGCTTCCCACATGCGGTTAGTGCACTCATCATGGATCAGTAGACAAGACCCTTTTCCTAATTAGGGTCGACACTAGCAGGCCTCAAAACCACGCCGGGCCTCCTCCGGTGCCTTATCATCAGATTATTATTACCTCAGACATTAACAGGTTGATTGTTTAATATCGAGCCCCAGAACATAATAGAATATGATAACAGAAAGTAACGGAAAACAGACTCGAGCAAAACAACCCTAAGCATGCTAGTAAGACACGGGCAACAAGCAAAGGGGTTATAGGTGTGGAGGTGAGGCTATATTAGGGTTAAAGGATAACATGTGATAGGATCGAACAGAAGCAACAATTCATAGGGCTAGCAGAATAGACAACGGAAAGTATCGGTATCCAATGTTGGAAGGAACACAATGGTTCATGTGAGTGAATACTTGCCTGCAAACTCAGTAGCCTGGTACTGAGCTAGATCCTTAGAAGGGGTGTCGTAAGTATCGTCGGTCTCAACGTCGTCGTTTATCCGAGAAGAAGCAAACAAACAACGCAGAGAGACAACAATCAATAACATGGCATAGTGCACAAACATGGGATGATGCATGACCATTTAATTGATGCATCAACATAAACTAGTTGACATGGTAACAACATGATTAAATGGACCCACATGCAATTTGAGTTGCATATGAAAGCCCATGAATTAGGGTTGAAACAATTGTTTTACAACTAACCAACAGGTGAAAGTGGTTTAGTATGATTCATGGATGAGGAAAACAGAAAAATAACAACAATAGAACCAATTGGAAAAAAAAGGTGTACCAATTTAGAAATTTATTTAGTTAGTTAGGGAATTTTTGGTTCCTTAAAGGGGTTACACAATTAGTTGTTGTTTTCACCAATTTAAATTGTTCAAAATAAATAACAAAATTCATATTTGGAAAGTAGACAAAATTTTAGGTGGAATACATGTTTCAATTATTGAAAAAGGAAATACCATGATTTAATTATGAATTAAACAAGTTTAAACAAGATTTAAATGAATTAAATTCAAGTTTGAATTTATTTGAATTTTTATTTGTTCAGAACATAAATTCAATTTCATATTTGAAAAGTTTATACTTTTCTGGTTTGAAAACATATTTTACAAGTTCAAAAATAATTTATTTTGAGCAAGTTATGATTTTAGCAAATTTAAATGATTTAAGCAAGGTTTAAATTATTTAAGAAATTTTAATCATTCAAATCATGAAACAAAATTTATATTTGAAAAGGTGGTTCAAAATAGCATGGAAAACATATTTTATTTGCATTATTTGGATTAAGTATGAATTAGTTATGCAATTATACAAATTTCAAATGAATTGTTTGAATTTGAAATTTGAATGCATTTGAATTAGTCAAAACAGAAAACAAATGGTTTGAATAGATAGATAATTAAATTTGGTGCCGTGTACAAATTTTATTTTTATTATTTGGGTTTATAAAATAAAAGTTATTAGGGTTTTAGTGGCAGGGACCAAACTGTAAAAGAATTGGACTTGTTTTGAAAAAGAAAAGGCTGAAATTAGTTTTACACGGGCAGTGACCTAGCCTGGGTCACTGCCAGTGGGCCCTGGGCACTGTGGCCCGCGTGGATGCACGCATGGCCACATAGGCTGCTGACAGGTGGGGCACGGGCGCTTGCGTGGCAAAGCAAAAAGGCCGGATTAATTCCGCGCCGCGGGGGCTCGAACCCCCGACCTGGGCGCGCGAGGGAGCATTGCTACCACTGCGGTGTGCGTTCGTTTCTGTCAGATAGGGGTGCGCGGTGAGGTTGTAGTTCAGTTAAGTTTAACTGAACTTTGTCTTGCAGGTGTTCTCTGAAACTTTTCGTCAGGGCTCGCTGGCCGGCGGCGATCGGCAGCAGAGATCGCGGCCGTGGCTCGCTGTGGTGATATACGCGTGCGTGGTGAGCGTGTGCAGTGCAGAGAAGGGGCAGGAGGGAAAGGGAAGGTGGACGCGCTCACTGTCGACTGGAGTGGAAGCAGAGGGTCGATGGAGGGCGGCTGGCGACGAGCTGAGGACGGCGGCGGCGTTACAGGCCCCCTCGAGCTCAACGGAGATGTCGGGGGCGTAGAGGGTAGCACGGCGACTTGGTTCCCGTGACTATCCAGAGGGGAGAAGGTGCGTGTCGCCGGCGATCATCGCTGATTCAGAGCTTGGCGCTCGGGTGGTGATGGTGGTTGCAGAGAGGGGGAAAATTCGCTGGGGAGAGGGAGGAGACGGCGGCGGAGCGAGGGGAGAAGGTGGTAGGGGTCTAGGGCTGCAGCGGGGCTCGGGTAGGGTTCTTATAGGGGTCTAGGGGCGAGGCTGACCGTCGACGCGTTACTGCCGGCGACGTGGCATCGCCCGATGGCCTGCCGTACTGCGGGAAGAAGAAGGGCGAAACGGTACGTGACCGTGGGCTGGGTTGGTGGGCTGGTGGGCGCAGCCCACCTGGCTGGCCTGCCCACCAAGCGTTTTCTTTTTATTATTTTTGTTCTGTCTATTTTTTTTTTGCAGAAATGAAAAATAGAAAGAAACTAGGGTTTTGAGTTAGGAAAATTTAAGAGAAAAATTGTGTTGCTTAGCTATTGTGTCAGTACCCACTTGACAATTTTTGTTTTCCATAAAAGTTCAAAAAATAAAACTGTTTGTAATTTAATTCAAATTTGAATGATTTTTGGATTAAGTGACTTATTGAAAACAAGAATTTAAATAAGGTGAACATATAATTTTAATTGGAAGCAAAAGATTATAATTGTTGTGTAATTTTCATAAGTTTAACATGGTGGTTGTTTTGGACAATGTGATTTGAATTTTGAATGCAATTTGAATGAATTTTGACTATTAAGTGAATATTGAAAGCAATAATTTAATTAGTTTGAACCTTAGTTTAATGGAAACAAAAGATGGAAGTGCTTTGTCATTTTCATAATTTTCAAAAGGGGTTGCTGTTTTGGAAACTAATTGAATTTGCAAAGGGTTTGGTATTAAATGAATTTGTGATTAGAAACAAAATCAACAGTTTGGAATCACAACTTTAATGGAAACAATTGATTGTTTTGATTTGAAATATCATTTTGGAAATTGTAACATCACAAGTATGAAACAAAGCTTTGAAATTTGAGTTGAAATTCAAATAGAAAACAAAGGAAAACAAAGGAAAACAAATGGAAAACAAGCAAAACAAATGCAATGAACATGATGTCATGATGCAAAACATAAAATAACAGAGAGCAAACATTCTAATGGCTATTTTTCATACTTGGGATGTTACAGAGCGGGAGGAGGGACAACTGGAGTCGATGATGTTGGCGCAGAGCCGGCCTCGGCTTTCTTCTTGGCAACCTCCTCCTTGTACCGAGTCAACATATCAAAGGGAGCAGGGAAATCAGAGGGTACCGGCTTATCTTCAGTGTTGTACGGAGGGGTAAGCTTGTTTACATCGAGCTTCTCGGAAATCAAGCTGGCCGAGTGACGAATATAAGTGTCTATGACTTTGAGGTCCTTTGCCGAGAACTTCGAGCCATCAATATTAAATTCAGGAAATCCATTCACAAGCGTTGCCGGCTCAAGTTTCGGATAGTAGGCTTTGGCCAACGCAAGGCCACGGATCACTCCAACTCGGCACGCTGAGCGTTTCCAAAGATCAATCCAGGCAGGGATTGTCGAGTATGCTTCAAGCATTTGGGATACGCCGCCATAAGTGCCGGTCCACTTCACAGCTTTGAGGGTCCACTTTGTCCCCACCGAGAATTGCCGGATAACAGCCTTAAGTGTCTTCAGCTTCTCGATATCATCCTGTTCCTCAGCATTTTCACCCGGACCTGCAGAACAAATGGAAAAGCAAGGTGTGAGACTCGGGTTAAAGACCCTATAAAATGAGAAATTCGAGTGATAATCAGGAGGTTAGATGTGCTTTACCAACGATGGAGCTCTAAGTATCGGCAATAAAGGTCTAGAGTTTCTTCAAAATCCCCTCAGCGTTATGGAGTTTCTTCTTGTACTTCTTGCACTACTTAGAAATCTCCTTGACCTCGGCTTCCAGCTCTTCACGAAGTTTGGTCTCAACCTCCAGGAGTTCGTTGGTTTTCGCCAACATCTCATCCGTCCGGGTCACATAAACCTCACAAAAGACAAGGAAACATCAGTCGTCAGTAGGATAAAGTTGCACTCGAACGGTTATATAGCTACAAAAGTACCGAGTAAACTGATGACAGTTCACCCGGAACTTGGGGACTAGGATGAGTATGTACATAGTATTAGTTAAGCTACACGATGCTCAATTGCCAAAGACTCGATGATATCTTTTTCACTTGCTTTCAGGGAGTAGTACTGCTCCAACACCTTTTCAAAGTCAAGGCCGCTGAGAGCCTGCCTGGAAGAGCTAGGGTTTTGGTTACCCGGTGGTGGGGTCGCCTCCTGTTTCAGTGGGTCGACTCTGGTTGCCTGGGTGTTGGGAGCAGGAGATGCCCTTTGAGTCCCAAGAAACTCGACGTCGGGGTCAGCCGAGTGATGCGTGGGCGGAGGAGACTCGGTCCTGGGAATGGCCGTGTCTTCCGGCTCTTGCACTTCGACAAATGGGGGCTTAGTGGCGCTCTCCGGGTCTTCCATCGCTGGGTTGTCAACAGGGGTTTCCTCTTTGTCACTAAGTGTAACCTTGGCTCTGAGGAAAGGAAAACAAAAAGTTAGTGAGCAATAAAGGGAAAATGCGGAAATTAAAAGACATTGGCAAATAAGGTATGCGAATTACCCGGTATTCACGACAAAGTCGCTTGGAAGATCATTACTGGACTCGGAAGACACTGATAAAGAATTGGAAAGTGAGACTCGGAGCTGTCCGGCTAACGGGTGATTTGGAGATGGATATTTTCGAGGAATATGGGCAGAATAAGTTGAAGGAGTACCGGCTCGGCGAGCGGGCGACATAGGGATCCCGGGATTGAGGGGATCGTCACTCGGAGAAGTCCGGGTTGCCCGTCGCTTCGCGGGGATTGTGTCCTTCAGAGATGATGTAGTGGTTAGATACCTGTTAAGTTTGCACATATTGGCATAGGAGTACGGCTCTGAGGTCATGGAGGAGTACGGCACCTTGAAGGTAACTCCTCTGGGTTTCCGCTTCTGGCCAACCTCAATTTCCGGCTCTGCCTTTCTCTCCTCCGATTGAGAGACGTCCTTATCATCTAGCGATGTTGATTGTGGGGCATTGTCGGAAGGAGGAGAATTTTGGTCTAATAGATCAACAAAGTATCTATTGAGTAATGACTCGGAATTACCTTCATCGCTGTCAGTCGGTTCCTCCTCCTCCTCCGAGTTTTCAGAAGGGGGAGGGGTGACAATTTTCCAAAACGCATCGGTTTCCTGGGTGGAAAACATAGAGATAAAAGTTAGTATGTGTACATAAGAAAGATTAGTCGGAATAGAGGGTGATAGTCGGTTCTTACTGGAGGTGCCGGGTTTGAACGTGTAAAGGGGCCGAGTCCGGAGATGCTTTTGATGACATCTACTTTCTCGGCCAAGAAGTTCTTCATGGCCTTATTCACATCTGCGGCTGGGTATGATTTCTCCGAGTATCGGAGAGAATCGGTTAGGTGACCGGAATACTCGCAGATGAGCTTTGGGCGGGTGCTATTTGGTTGGATCCGGCAACTGATCCAAGTTTTGATCAAGTTTAGCCCAATAAGACCATGGGCAGCAAAAACACCAAGTTTGTGGAGGAGGGGCTGGATAGAATGTCTATCGGCCTCAGGTGCAAAAGAGCTAAGATTATCGGAAAGGGATAGAGTTTCAACAGAGAAACCCGGCAAAGGCTTTTGTCCGGGTGTGGATGTGTCTTGGCAATAGAAAAATGTCTTATGTCAGTGCTTCACGTGTGTGTGAAGGCTGAGATTCGGCATCAGAGAGTTTTTACGTCTCTGAATGGATACCCCCCCCCCCACACAAACGAGGAGGGGTCCGTCCGTGCTCTCCCGGCAGGGCTTGCATTGAAAGAGTTCCAAAAACAAGGCAAGATTTGGAGGAACGCAAAGATAGGCTTCACAGATAACGATAAAGTGGCAAATGTTTAAAACCGAGTTAGGACCAATGTCAAAAACTCGGAGCTTGTAGTGATCAAGAAGATCGCGGAAAAAAGGGTGACCCGGGGGGCGGAAACCCCAGATCACGTGCTCAAGGAAGACAACCACCTCACCTGGACCGGGTGAAGGCCGGGTCTCCTCCCCAGGAGCCCTCCAGTGGATTTCCGACTCTGCGGGTAGGACCCCAGACTCGGCTATCTCCTCGAGTTTTGCTTTAGTGACGGTGGATTTGGCCCAGTTGGCCGAGATTGATTGACTCGGCTTTTGCCTCGAGGCCGGGTTTTTTCCCTTGGGCTTGGTGATAGCTTTGGGCGCCATGAGATTGGACCTAGATAAAATTGAGTGCAAGTAAGTATGGATTCAAAAGTTCAGGAAAACGCATCTAGTGATGTAGGAATGAAAAAGAGATAAGGGCTAGATGCACGCGAAGAATACGAAGCTAAGGACTATGGAAGTGGACCTAGGTAAGGTTGACTACGAATGAATATGAAATTAAGGTTCGTAATAATGCATCTAGTTAGTAGAGAGATGGCAAAGGAGTGTAGACAAAATTTACAATGAACACCTATGTAAGATTTGAAAGGCCAAAACCCAGATCTAGATCCGTTGGGGCTTACCGGAGATAGAGGCAGAGCTTGGCTTGCGCGGCGGCGGCGGCCCGATGGCGGCGTGTGCGCGCGGCCTAGAATTTGAAGCTCGAGCTGCTCCTTGGGCTCTAATGGCGCGGTGGCTCTCCGATGCGGAATCTGGCGGGCGTGATGGTACGGACGCGGAGGCGCCAGGCGGCGGCTGGCTGTCGAGCTCGGCGGCGCTAGCGCGGCTCCGGCAGCTAGGGCACGGCCTTGGACTCATGAGTGCAGAGGATGAGCGGGAGGAGGAAGACGAAGTGGAAATGAACCGTTTGGGAATTTTAAGGTTAGCCCCCCCGGGGCCAATTTATAGGCGCAGGGAAACCCTAGGGTTTAACCGGTAAGTTGAGCAATTTACGGGAAAATATGATCCGGCCCGTAAAACTGGGGATAACGATCTTTGCAGTTATCGCGAGATGCCCGGGTTACTCAAGCTCGCCGAGAGAGTCGGACTTGGGAGAATGGTTACCCGGACTAGCTGGTGGAGAAATGGAAGCCGGGTTATAAAGCGTGTCCCCGAAGTGTTAACTCGGGGAATGATACCCGGCTCGAGTGAAAACTGGGTTATTATACGGACCGCCAAAAGAGCAGGCCTGGCTATAATTAAAGCAACCTAACCCGTCGTGATTTGAATATGAATGTTTATTATTTTGCAGGGAATAGCGTGCGCTTCATGGTTGATCCCAAGATGGCCAAGCTATTCTGGGGACTACTATTGGGGGGATGATAACCCGGTAGGCTCACGCCTGTGCGAGACCCGGCCAGGAGGACATCGTACGAGACCCGGCCCAAGAGAAAGGGGGTTCTGGAAGGCCTAAAAGGGAGTGCGGATCTAGTAATCCGTGCCTTAGGGGTCGCGTTAGGGAACTTAGGGTTATGTGTGGTTTCCGGGTAGGATTCTGGATGTACCTTGTATGGAAAGCCAGGGAGCCGGGTGATATATAAACCGGCTCCTGGGACATAGAAACCAGAACCTTTTGAGATCGAGAGAAATAGAGGTATCAGAGTATTCCAGGTATTCGAGAGCTTGTAACCCTAGATCGGAGTCTCGGCGACATTGCAGCCCGAACTTCCAGATCACCAGTCGATATGATTTCCCCTGAGCTAAACCCTCTCACAAATACCAGAGTCGATTCTCCCCAACCTAAGTTACCCCCGGTAACGTCTGCCGTGATTACCCCGCGACAGGCACCTTATATAATGGTGCCCAGACGAGTAAATAATGATTAAAAGGTACAACGATGGGATGTCCCTACTGTGATGCAGAGCACGCCTCCGGGTTCCCGCTGACGCGGGTGCGAGAAGTCGCCGCGCCGTCCGGCTGACAGGACCTGTCCACCCTGTCAGTCTCACAGAGTAGGCCCCCCGACAGGTCCTGTCTCCTCTGTCAGTGACAAGACGTGACAGGCGCCTACCCTCACTGTACCCACGCCGTAGCTCGGATAATCATGCGCTCTGTAAGTTGAACCGCACGCCTGTACGGCTGCGGGATATGCGGGATCTCGTCAAAACGGCTCCATTGACTTCCTGCCCGAGTAGGATTGCAGCCCATCTACTCTGACCACTTGTTCTCTACTCGGACGATTATGAACTTCCTCCTTATCTTCTCTTGGCCTTCAATACTTATGACCGAATAGCACCTACTGGATAGAGGGTACCCGGGTAGCTGCCTACCCGGTAAACAGTACTCTGATCTCTGTTTTACCACCTGTCTTACCCCTACTCGGGGGTAGCCCCCCAACAAGGTCATTTTGATCTTTCTGTGAATTTACACGAATTTAATGGTGGACAGCAGAAATCTCTTTCCTGCGCGTAAATCCAAATCTAATTTCAACTTTCACTAGAGACTTTACTAGGCACAAAAAATGCGAGAAAATTCAGATACAAAGGAGTGATACAGAGTTAAACAACACCTTGACTCAAAGAAAACAGAAGAAACCAATACAAAAATAAAACCATGGATTATCTCCCAAGAAGTTCTTTTCTTTAACACCTTTTATCTAGGCCTAGAAAACTAGAATCAAGAATTTTCAAGTGAAGAAGCTTCCAATTTGAGACAAGAAACCTCCTCAATAATGCATTGTATTTTATCTATATAAATTTTAGATGTCCCTTTCTCAATGCTTTTAGGTTTACTATCTTCATCAATGGGTTTTCAGGGACAATCTAATCAACATTCTTCTCTAAGGTTCATGGATTGCTACTAGTTTAAAAGATATTGGTATTTTGATTTCCTCCTTGTTTTTAGGTTTAGTTTTATCTAATTTTTCAAGAGTACCAATAACATCTACACATGAGAATAACATATTAAAACGATCAAAGACTTTCCTAGCTTCTATAGCAACATCACCAAGTTCTTCAAGTAAAGTTTCTAGAATAAAATCTTATTTCTCAGTGTCCTCAACATCATTTAGGTTAAGAAACATTTGCTGCATTATGGGGTTGAGGTTAACAGACCTAGACTCTAACATGTGAACTAAAGAAGCTGCATCATTTTCATAATTGGGATCAAGTTCTACTATGGATCTATCCTCAAAATCTTTATTCTTGCTAATATGATTAAAGAATTTTTCAATATTATACCTTCCAATAATAGAACCACTACCTATTGATAAATGTTTCAGAGTGAACTTAGGGAGCAACATGATGAAAATAAAAGCAGGGTAACAACAATAACAACTAGAGTATTAACTATTTTTGTGTGTTTTTGATATAGAGAAGCAAACAGGACAAAAATAAAACAAACTAAGCAAATGAAAAACAAATTAAAGAGATTGGAGGTGAGAGAACCCCCTTGCAAAAATCTTCTTCCTCCCCGGCAACGACGCCAGAAAAGAGGTGTTGACGAGGGAGTGGTTGCTTCTTGATGACTTTGAGATCCCCGGCAAAGGTGCCATAAAACAACTTGATGGCGTGTAACACACGTTCGTTGGGAGACCCCAAGAGGAAGGTATGAAGAGCACAGTAGCAAGTTTCCGTCAGAAAGAAACCAAGGTTGAATCAACCAGTAGGAAAAAGAAATCACTTCCGAAGGCTGTTGTCAGCTGATGTTGGCAGGACGCACTACCAGTTCATCAGCAACGTGGAATCTACACAACACAATAAAATTAATTTGCCCCAACAAGCAGTGAGGTTGTCAATCTCACCGGTTTTGGTGAAAACAAAGGATTAGACGTATAGTGTGGAAAATAGTACTTGTTTGCAGTAATGAAAGCAATAATTGCAGTTGGCAAGCAGTGGTTGTAGTGGTTGTATTATCAGTGTAAAGAAATGGACCGGGGTCCACAGTTCAATAGTGGTGTATCTCCAAAATAGATACATAACATGCTCGGTAAACAAATTACAGCTGGGCAATTGACAGATATAAAGGCTGCATCGTAGTGCATATGCATGACATGATGATTACTATGTGATTCATGCAGGCATTACAACAAGATACATAGACCGTTATCCAACTGCATCTATGACTAATAATCCACCCTTGGAGTGTCATCCGATCTAACCTTGGGTATTAAGCTGCAAGCAAAAGATAATTGCATTAAGAAAAGTGTGTAATGTAAATAATAAAATTATCATTAGACAAAGCATTGTTGTTTTCTCCCTAATGGCAACAACACATCCCCCACCTGTTATGTTTCTGTCACTCGAGCGTGAGTGAAAGGGAGGCATGAACTAACTATCGAGCATAAATACCCCGTCTTGAGGTTACAAGCATCTACTAGTAATAGAGATCATGCAAGATCACAAATAACATAAACATGGTAGATTGATAATCATTGGACATAACATTCAATATTCATCGGATCCCAGCAAACAAAACATGTAGCATTACAATAAGATGATCTTGATCATGTTAGGCAGCTCACAAGATCTAAACATGAGGCATAAAGAGGAGAGATTAACCATCTAGCTACTGCTATGGACCCGTAGTCTAGGGATGAACTACTCACGCATCAATCTGGAGGCAAGCATGGTTATGAAGAGCCCTCCGGTGATGATGCCCCCTCCCGGCAGGGTGCCGGGGAGAGCTCCACAACCCTCTCGAACTAGCATTGATGATGAAAGTGGCTATGGAACTTTTTGGTGGAAAAGGCTCATGTTTCTAGGGTTAACCCGTGGAGGAGCTTAAATAGGCAAGAGGGCAATGTCGGTGGGTGGCCAGGGGGCCCACACCACCAGCTGGCGCGGCCAGGGGCGCGCCACCCTATGGTGTGGGGCCCCTAGGGCCTCCCTTCGGATCTCCTCCGGACTCCGTGTGCGTGACAACTTTCTAAGACTTTGGGATTTTGTTTCGTCCAATTCCGAGAATATTTTCAGAACAACTTTTCTGAAACCAAAAAACAACAGAAAACAGGAACTGGCTCTGTGACATCTTGTCGATAGGTTAGTCCCAGAAAATCCATAAAGTGTATAGGAAACATGTAGCATATGACATGAAAACAACATGGAACATAAGAAATTATAGATATGTTTCAGACGTATCAGGATCCAGATTGGTTCGAAGCTATGAATGATGAACTCAACAATTTTGAGCCCAAATATTGCCGCAATGTTATTGGCACCAAGTGGATATTCAGGAACAAGAAACACGTCCATGGTATTGTTATAAGCAACACGACAATATTAGTTGCTAAAGGGTACTCACAAGTGGAAGGCACTGACTTTGATGAAATCTATGCTCCCGTGGCTTGCCTTGAGTCCATATGTATCATTCTTGCATATGCATCTTCGCATAACTTTAAGTTGCAACAAATGGATGTCAAAAGTGCTTTTCTAAATGGTCCATTTAAAGAGTTGGTATTGTAACATCCCAGTGTTTGGGAGGTTATAAGGATCTAAATACAATATGCGCAATTGCAAAGCATGCATCTAAAAATACGGGAAATTTTGGCGCGAAAGTTTAAACGAATCAAAGTGACCAATGTTTCACTTGACATGATGAAATAGATCTAGTTCATCTAGTCAAGAGTACAATTGGAGTGATCTTTATAACAAGTATCTTAAGAAACCAAATCATCTGATAAGGCAAACCATTGTTGGTTATGACCAACACTAACTTTCAACAACCTTAACCACAAGTCTATAAGTGACTTGGGATAATTCACTAGGTATCTAGAACTCAAAGAGGGGTGAGTATCCAAATCATATAACTGATGTTCACATTTTCACAATTGAGTAAGGCATAATTGAATCATCTCATCAGTAGAGATATTACGACTCCCTAACCGTGAACTCTTTAAGTTATCAACCATTCACACAACATCTTTCCAAATTATTTAGTACCTACTAAGTGAACCTTCATAAGTAAATAACAAAGTCTCAATAGAACACAACAGATACAAACAAGTGTTAACTCAATACCCACAAGAGGGAAATGACATAATAATTTATTAACATATTTACGAATATGTACATATCTCATCAACCATAAAAGAAGTACCTAAAAGAAGAATCAAATCTTCTTCAACTACTGTTAAACCTTGACCATTACACATGAACTTTCCAAAGCTCTATGTCTACATTATGCCTGACAAAGATTACAAGGGGAGAATATAAAGTAAAATCATGACACCAGAGAAAACAAATAACAACTATGACATAAGTCATTAAACCTCAATAACTTTCACATGCTCAGTGTTCAATCATCTCAAACAAGTGAGCATATGAAAGCTCAACACATCAATGAACCATTTGATCAACTTACTATTAAGGCATCATTCCACAAACACTCCACATTTCTAACCAAATCATTTTTCAACAATTAAAGTATCTCTGGATACAACTAGGGAATAACAACAAGTTATAACCTCTATGAGAGGAAGTAAATTGGAAACTAAGTATACCAATCATGTATGATATAAGAGCATATCTTATGGGAAACAAAATAACAAGTATATTGAAGAAGAATAAAAGCTTAACTAAGTCTTAATCAAGATCTTTCTACTTTGTCTAGATTATCTTGTTTTCCAAATATTCTCTGAATCATTCTGCAAGAGAAGCAACCCAAAAGAAAGGAGGAACTACCACAGGAAGATCTTCAAGAAGAATATTTAGAGTGTGCTAGAAGTACTACTCTAATCTACTATGAGAGTACTTGGAAAAACTTATATCTTGATTTAATCTTATTAACTCTCTTGAAATAGTGTGATATTCCAATGTTAGTGTTATATAGAAGTAGTTTGATAACAAGACTAGCTACCTTGTTAACATACCACTTTTGTATAGTCAAACAATTGAGTGTCATACACAAACAAACAGAAGGTTGAATAACCTAGTACATCTCAGCCTAGTGTATATGATTAGTAATTTGGAGGCAAGGCTGGTCTTCTTGTTAACAAATTCTTCTTATATGCACATGGCAACTTGATGTCGTAAAATAAACTCACATTCTTTTACAATCATCTAAGTAAAATCTTTGCTTGGAGTAATTGGATGTTTTCACCACAATGGTGAGACAGTTGAGGTTGGAAACTAAGAAAGGAACCTACCTGCAATGGAAAAAGGTGATAACAGAAGACTAGTGGCAACTAGAGAGAAGAACATCAAGCAACAGAAGACCACAAGAAGAAACACTGCCTCAGTAAGGGATCATAAGAAATTATCCAGTGAATCATTAGGATATAATAGACAACCAATAACCTCTGTCAAGCTCATCAGAGATGAGGAACTCATAATAATATCTTTAATGGAAACAATTATCAAGTATGAAATATAACAAGCCATTGAATCCACATGTCTTGATATGTGGAGATAGATGAAAACAAGCTTAATACCTTGTTTTCCAAATCCTCTTCATAGATAAGACTAACAGATGATAAAAAAAATTCATCTACACATAACCATACAAATGATCACTTGTTTATATAACAAGCATGTGATAATATTCATACTTGGAACCTGGTGGAAAACAAACAAATAAGATTTCAAAGCCACTCAAGTTTCCATTTAATCAAGTACTAAAAACAAAAACCCTTTCTTTCACACACCTAAGTAAGATGTCAACCAAACATGGATAAGAGTTACAAATATGAAAATAACAAAGCCTCATAAAGAGAAAACAAATCCATTCATTAACCAACACCATTTGGTTTGACAGGGAATACAATTCTCTATTAAGTGATTTTCATAACAGTGCATAGAACATTACCATGTAGTTTTACTAAATTACTTTCTATAAGGAATTATACCTAAATTTGTCCAATTAAGTTATTTCACCTTGTTAAACCACATGTTCATGGTGTGCTCATGATAATCATGCTTAAAATAATTCTAAAGCCATTTAATCAATTAAATGGTGAGAAATAACAAAAATCACTTAATCTAGCACCCTAAATAAAAAATACAAATATTGCTCAAATTCACCGATACAAAACATGGTGAGGTTGCAAATTTGATGAGCTTTGCAAATATAATTTTTATACTTACAAATAGGCCCTGAAAACGTGTGTTTCTTCTCAGTTTTTAAGACAAAAGGACCTTTCTGTGAATTCTCAAACTGGTAGGGGGTTATTGAAAATGGCCTTTTATTTCTTTCTTCTTCTTCCATTCCGGCCAGAAGGCAGTGGCGGTGGAAAACGAGTCACCGCCGCGGTGTCGCCTCCTAGCTGCTTCCTCGCATGCGGATAAAGGCCAAGGACGCCGTGATTCCCTCCTCTACCACCTCACTTGCACCCATCTTCTCTCTCCGTGGAGAACCCGGAAGCCGAAACCCTAGCTCCCATGGCCGCCGGTCACCGTCGTCGACTCCTGCCATCCCCGGAGAACCTGAGACAACCACGAGCTCCGTCTTGATGTCCTCTACCTCTCCTGTGAGTCTCGTTTGCTGGGAAGACCGGAGGAGGACGAATCGGGCCATCTCCTTCAACTCTGGCCGCCGGCCAATCTTGGACCTCGCCTGCGATTCCGACCGCGCCTGGACTCCCCGACGCCTCCATCGAGCTCGGGGTAATCTCCTGGTGCTTGGGCACCCTTCAGTTTCCTTCCTCGTTTGCTTTAAATGCCGTAACGCCGACGACCTCCGCCGTCCGTCGTGTTCGACCTCACCGGCGATGTTACGGTGACCATATGGTCAAACCGGTACCGCCGTTGGGTTCGTGAGGTTCCCCTCTACATCTCTGTACCTAATAATCACGTCAATTCGAAGCAGAAATTTGGATTTGGGATCAACAAAGAAGATCCTCTTCTCTGATGACGAAATTGTGACGTCAGCATGATGTCATAATTTATTTTTCTTTTTAATTAAATCCAACCTGACACGTGGGTCCCACCTATCAATTTAAAACAGAATAAACCCTAATCTTATTAAATCAATAACTTAAGTTCTATAAATCAGAAAAATAAAATTAATATACCAGATTAATCAGAAAAATATAATCTATACGTTTATGAACTTTTCAAAAATATTTGATAAAGTTTAAAAATTAAATATTTCGAATTTAAATTAATTCATTTAAAAATTGAGAAAAATAATAAATAATTTATAAAATCAGAATAATGCAAGTTATATACCAAAATGATCCAAATGACAAATGCAAATCATCTATGATGTTTACAAAGACATTTGATTAAGTATTCATGTGTGCAATATTTTGCCTAGTCATTTAATACATTGAAAAATAATAAATTAATAACGTATTCAAATATTTTCAGAAAACATAAAATGTTATATCAAATTAAAGAGAAAAGCATTTCCAATTCAAATATGTCAAACTTAAATCATTTTGTTTTACTTATAAACTCGTTTCTAAACATATAATGGAATTCTATAATATTCCATTATAAACAGAAATAGCTGCCACAACATTATTTTCCTTATTAATAAAGCCCTCATGTTTTCACACCTACTAAACCTATCATCACAAGTCATTAGAAAGTATTGTGATGATAGAGTTAGTTGTACTAGTTCATAATTTTCAATTCAACTCCTTGTCATTAGCTCTACACCTTTGAGCATAAATAAAATGTGGTTGGTATCTTTTCAAGAGTTGGTTTCCATGTGTTATAATCTTATTGCCTAACCATAAGTTGTCTACTTATAACTTAAACATGACAACAAGAATTTGTTATATAAAAGTGAAACACATATAATTCTAAAAGTAATAACCACATTACCGCAAGTAATGAAACAACTCACCTAAAACTTGTGTGATTGAGATATCATATCAAACGTGGCTTACATTTGTAAGCTGAGGTATTTTCCATGGTATTTCACGATGCATCTCATTACTATGAATGTATCATCCTTGCCAGTATTTTTTGTAGTCTTTACCGGGACTACTTTGCTATCTTTCGGATGTCGGAATTGTCTACACGACCCTCGAACCCCGAAGACATGGATTATTATTGTCATTGTTTCTATCTCAGGCAAGTTCATCACTTGCTCATGTCCTTTGAATTATTTCATAACAACTATTTTCAAAAACCCTATCGTAATACCACCTACGCTCAAAAGAATGCATGATCCTATTTTTATAATAATATGACTAATTGAATAACTACCCGAGTGGTAGTGTTCTGTTTGGTGGGAGGATGGGACCATGGTAAGATGAATAGGTCAAAGGAAGGTTCCGTCTGCACGGGAAAGTATTACCTAGGATTAATCACAACTACCGTCAGAATTCTTGTGCCGTAAATACCGCATTGACCATGGGTCTTGTATGGGGCGAGTAAGTCAGCTATGATCTTCTCTCGTTCGCATGTCAACGGACTGCCAGAGACGTTCGGTGTAGGTCTTCCGAGACTACATGCACATGGGTGGGATCCCTTGATTCCCACGGACTCTGGGGTCTATGATGGTCTGCCATGGGCGCCTAGATATCCATCATGAGGGGTGGAATCAGGGGTTCAACCTGCTGGTGGAAATGGGTGGGCATGCGTTGTGCGGAGAAGCATGGTTTGGCTTGGACCAACAACTAGGCCCCACACCTGAGTGGGAGTGGACAGGAATGTACACCTAGTTGTGCAACATGATCTTGGTCGCCCATGGGTAAAGTAACGCACCTCTACAGAGTGTAAAAGGATGTGGCATGTTACCCCCTGTTCCGGGAAGGAACTGCGAACGCTACAGGAAAGGCAACTCCATGAAGTTCTAGTCCTGTGATGGTCTGGCGGGCATAGTTTTCAGAATTAAAGCAACCTCTTAAAGAAAGATTTACAAAAATCTTGCATTATCTTATGACTCTTTCGAGTCTAAAGCCGTAGTTCGTGCATCAAACTAACCACTATATATCATGAACTTGCTGAGTAACGCTCGTTACTCATTCGTTCCCGTTTGGCCCCCTGCTTAGAGTTGACGCCCTACGGAAGTCGTCATCGTGAAGCCATCGCTACCTCATGAAGCTAGGTGGAGTGATCTATTACTTAGTCGATAAAGCATCGTCATCAACAACGCTGGTGGAGGAGAAGCTATCAAGGTATAGGTAGAGTCCATTCATCGAATTAGATTCTCTTAAGCCATAGATTAGGGCTGACATCAGCCGTAGTGGATTGGTTCTGAGCTAGAGTTCTTCTCCAGCTTGGAGCTCCGAATTACTTCTTCTGGTGTATCTATAGTTTTGCCTGGACCCGCTGTGTTTCTGTTGTACCACTCTGAGAGATGTAATATTCATGGATAAGTCCTTCTGTGAGTATTATGTGACCGACTTGCGCACTACACATGCAGTGGTGTGCTGGGTCACCACAGGTATATGTTATGCAACCACCGGAGTTTGAGGACCCCAACTTCCCTAACCATGTCTACAAGCTCGATAAGCCGCTCTATGGACTTAAACAAGCACCGCGTGTGTGGTATGAGAATCTTAGAGAGTTGTTGAAATACCGTGGGTTTGAAGTTGGGCAAATGAATGCCACCGTTTTCACAAATAGGGTTTAGGGGGAGCTTTTCATATGCGAACTATACGTGGACGATATTGTCTTTGGCTTAAGTAATCAAGCTTTCAATGATGAATTTCCATAGCTTATGAATGACAGGTTTGAGATGTCTACGATGGGAGAGCTCAAATTATTCCTTGGCTTTGAGATCAAGAAATTGGCTCGTAGGAATTTCATTTCTCAAGCCAAGTATACCCAAGACATCCTCAAGAGGTCACTCCAATGCAAACCAAGTGTCATCTCAAGCGTAATCCAGATGGTAAAGATGTGGACTAGAAGTTGTATCGTTCTACGATTTGTTCTTTGCTTTATATTTGTGCTTGTCGTGGCGTGGAGAAGACAGATGCCATCGGGTGGCTAAAGTTTGGGGCCGATGGACGCTGTAGGTATTCGGGCAGGGATCGCACGTCACGTAGACGCGCTCAGAAACACTGCAAACACCAAGATCTACACAGGTTATGGGCCCTCGTGTGGAGGTAACACCCCTACTCCTGCCTACCTCTCTGTATATAGTCTGTACCGAGTAGCCACAGTACAATTCCGGCCCTCTGCCAAGTAGCCAACCTCTAGTTCTCTCTCTGTCAAGGGCTAAGTCTTGCAATAAATGCTCTCAGGGCCAACGTCCCTCGCGCAGGAGGGGGCTAGCCACCTTATATACTGGTGGCCAGTCGAGTAAACAACGATTTAAAGTACACGATATGACATCTCTACTTTCACAACGGTGCACGCCTCCGTGTTCCCGTTAACGCCGTTGCGAGAATTCGCCGCGCCGTCCGGCTGACAGGCCTTGTCCACCCTGTCAGTCTCACAGAGTAGGCCCCCGACACGTCATGTCCCCCCTGTTAGTGACAGGACATGACATGCGCCCACCCTCACTGTACCCACGCCTTGGCGCAAATAATGATGTTCCTAGTAAGTTGAACCGCACGCCTGTACGGCTGCGGGATACGCGGGACCTCGTCAGAACGGCTCCATTGACTTCTCGCCCGAGTAGGATTGCTGCTCATCTACTTGGACCACCCGAGCTCTACTCGCCTGATTCTGATCTTCCTTATTATCTTCTTCTTGGCCTTCAATACTTATCACCGAGTAGCGTCTACCAGATACCCGGGTAGCCGTCTACCCGGTGAACAGTACCTTGATCTCTGGTTTAGCACCTGCCTTACCCCAATTCGGGGGTAGCCCCTCGACATTAGTCCCCGAAGCTAGTAGAGTCCAGCGAACTTGTTCGTTGGGCCCTGCCAGCTTAAAACAAATTGCCTCTGTGAAGAAGTGTGGCCGAGTTGCTCCTCAACTGGTCACTCACAATCTTTACTCGAACTTCTCTGATTACGGTCTGGGGAGAAATCTTCTCGGTGCCGAGTAGATCACGCGATGCAGAGTTCTGCCGAGAACTTACACTTAGCGATTTTTTCAACGCGCTCCCGCTCGATCCAGAGCGAATCCATCTTCTCGTGTCCAGGGAGGGCACGTTTCACGCACACGCGCTCCCGACGCCTTGGTTCTAGCGTTACAGCGCGCCACGCGCCCCTCACTATGCCTGGGGCCCACGGCCCGTTGTGTCACCTCGCGCGTGTACTCGAGAGCCCACGACCCACGTTGTAGGATTAACTGCGCCCGTTACGCGCGCATATCGCGCTGTGTGCGTTTCTAACGGGCAGTTAATCCCCACACCGCACGATCTCAGCCACGATCGATCCCAATTCAGCAACTACAGCCGCGGCGGGATAAATACCCCCCACGCCACCCTCGTCATCTCTTTCCTCGCACTTTCCCCAACTCTCGCTCCCCCTTTGCCTCCGTCTCCACCGCAGAGCACTGCGCCGCCGCGAGCTCGCAACGCGTCGCCGCTCCACGAACAGAGAGAGAGAGAGAGAGAGAGAGAGAGAGAACCTCATCGTGCACCTCCGCCTCCAGTCTTCGTCTTCTTCCTCGACGCACTCGCTCCTCCACCGACAGAACCGCTATGGAGATCGAGAACCTCGCCGGAGACCAGCACGAGGAGGAGGTGGCGCTAGAGCGCGCCGGCTGGGAAGGCTCCGATGGTACGGCCGCGGATTGCCAGTGGCTGGTCAATACGCGCCGCGTTCCTCCCGGCGTCATCTGCCGTCCACCCGGAAACGAACTTGTGCCCGCTCCCGAATCCGGTGAGTATGTCGTTGTCCTCAGCCATTTCAAACGCGGTTTTGGGCTCCCCACTTCTAAATTTCTTCAAGACTTCCTGCGCCATTTTGGCCTTCAACCTCACCACTTGCCTCCCAACGCTGCTGCTATGCTCTCCACCCACACTACCATTTGTGAAGCCTTCTTGGGTGTTTATCCGACTATCCACACCTGGGCCAAATATTTCTTCCTCCGCCAGCAGAGTGTTCCCAACCCCTCCAATCCCCTAGCCCCCAGGGCAATGACCCAGACGGGTAGCGCTATGATGTTACAGCGCTCCACCGGGCATCATCCGCGGGTACTCGGATTAGAGACCTGCTTTAAATGGCAGAGGGGTTTTCTCTACGTGAAGAATGCCCCTGCTTCAGAAGGAGAAGAAGCTGCGGACGGGATCCAACTTCCCGAGTTCCAGAATGTTCGTCCCACGGGGCAGAATTGGGGGTACAACCCTAGGAAGACGGTGAACGATGTCGTCCACGTTGACAAGCGCCTGGAGCAGCTGGTGAAGGAAGGACTCCTTCAAGACGACCCGGTGGCCTGCTGGATGGAGCGCCGAGTACTCCCACTCCAGCACTGGGTACACAAGATGTGCTACATGGGTGGCTCCCGTGACTGCACCCGGACGACCACCTTCGAGCTCTCCAGACCAGAGGTGGCGATCTGGGCGAAGTCCATTCTGCGGACCACCCTCACCGAGAACTGGTTCTACGGCTTCCTGCCGTATAGCCGCACTAAACCCATCCCCCTGGTGAGTTTCCTTCTCTGTATGCTTAATGTTTGCACTCGATGCCGGATAGATCTCCTATGTAAGAACTTAGCTTAATGTGCTTTGTGTTCGCACGCTGTTCAGAGTAGAGCCTTAGCTTGTTTTATCTCTTCTAGGATACTTAGCATTTAGTGTTTTGTGTTTGCACGCTAGGGCGAGTAGGAACTTCACCTGTTTACCGCTTCTAGGCCTTTGCTTGTAATGCTTTATGTTTGCACGCTAGACCGAATAAGGCATCTACTCTGTTGGGACTCAACTTACTGTGCTTTATGCTTGCACTTTCAGCACATCAACTGCCAAAAATAGGAGGATAATGCCATTTTTGAGAAGAACTGGCATGCGGACCAGACCGAAGACGACGCGACAGCGTATGACGTCCAGGATACCCTCTGTATCCCCCGTGCCGGTCAGGACGGTAAGTCCCGACTCGATGCCTCTATCCGGGACTGGTCAGAGGACGAAGAAGGTGACCGAGTTCACCTTTTTGCTTGCTTGCAGCGTGCTTTGATCCTCTTATTTTCTTATACTGAGCTTTGCTTCTTTCGAATACAGAGGAACCGGAACTGGACGATGGGGAGGAACCACTGGACGTGGTTCCTGTTTCCGTGGCTGCCCCCCCCCCGCCACCAGGAAGAGGACGGGTAGCGGGGCACCAGAGCCCCCTCCCAAGAGAACCAGGAAGAAAGGAGGTGTCAAGAAGACCAACCAGCGCAAGAATCGCCCTACCGCAGACGGGTAAGTGCTTCCGAGTTGAACTTAATCTTTTGCCTTCTATTCTCTTCCCAGTTTTCCTTCTGGCCTTCTTCTCTGCATCCCTTTGACATTTTTCCTTTTCTGCTTATCTTTTTCAGTGATGCCCTCGACGCTGAGGCCACCGCTGCACCAGCCCCCAAGAGAAGCGTTCCACGAGACGTCGTGGAGCTCTCTGATGATGAGGGGAACCGGCAACCAGAGGGCAGGACGCAGATGTCCTCCCCTCCCCGAGAATTGCATGATCTCGGCGCCGAGAACACCTGCGCCGAGATGGAGACCGAGCACACCCTTGAGCAGCCGGAGCCCAACGCCCAGCATGCTGCTCAGGACGCCACCACCGAGATATCACCAACACCACTAGCCGCCTCCGTTGAGGAGACCGTGGACCACGCCGCTGAGGAGCGGCAAGAAACCGCCGCCATGGAGCAGCCAAACAACATCGCCACGGAGCAGCAAAATCCTGCTGCGGAGCAGCGGGACGAAAACCCCACCGAGGAGCAGCCAAGGACCCCGCGCGTAGAGGACCGGGTTGTGGAGCAGCCACAACCTCAAGAGAAAGTACATCCAGATGATGCGCTGGCTAGCCAGCCACAGGCGCCGCGAACAAATAAAATGCCTCCGCCTCCGCAGCCAGCTCCTGCGCCTGCCACTAAGAGGCAGCCAGTGCCTTCCACTGCCAAGACGGCTCTAGAGCCAACAAGAAAACAACCCAAACGCAGCCCATCTCAGAGCGGTTCGCAACCAGCTGAGAAGCGGCAGGCCGGACAACAGTAGCTGACTCTTCATCCTTCAGCGCCCCAGCAGCCAGGCGGTCAGCCAGGTGGGCAACCCGCACAACAGCTGTCGCCACCCGAGAAGGCCAATTGGCCACTTAACAAGCCCAAGAAAGCCCCCAATCCAAACACCAAGTTGGTACAGGCCAACATCAAATTTGCCCCTGTTGAGAAACAAGCTCCTGGCTTGGGTGCTAGTGTTACTAAGGAAACTCCTACCTTCCCAGAATACTGGGTCCAGCTGCAGGAGCGGCACCAAATTAAAATGTCGCAGGAGGCTGAGTGGATAGCTGCTCTGAAAGAGCGAAGGGCCGTGGCCCGCTCCGGAACCAAGGGGAAAAGTGATTCCCTGACCATCAAAGAATTCACTTCCCGCACAGAGGACGAAGAGGAGCTCCCCGAAGAAGACGTAGCAGCTATCCTCGACCGAGTAGGCTTCATCGAGAAGGTCTGGGACAACAAAGCACTCGGCCACGCCGCATGGGACGGTGTTGATCTGAGGAACCTCGACAATTATCGGGTGGAGTGGAACAAGGCCGATATTGGCCCTGTTAGCATGGCCGTAGCCGGATGCAGCAGCACCCTGGCTAACAAGATGTTTGTTTTGCACAAAAACATCAAAGACATCGAGCAGTCCTACGTGGTAAGTGCGTTTTTTCTTTTGACTTTTCTGAGTTGCCAGATTTCTTCTTTACTTCTCTTCCTTTATCCACTACCCAGTCCCCGAGATTCGGGCCGAGTAGGTGAAGCTCAAACGAGTTGCCATCTACTCGGGCCAAATCTTCCAAACTTACAAAATTCCCTTCTTCTCAACAGGATAGTATCCAGGAATAGACCAAGATTTTCCGCCAGCTCTTGTGGTCGCACCGACAAGTCAGAGATAGGAACCGGGAGCTGGAATACAAGAAGAGCGAGATGGATGCTATGGAGAAGAATGCCACGGACAACGCCATCAAGCTGTCCGCCGTTGAAAGTAAGCTTCTAGCATTTCGGTTTGTGCGTTTTTTTGCTTATGCCCGTTTTCTGCTTTTTGCTCAAATACGGCCTTCTCTGGAGGTGAACTCAAGGATCTGGTCGAGAGGCACCAAGACTGCGAGGTCATGGCTGCCTCAGCGCAGAGTAAGATCTCCTCTCTAGAAGGTGAGCTAATCTCTTTTCTTCACTTAACTTCCTGTTGCTTGTTCCCTTTGCTAACTTGTTGTTCTCCTCACAAAAGAGTAAAAAACTTTCCGAGAACAACACCTGGAGTGCCTCACCCTAGCTGAAGCACATCATCAAGTGCAGGACCGAGAGGCCGAACTGCAGAAGGAGCGGGATGCCGAGAAGGCGGAATTTGAGAAGCTCCAACTTGAGCTCAATGATGCGCTCAAGACTGCAATTACAGCTGTTGACGATAAGAATGCAATGGAGGAACGGGCTGCCAAGGAGAAGGAGGAACTCGAGAGGGAGATAAACTCTCTGAAAGAGAGAAATCAAGCCCTCGAGAACATGCTCAATGATTCCCGCTGTGTGCAAGACCGGCAAATCTGACTTGCGGATGGCTGGAAGTCCCGACTAGGGGTCGTTGTCTTGGAACTGAACAGTAAGTTATACCTACCCTTCACTTTACTCGGTTTTTTGCCTTTTTGCCTTCCTCTTACTCGATTTTTCTTCTTCTTCCCAGTTCCTCTCTCTGATTCAATCTAGCGTGCCCTGACCCAGATACTTCCCGGATATCCATGAAGCCGCTGAGTCTGCTGTGGAGAAGGCTAGGAGGGCCAGGGCAGCATCCGGTCTTGATACTGAGCAGTCCGCCAGCATTGACGATCACATTTTGAATATCAAGACCCGGGCGGCAGGTCTCAAAGGTCTGGATACCTCCATGGTCTCTACTAAGATGAAACTTCACAAGTTGTTCTGGCCAGAGCACAAAATTCCGGATACCATTAGCGACATGGCAGCTAACTTGGATCACCTCGAGGAAGAGTTGAAGAAGAGGCGTGCCTCCGCAGCTCGGGATGGAGCGGATGAAGCCCTGCACTTCATCTTGTCTTGGTACGAAAAACTTGACCTTGCCCAGATTGGCTCCCTCAGAAACAGCTCCAAATGGACTGAACGGGAAGCGTGTGTTCTGCGCCGGAAGGAGGTCGCCTACGAGCTTGCCTCATATGCTGAGACCAATCAGTACATTGACGGCCCCACCGAGCCAGATACTGATGTTGGAGAAGTGGACAAGGAGGAGGAAGAGGAAGCCGAGTTCGACGAGGACGCAGGCGAGGACCGCAACCTGGTTGATGAAGAGGTCGAGCACGAGGAGGCTGAGCACGAAGAGGCCGAACATGAGGAGACCGAGCAGCATAGCACCGCGGAGGAATCCGGGATGGAGGCAGAAGCAGAAACTGCTGGCTCAGATGAGGCCCGGGTTTAGTCGCAGCCCGCCGCAGAAGAGCAGATCGTTACCGCCGACATGGTGATTGATGATCCCGTGTAACATCCCAAGTATGAAAATATCCCCTAGAATGTTTGATTTCTTGTTTAATTAAAGTATTGCATCATGTCATCATATTTATTTCCTTGTTTGCATTTGTTTTGCATCTGTTCTTCCTTGTTTTCATAATGGTAATTCAAACAATTTCAAATGTTGTGTTTCATACTTGTCATGTTACAATATTTTCAAATCAAAAGTTCAAACCAAAATCTCATTTTGTTTCCAATTATTCCATAATGTTCAACCATTTAAATTATGGCTTTTAATAATTTAATTATTTCCAAATGGTAATTCAAAGTCAAATCAAAAACATCAAACAGCACCCAATTTCAAATTGTGAAAATTACCAAAACAAATATACTCATTTGTTTCCAATTAAAATGATATGATAACCCTAGTTAAAATCTTGTTTTAATAACCATTTAATAACCAAAATTTTTCCAAATGCATTTCAAATTTGAATTCAAATAATTCAATTGCAATTTGCTAAAATCCATAACTAATTCATACTTAATCCAATTAATGCAAATAAAATATGTTTTCCATGCTATTTCAAAGAACCTTTTCAAATATAAATTTTGTTTCATGTTTTGAATAATTTAAATTGCTTAAATAATTTAAACCTTGTTTAAATCATTTAAATTTGATAAAATCATAACTTGCTCAAATTAAATTATTTTTGAACATGCAAAATATGTTTTCAAACTAGAAAAGTATAAACTTTTCAAACGTGAGTTTGAATTTATGTTTTGAACAAATAAAATTCAAATAATATTCAAACTTGTTCTAAATTCATTTAAAACTTGTTTAATCTTGTTTAATTCATAATTAAATCATTGTAATTCCTTTTTCAATATTTGAAACATGTAATCCAACCAAAATTTTGTATTCTTTTCAAATATGAATTTTGTTATTTATTTTGCACAATTTAAATTGGTGAAAACAACAACTATTTGTGTAATCCCTTAAGGAACCAAAAATTTCCCTAACTTAATAAATAAATTTCTAAATTGGTAAATCTTACTTCCAATTGGTTCTATTGTTGTTATTTTGTTGTTTTCCTCATCCATGCATCATACTAATCCACTTTCACCTGTTGGTTAATTGGAAAACAATTGTTTCAACCAAAAGTCATGGGCTTTTCATATGCAACTCAAAATTGCATATGTGTCCATTTAATTTGTTTCCCATGTCAACTATTCTATTTTGATGCATCAGCTAAATTGACATGCATCATCCCATGATTGTGCACTATGCCATGATATTGATTGTTTACCGTTCTGTCTTGTTTGTTTGCTTCTTCTCGAATAGACGACGACGTTGAGACAGACGATACTTACATCACCCCTTCTGAGGATCTAGCTCAGTACCAGGCTGCTGAGTTTGCAGGCAAGTTATCACTCACATGAACCACTGTGTTCCTTTCAACATTGGTTACCGATATTTTCCGTTGTCTATTTTGCTAGCCCTATGTATAGTTGTTTCTGTTACGAACCTATCACATGAATCCCTTAACCCTGATATTGCCTCACCTCCACTCCTACAACCCCATTGTTTGAGCCAGTGTCTTACTAGCATGCTTAGGTTGTTTTGCTCGAGTCTGTTACCCGTTACTTTCTGTTACTATATTTTATTATGTTCTGGGGGCTTGATGTTAATCAATCAACATGTTAATAATAATATGCTGATAAGGCACCGGCAGGAGGCCCTGTGTGGTTTTGAGGCCTGCTAGTGTCGACCCTAATAGGAAAAGGGTCTTGTCTACTGATCCATGATGAGCGCACTATCCGCATGTGGGAAGCGTGTATGGGCGCCCCCCTCAATTTGATTCGATCCGCATCTCGTCCAAATCGCCTCATTTAGTTCGTGTTTTCCATTTGCCGCATGCATGTTTTTGCGAGCCCAGCGCAGGGTGGAACTTTTGTAGTCGGCATATAGGGGGACACGTTCTTAGAGTGCTATGAGGGTCCCCTTTCTTCGGGGCTCGATTAGCCGTGCGCCCAAGGTGCTTTGGGCTTGATGCGAAGAAGAGTTGGGTTGTGTTGAGTACCCCGCTTGGTGGGAGGCATCCCATCTGGCGGGTTATTCTTACGTGTACGGCCAAATTGGTGCACCCCTGCAGGGATAAATCTTCTCGAGAAGCCGTGTTTTCCGCGGTTATGGTTGACTTGGTGAAAGTACTGGCTAACAAGTACTCAGAACAACTTACATCTAACTAATGCTACCTGACTAGTAATAGGCTTATTGACACAACAACTTGATCCATGATTCATTAATCCAACTGTGTGAGTTATCCTCAGATTGCTTCTTTGGATAAGGGGCGAGATCCAGGATGGGTTTGTTTGGTGGTTAGTTACAGTTGGTTACGATACGCTATCTTATCTCCTTTCTGTTATCCGGAAGTTGTAGTATGTTCTGTAGTTGGTTAGCGCAGCCATTTGCAGCATCTTTTATATCCCATTTCTTCCGTTGAACCCAAGGCATCTGTACTTGGTGTTGACGGGCTACCCTTGGTGAATTGTGAGTCTTGCTTGCCAGTACGTTTAGGTACTGACCCCTTTGGGGCTGTGGTTTCCGCAGACTACGCTTACGAGGATCCCAGTGACGGCTACTACGTGGAGTTTGACGAGGCTGCTGACGAGTAGGTAGCGGACCCGGGCAGGATCCGAGACTACGTGGATGGGCTCCGTCTTTATTTCAGTTCCCGGCTTCTTAAGCCTATTTGGATTTGTCTGTACTCAGACCCTTTGAATGCTTCCGCTGAGATGTAATGATGTTATGTTGGGACATGTGTCCTCTGGATGATTGTATTTGCTATCTCTGCTCTAGTGAGAGCCATTTGCAACTTATTTCAATCTTTTGTGTCTTAGAGATATGTTGTGATATCATTCTGTTACAAGCCGTTGATGTACCATGTGTGTATGGTATGAAGTACGTCAATGGTAGTATCCTGATTTCTATGGGATAGTTTACGTCGACGATGAACAGATAGGGGTTGGTTGTCACACATACGTGTGTTGGCCTACTCGTAAGAGGACGCGGGTGCCGGTAAGCCCCGTAATCCAATCTACTACTGTTCAACGGAACGGCGAGTATCCTTTAGAAGTCCGGGTGCGACAAATGGTATCAGAGCCTGTCTGCCTATAGGATCCCTTTTACTGGTCGCAGTTGAGTCTAGAAACTATTTTTGTAGCTATATAGGAAAAATGAAACGTGAGAGTAGGAATTCTGCCATTTTTCTTCTTTCCCCACCCACCCACCCCTTTTCTGGTAAGGAAGTGCAACGTTGTTTTCTCTTCTCACCCAAACTTTCAAGTTAGGTTTTCACGTGTTCTAGGTTTTCCGTAGTACCTCAGGAGTTTTTTGTCTCGTGTTTCCCGATGTTGCTGCAATATCCTATTCTTTTCAACATCCTTATCGTCCGTTGAAACCTTGTTGTTGTTTTCCACTTCAGTTCTCTACCGGCGTCTAATCAAAACTTCCCCGATCATCTGCAGATGGATCTCAGGTTCTACCCGCAGGTGGTTCGGATGACTCGTTGCGAGAGCACTGTCGGTTACCCGGAGATGCTGAGAGACATGGTCACTTATCTGGGGTTCCGTTGGGCACCAGAGTACCAGGTCTACGAGCAGCAGCGAGAGTTTGACCAGACCTACTACCAGGCTATCGTCTACATTCTGTCAGATGATGGCATGAGCGTTGTCCACCGCTACGAGGCAGTAGGTTCCATAGTGGATATGGCCGTGCAGCAGGCAGCTTATGTGAGTCTCACCGTCCTTCGTGCTGACTACTGGGGGTTTGACGATTCTATCTATCGCCACATCCCCCGTGGTTACATCACTTCGGAGGGAGCTCACTTCACTCTCTACGACAACTTGGATGTCTACGAGCATGATAACACCAGGCTGCACACCACCGCTCAGTTTGTGAGGCACAGTGACGCAGTTGCCACCACACTTTCTCAGGAGTTGGCCTCAGTCAGAGAGCAGCTCTACCTTGCTTTGACTCGTCTAGCGACGTACACCACAGACTTTGTTGGAGATGAGCGCTTTGCACGTTTCGATCAGCCAGTTGGTCGTCGTCTGCCAGATGTTGGAGGTTACGAGCCGATCAGAGGTCCACTCCTCAACCTCGGTGCTGGTTACACTGGGATTCCACGCTTTGGAGCACAGGGAGTCGACGCTATGTACTTCACCACACCTAGAATCGCTCTCAGGCCACGTCAGATCTATGTGGATCGTCGTTCTACCTACTTCCGTGGGCGTGCTCCTCACCGTACCCCTCGTCGTACTACTCACCGCCGTCTTGCGTGATGAGCATGGGAGTACCGATGTATCCATTCCTAGCTATGTTTAGTTATCCTTTGGCTTTCGAACCATTTGTGGTGTGTTGGATATTCTGATGTATTTGAACATGTGATGATGTACCTGTTGGTTATCTATTCATGCGTCGGAATAATCTCTCTTTTCGGTTACCAAGTCTATCATTTTCTGTTGTTGTGCTAAAATGCATGTCTATTCAGGATGCCGCCAACAAGGAACAACCCGCCTGAGCCACCGCCAATCACGGAGCTGTTGACTCAGATGACTCAGGTCGTGACGCAGATGGCCCAGTTCTAGGCAAACCAGCACAACAACCAGAATGCTCCACGGGTCAGCATCAAGGAGTTTCTGAGTCTGGGTCCGAGAGCTTTCGTGGCAACACGCGAGCCTCTGGATGCTGATGACTGGATCCGGGAGATGGCCAGGGCTCTGGACATTGCTCACGTTGCTGAGGAAGACAAAGTCAAGTATGCCACCTACCTACTGAAGGGTCAGGCAGCTACCTGGTGGGAGAACTACCAGACCATGAGGGCTGGCTACCCAATCACCTGGGGCTGTTTCAAGGATGCCTTCCTGAAGCACCACATCCCAGATGGTCTCATGGAAAGGATGCGTGAGGAGTTTTGCTCTCTCAAGCAGGGCAAGCTGGACGTCATTGGCTATCAGAATGAGTTCAATCGCCTCGCTCGATACGCTGGTGATGAGGTGTCCACTGAGGCTAAGAAGATGGCAAGGTTCCGCCGAGGTTTTAACCCGGAACTCAAGTACGCACTCACCAACATCAGGTGCAAAGACTTCGAGGAGCTCGTGAACACCGCGCTCAATGAAGAAAATGGGCGCAAGGCGTTCGAGGAGTCTCGTAAGCACTCGCGTGAGGGTGGTTCCTCCTCCAACATGACCACCCCTCCGCAGAAGCGCCGTATCTGGGTGCCAAATGGTGCTGTCACTCGGGCTCCATATGCGCAAGCTTCTCCAGGCTTTGCTCCCCGCCCACCCAACCCATCTCAGATGCAGGGTCAGAGGGTTCCAATGGGGCAGCCAAGGCCAGGTCCTCCTCGTGTCGTCACTTGCTTCAAATGCAAGGAGACGGGACACTACGCTGATAAGTGCACTCAGAGGCAGCTACCTCCACCACCTCGCCCCAACACCAACCAGACAATGGTGCGTGCTCCCCCGGCTAAAGCCTTCAACTCCAACAACAGGCCTGTCGGGAGGACTACGAGGGTGAATCATATCAAGGCCGACAGAGCTGAGGAAGCTGCTGACGTCATTCTCGGTATATTACCCGTAAACTCTTTTCCAGCTAAAGTGTTGTTTGATACCGGAGCATCGCATTCTTTTGTGTCAAAGATCTTTGCTACAACATACAACCTAGTTCTGGTTCCACTAAGCAATCAAATCACTGTTCACTCTGCGGGATCTCAAATGTTGACTTCCAAGATAAGTATGGACAATCAAATCCTAATTGGAGGTCGTATATTCCTTGCTTCACTCATGTTGCTGGGAAATTCTGACATTGATGTCATTCTGGGCATGGATTGGTTGAAGACCAACGAAGCTAAAATTGACTGTGCTCAAAAGTCAATAACTCTCTCCCACCCTTCTGGCCAGATAGTCTATTCTCCATATGGATCAAGGTCTATTCAGCTATGCACACTCGATGCAAAACCTCTACCTCTACTCGAAAATGTTCCGGTGGTTTGTGAATTCCCTGACGTCTTTCCAGAAGAGTTGCCAGGGATGCCTCCGGACAGAGCAGTTGAGTTCGTGATCGAGCTTGAACCTGGTACTGCTCCAATCTCTAAGCATCCATACAAGATAGCTCCTCCTGAACTGAAATTGTTGAAGGAGCAAATCGATATGTACATGGAGAAAGGTTACATTCAGCCTAGTTCCTCCGCTTGGGGTTGCCCAACTCTGTTTGTTGCCAAGAAGGATCAAACAAAGAGGCTCGTGGTTGACTATCGTCCTCTCAACGAGAAAACCATCAAAAACAAGTATCCAATTCCTCGTATCGATGATCTTTTTGATCAACTTGCTGGAGCCTCAATATTCTCAAAGTTGGACTTGAGGATGGGTTACCATCAGATAAAGATCAGAAAGGAAGATATTCCTAAGACAGCTTTCACCACTCGGTACGGTCTATATGAATACACCGTCATGTCCTTTGGTCTCACCAATGCACCGGCGACTTTCTCTCGACTGATGAATTATGTCTTCCATGAATACCTCGACAAGTTCGTTGTGGTATATCTCGATGACATTCTGGTCTACTCAAAATCCGAGGAAGAGCATGGAGAACATCTTCGTCTCACTCTCATGAAACTTCGCGAGCATCGTCTATATGCCAAATTCTCCAAGTGTGAGTTCTGGATTCCAGAAGTTGCTTACCTTGGTCATATCATCTCTGCCAAAGGCATAGCCATTGATCCAGAAAAGGTTAAGGCAATTGTTGATTGGCAACCTCCTAAGACGGTAAAGCAAGTAAGAAGTTTTCTTGGCTTGGCTAGCTATTGTCGTCGTTTCGTCCAAAACTTTTCCAAGATTGCCAAACCTCTCACTGATCTCACAAAGAAGGACAAGAAGTTCATTTGGACTCCACAGTGTGATGAGAGTTTCAATCTCTTGAAGACTAAACTCACTTCCACCCCAGTTTTGGTTGGCCCAGATACTACCAAACCTTTCCAGATATACTGCGATGCATCTCTCCAAGGTCTAGGTGCAGTTCTTATGCAAGAACGTCAAGTTGTGGCTTATGCTTCACGTCAGTTGAATGCACATGAGCAAAACTATCCCACACATGATCTTGAACTTGCAGCAGTTGTGTTTGCCCTCAAGAAATGGAGACAATACTTGTTGGGTAACCGCACTGAACTCTTTTCCGATCATAAGAGTCTGAAATACATCTTCACTCAACCAGATCTAAACCTCAGGCAAAGGAGATGGATTGAAAAGATTAAAGACTTTGATCTCACCATTTCTTACACTCCAGGCAAGGCTAATGTTATGGCCGATGCTCTCAGTCGCAAGTCCTATTGCAATAATCTCATGATCATGGAAAGCTAACCTACACTTCATGAAGAATTCCAGAAGCTGAACCTTGGTCTTGTTCCTCAAGGATATCTTGCAAGCTTGACAGCTAGTCCAACTCTCGAGGACAAGATTCGTTCTGAACAACTTCGTGATGCTGAAATTAAGAAGATTGTAGAGCACATCAAAGAAGGCAATGATAAATTCAAGTCCTTCTCAATTGATGACAAGGGAACTGTGTTCTTCGAAGGACGCATTGCAGTCCCTCAGATTCAAAGTCTCAAAGATGTCATTCTCAAGGAGGCTCATGAAACTCCTCTCTCCATCCACCCTGGAAGTACAAAGATGTACCAGGATCTTAAGACACTGTATTGGTGGCCTGGCATGAAACGTGAAATTGCTCAATACGTTTCTGAATGCGACGTTTGTCAACGTGTTAAGGCAGTCCATCAAAAAACAGCAGGTCTACTACAACCTCTGAAAATTCCTGAGTGGAAGTGGGACATGATTGAAATGGACTTCGTCACTGGTTTTCCAAAGTCCAAGAAGGGCAACGATGTAATCTTCGTTGTTATTGATCGTCTCACTAAGGTAGCTCACTTCTTTGCTGTCAAAGAAACAATCTCAGCTAGCCAGTTAGCAGAGCTCTACACAGCAAAGATTGTTCCTCTTCATGGTGTTCCATTGGAAATAAGCTCAGATCGTGGAAGCATATTCACTTCTCATTTCTGGAAGAGTTTCCAAGAAGCATTGGGCACCAAACTTCTGTTCAGCACAGCTTATCACCCTCAGTCTCAGGGGCAAGTCGAAAGAGTCAATCAGATTCTCGAGGATATGCTCAGAGCATGTGGTCTCTCCTTTGGCATGAAATGGGAGGATTGCCTTCCATATGCTGAATTCTCCTACAACAACAGTTTCCAGGCAAGCCTAGGCATGGCACCATTTGAAGCACTCTATGGCCGCAGATGCAGGAGTCCAATCAATTGGTCTGGAGCTGGTGAACGTTCACTCTTAGGCCCTGACATTGTTAAGGAAGCCGAAGAGAAAGTTCGAGTCATTCGTGACAATCTCAAGATTGCTCGGTCTCGTCAGAAGAGCTAGTATGACAGCAAGCACAGGGATATGATCTATGCACCTGGTGACAAGGCATATCTCCGTGTAACTCCCCTCAGAGGCACTCATCGTTTTGGTGTGAAAGGAAAGCTTGCACCAAGATACATTGGTCCTTTCAACATCCTCTCAAGGCGTGCGGAAAATGCCTATCGTCTTGAACTTCCAGAAAAACTATCCAAGGTGCACGATGTGTTCCACGTGTCACAGCTCAAGAAGTGTTTCAAAGATCCAGATCGTGCAGTTGATCATGATTCCATTGAACTGCAAGATGATCTCTCTTATGAGGAGCATCCTATTCGAATTCTCGATGAGACCGAGCGTAAGACTCGCAACAAGAGCACCAAGTTCTTGAAAGTGCAGTGGTCGCATCATTCCGATAAAGAGGCAACATGGGAGACCGAAGAGGATCTTCGAAAGAAGTATCCGGACCTTTTCGCTTCTCAGTAAGGAATCTCGGGGCGCGATTCCTTCAAGGGGGGGCGTTTTGTAACATCCCAAGTATGAAAATATCCCCTATAATGTTTGATTTCTTGTTTAATCAAAGTATTGCATCATGTCATCATATTTATTTCCTTGTTTGCATTTGTTTTGCATCTGTTCTTCCTTGTTTTCATAATGGTAATTCAAACAATTTCAAATGCTGTGTTTCATACTTGTCATGTTACAATATTTTCAAATCAAAAGTTCAAACCAAAATCTCATTTTGTTTCCAATTATTCCATAATGTTCAACCATTTAAATTATGGCTTTTAATAATTTAATTATTTCCAAATGGTAATTCAAAGTCAAATCAAAAACATCAAACAGCACCCAATTTCAAATTGTGAAAATTACCAAAACAAATATACTCATTTGTTTCAAATTAAAATGATATGATAACCCTAGTTAAAATCTTGTTTTAATAACCATTTAATAACCAAATTTTTTCCAAATGCATTTCAAATTTGAATTCAAATAATTCAATTGCAATTTGCTAAAATCCATAACTAATTCATACTTAATCCAATTAATGCAAATAAAATATGTTTTCCATGCTATTTCAAAGGACCTTTTCAAATATAAATTTTGTTTCATGTTTTGAATAATTTAAATTGCTTAAATAATTTAAACCTTGTTTAAATCATTTAAATTTGATAAAATCATAACTTGCTCAAATTAAATTATTTTTGAACATGCAAAATATGTTTTCAAACTAGAAAAGTATAAACTTTTCAAATGTGAGTTTGAATTTATGTTTTGAACAAATAAAATTCAAATAATATTCAAACTTGTTCTAAATTCATTTAAAACTTGTTTAATCTTGTTTAATTCATAATTAAATCATTGTAATTCCTTTTTCAATATTTGAAACATGTAATCCAACCAAAATTTTGTATTCTTTTCAAATATGAATTTTGTTATTTATTTTGAACAATTTAAATTGGTGAAAACAACAACTATTTGTGTAATCCCTTAAGGAACCAAAAATTTCCCTAACTTAATAAATAAATTTCTAAATTGGTAAACCTTACTTACAATTGGTTCTATTGTTGTTATTTTGTTGTTTTCCTCATCCATGCATCATACTAATCCACTTTCACCTGTTGGTTAATTGGAAAACAATTGTTTCAACCAAAAGTCATGGGCTTTTCATATGCAACTCAAAATTGCATATGTGTCCATTTAATTTGTTTCCCATGTCAACTATTCTATTTTGATGCATCAGTTAAATTGACATGCATCATCCCATGATTGTGCACTATGCCATGATATTGATTGTTTACCGTTCTGTCTTGTTTGTTTGCTTCTTCTTGAATAGACGATGACGTTCAGACAGACGATACTTACAGCACCCCTTCTGAGGATCTAGCTCAGTACCAGGCTGCTGAGTTTGCAGGCCAGTTATCACTCACATGAACCACTGTGTTCCTTTCAACATTGGTTACCGATATTTTCCGTTGTCTATTTTGCTAGCCCTATGTATAGTTGTTTCTGTTACGAACCTATCACATGAATCCCTTAACCCTGATATTGCCTCACCTCCACTCCTACAACCCCATTGTTTGAGCCAGTGTCTTACTAGCATGCTTAGGTTGTTTTGCTCGAGTCTGTTACCCGTTACTTTCTGTTACTATATTTTATTATGTTCTGGGGGCTCGATGTTAATCAATCAACTTGTTAATAATAATATGCTGATAAGGCACCGGCAGGAGGCCCTGTGTGGTTTTGAGGCCTGCTAGTGTCGACCCTAATAGGAAAAGGGTATTGTCTACTGATCCATGATGAGCGCACTATCCGCATGTGGGAAGCGTGTATGGGCGCCCCCCTCAATTTGATTCGATCCGCATCTCGTCCAAATCGCCTCATTTAGTTCGTGTTTTCCATTTGCCGCATGCATGTTTTTGCGAGCCCAGCGCAGGGTGGAACTTTTGTAGTCGGCATATAGGGGGACACGTTCTTAGAGTGCTATGAGGGTCCCCTTTCTTCGGGGCTCGATTAGCCGTGCGCCCAAGGTGCTTTGGGCTTGATGCGAAGAAGAGTTGGGTTGTGTTGAGTACCCCGCTTGGTGGGAGGCATCCCATCTGGCGGGTTATTCTTACGTGTACGGCCAAATTGGTGCACCCCTGCAGGGATAAATCTTCTCGAGAAGCCGTGTTTTCCGCAGTTATGGTTGACTTGGTGAAAGTACTGGCTAACAAGTACTCAGAACAACTTACATCTAACTAATGCTACCTGACTAGTAATAGGCTTATTGACACAACAACTTGATCCATGATTCATTAATCCAACTGTGTGAGTTATCCTCGGATTGCTTCTTTGGATAAGGGGCGAGATCCAGGATGGGTTTGTTTGGTGGTTAGTTACAGTTGGTTACGATACGCTATCTTATCTCCTTTCTGTTATCCGGAAGTTGTAGTATGTTCTGTAGTTGGTTAGCGCAGCCATTTGCAGCATCTTTTATATCCCCTTTCTTCCGTTGAACCCAAGGCATCTGTACTTGGTGTTGACGGGCTACCCTTGGTGAATTGTGAGTCTTGCTTGCCAGTACGTTTATGTACTGACCCCTTTGGGGCTGTGGTTTCCGCAGACTACACTTACGAGGATCCCAGTGACGGCTACTACGTGGAGTTTGACGAGGCTGCTGACGAGTAGGTAGCGGACCCGGGCAGGATCCGAGACTACGTGGATGGGCTCCGTCTTTATTTCAGTTCCCGGCTTCTTAAGCCTATTTGGATTTGTCTGTACTCAGACCCTTTGAATGCTTCCGCTGAGATGTAATGATGTTATGTTGGGACATGTGTCCTCTGGATGATTGTATTTGCTATCTCTGCTCTAGTGAGAGCCATTTGCAACTTATTTCAATCTTTTGCGTCTTAGAGATATGTTGTGCTATCATTCTGTTACAAGCCGTTGACGTACCATGTGTGTATGGTATGAAGTACGTCAATGGTAGTATCCTGATTTCTATGGGATAGTTTACGTCGACGATGAACAGATAGGGGTTGGTTGTCACACATACGTGTGTTGGCCTACTCGTAAGAGGACGCGGGTGCCGGTAAGCCCCGTAATCCAATCTACTACTGTTCAACGGAACGGCGAGTATCCTTTAGAAGTCCGGGTGCGACATCCCGCTCCCGAGTTGGGCGTGACTAGGGCCTCCACCGAGAACATCACCTCCGAGCTCTACCCTCGTCCCAGCAAATCCGCTACTCAGGCCTCCAACTCTGCATCCGAACCGATCTTCGCTACTCCTATTTCGTATGCAGCAGAGCCTGCGTCCACAACTGCTGCCACCGAGCCCGTGGCGCCTACCAGTACCGAATCGGACACTACTACCTCCACTGTAGTTAAAATTCCTGCAACTTTTATCCTCAAACATTTGCCAGATCCCCGGGATGCCGAGTGCAGATGTAATAAATACTTTTATGGTTCCTCTTGATACTCAGTTTTAACTTATGTCTTTTAGCAAGACTGGCTCAATGTCGTATTGCGTTAAAATGCAAGTCCCCGAGTTGCTTTTTTCATTCACTTGGTTCTTTTGTCTTTGCTCTTACCTGCCACTTGTGGCTTTTTTGGTAGTCGAGTCACAAGATTTCAAAAACCAAGTTTCAGATACTTAACCACTTAGAAAACTGCATGTTAACACTGCCCACCACTTTGCCAAAAAGGAAAACAGAGAAGTAAAAACACCCTACTCGGTTGTCGCAATCTTCTTTCCTTAGTAGTTTTTTCATGTGTTCATGGACCTTTAGCTTGTTCTCTTGCTTGCCATGAAGCCGGGTTGCGGACAGCAGCAGAGTCAAAGAGTTGGCTCCTGGTTTTAAACACACTACTTAACGTACGCATGAAATTCTGAGTAAAAGAACCGAGTAGGCGAAGGAAATAAAATAAACAACACAGAGCAAGTTTTTTTGCACAGGCAGTCCCCGAGTTTGAATTCGGAGTGCCGACTTGAATTTAACTCGGTTAAGAAGATACATACAATGTTTGCTCATGAATGAAAACGGCGGAGTAGAGCTACATTCCAGGGACGTTTGGATTCCTCTCCGGATTTATCCGCCCTGTTCTTCTATGGTGCATGTGCATCGATGAGATAACAGGCATCATTTTGCAGCGCCTTGCTCACAATGAAAGGCCCTTCCCACGGAGGGGATAGCTTTTGCATCCCGGCTGTGCGCTGCACGAGCCTAAGGACCATGTCTCCTTCTCGGAAAACCCTTGGGCTCACTTTCCGGCTATGATACCTCCTCAGATTCTGTTGATATACAGTTGAGCGGGACAGAGTTAACTCTCTTGCTTCCTCAAGCAGGTCCACATCATCTTCTCGGGCTTCTCTTGCCTCCGCCTCAGTATAGAGGGTTACTCTAGGCGAGTCATGCTCAAGGTTAGTGGGCAACACGGCCTCATCTCCATATACCAGGAAGAATGGTGTGTATCCGGTTGATCGTTTAGGGGTAGTCCTTAGACTCCACAACACCGCCGGCAACTCGTCCAGCCAACAACCAGGGGTTCGCTGTAATGGCTCAATCAGCCTTGGCTTTATTCCGGATAGGACCATGCCATTTGCTCTTTCAACTTGCCCATTGGAAGACGGATGGGCGACTGACGCAACATCTAGTCGGATCCGCTTCTCTTTGTAGAACCTGGCAAAGGCTCCCTCAATAAAATTCGTTCCATTGTCCGTGATGATCCCATGCAGGTAGCCGTATCTCCGGATGATATCTTTCAGGAAGCCCACAACTGTGTTCCCATCACACTTTCGGATAGGCTTCACCTCAATCCACTTGGTGAACTTGTCCACCATGACCAAGATGTGAGTCATGTTGCCTCTAGTTGGCTTGAAAGGGCCTACCATATCCAAGCACCATACTGCAAAGGGCCAAGTGATGGGGATGGTATTCAACTCGGAAGCTGGCATGTGAATCTTGCTTGCATATCTCTGGCACCCATTGCACTTCCTCACTATATCCTCTGCTTGCTGCAAGGCAGTGAGACAAAAGAATCCATGCCGAAACGCCTTCTTGACCAGAGCCCGAGATGAGGCATGATGCCCACACTCTCCTTGATGTGTCTCCCTTAGGATCTCTTCTCCTTCTTCTGGTTCAACACAACGTTGCAGCAGGCCAGTAGGGCTTCTCTTGTGCAACTCTTTGTTGATGATAGTGTAGCCCTTAGATCTTCTCTGTATTTGCCTGGCTGTGACCTCGTCACTCGGCAATGTGCCATCCGTTAGAAAGGATAATATGGGCAGAGCCCAACTCGGTGTCTCCCGGATGGGAAACACTAGTTCGTCCACATCCATTGGATCAGCTGCCATGACTTGCTCCGAGTTGGAGACGAGTCCCCGAGTACTGAGAAATAATCCCCTCGATGAATGCGACAGTCCCCGGGTTTGCAGAGGCAGTCCCCGGGTTCTCCTTTGAGCCTTCCCAATCAATCTCCATAGGAACAGCCTCTGAGTCCAGCAGACCTGGAATGTATATTGAATCTGAGTTGGGAAATGGCTTGATAGATGGCTTCCTCAAATGCTCCAAGGCAATCCCCGGCGGGATGAACTGCCAAGAAGACCCCAACTTGGACAGAGTATCCACTCCATCATTTTTAGCTCGGTGGATGTGATGGAACTCACACCCGTCAAAGAATCCAATCATACTCTACACCAGAAAACGATAGGGCGCCATGTTGGCATCCAAGGCATCCCAAGTCCCCGAGACTTGTTGAACTACTAGGTCTGAATCATCATAGCAAACAATACGCCGAACTCCGATCTCCTTGGATACCCTTAGGCCATGTAGCAGTGCTTCATACTCGGCAACATTATTGGATGCCGAGAAGTGAATCTGCAGCAAATATCTGAGTTGATCTCGCTTGGGTTAGGTGAGCACTACGCCAGCACCAAGCCCTTCTTTTACTTTGGAGACATCAAAATGCATCATCCATAAATTTGTTTCCGGCAAGGGAGGCTCGTACTGCATCTCGGCCCAATCCACCATGAAATCCGCCAGGGTTTGTGACTTGATTGCTTCTCTTCTCACGTACAAAGGGGTGTATGCGGCCAGCTCAATCACCCACTTGGCAACTCGACCACTCGCATCCTTGTTTCCCATGATCTCCGAGATGGGAGCGGTGCTCACCACCGTGATGGGATGCTCTTGGAAATAATGCTTGAGCTTCTTGGCACCCAGGTAAACGCCATATGTCATCTTCTGGTAATGAGGATAGTTCTGCTAGGAAATGGACAACACTTCACTAAGATAATACACCCGCCTCTGCACGGTTTTCCCTTCCTCTTCTCGTTCCACCACCACCACCACACTGACTACTCGGTTGGTGGCTGCAATGTAGAGCAACATTGTCTCCTTGGGCAAAGGGCACGCCAAGATGGGAGCGCTACCCAGCATGGTCTTGAGTTCCTTGAAAGCCACATCAGCTTGTGGTGTCCAGACAAACTTGTCACTTTTCTTCATGAGTTGATAAAGAGGCATTGCCTTCTCGCCCATTCTTCCCAGGAAGCGGCTAATAGAAGCCAGGCACCCGGTAAATTTCTGCACATCCTTCAGTGATCTCGGCAAAGACATGCTCTCTATAGATTTTATCTTTGAAGGATTGGCCTCAATGCCCCGACTGGATACCAAGAAGCCAAGTAGCTTGCCAGCCGGGACGCCAAATGTGCACTTGGTTGGATTTAACTTCATCCGGTACTTGCGCAAGCTGGCAAATGTTTCCTCAAGATCTCCCAGCAGAGTGTGTTTTTCTTTCGTTTTGATGACAATATCATCTACGTACACCTGCACATTCTTGCCTATCTGGTCATGCAAACACTTTTGCATGCACCTCTGATAAGTAGCCCCAGCATTTCTCAAGCCAAAACACATGACAATATAGCAATAAGCCACATACGGGGTAATGAAAGCAATCTTTATTTGATCAGCCGGGTTCAGAGGAATCTGGTGAAAACCAGAGTAGGCATCAATGAAATACAAAAGTTCGCACCCGGCAGTGGAATCGATCACCTGATCTATGCGGGATAGCGGGAACGGGTCCTTGGGGCAGGGCTTGTTCAAGTCAGTGTAGTCCACGCACATGCGCCAGGCTATAGCGGCCTTGGGATCCTCCTTCTTCTTCTCCACCATGACCGGATTGGCCAACCAATCCGGATGCAGCACCTCCATGATAAATCCACTTGTCAGCAGCTTTGTGATCTCGTCACCAATAGCTTTCCTTCTCTCAGCCGCAAAGCGGCGCATTGTCTGCTTAACCGGCTTGGTGTCAGGGCGCACATGCAACGAGTGCTCAACCAACTCCCTCGGGACACCCGGCATGTCCTGATTGGACCATGCGAAGACATCCCGATTCTCACGGAGGAAGTGGATGAGCTCGCTTTCCTATTTGTCCTCCAACCCGGCACCAATGATGGCCACACGGTCCGGGAACTCCGGGTCAATCTGCACTTTCTTCGTCTCCTGGGAGGCCTGGAAGGTAGACCCATACTGAGAACTCGGCATGCCAGGCATACCGACTTGTGCTGCTTGGGCCATAGCCACAACCTCATGTATCTTCTTCTTCTCAACAGCAATGACCATGGACTCGGCAAGCCGAGATCTAGCAGAAGCACACTCCAAAGAGCGCTTGTAGTCACCCGAGATGGTGATGATGCCATTAGGACCAGGGATCTTCATCTTCAGGTAGGCCGCATGAGTAGAGGCCATGAACTTGGTCAGAGCAGGCCTGCCGAGTAGAGCATGATAAGGGCTCTGAAGATCAACCACCTCGAACTGCAGGCACTCGGTGTGGCAGTTCTCCCTGGTGCCGAAAAGCACATCCATCCAGATGCGGCCGATTGGAGCACAAGATGCTCCCGGCACAATGCCATGGAATGTAGTCCGACTGGGTAGCAGCATGTTCTTGGCAAGGCCGAGCTTCTCCATGGTATCCTGGTACATGATGTTGATGTTGCTCCCGTTGTCGATCAGCACCTTGCTGAACTTCACGTTCTTCTTGGTCCTCAAGAATGTGGGGTCCACTACCACAGCATATGTACCCGGGTTGGGCATAATCTTGGGATGATCTGCTCTGGACCAGATTATCTCCTGGTCGCACCACTCCATGTAGTGAGGCACAGATGGCATCACGGCGTTTAACTCCATTGCGCGCCTGCGCTGAAACTACTTGTCATCCGGCTCAGTGGTGAACACCATATAGCTCTCGTGGTGCTCCTGGTACTGGTTCCGGTCCCCAGCACCGCCATGATTACTGTTGTTCTGGTTGGCATTGTTGTTGTTGCGGTTGTTGTTGCGGGTGTAGTAGTTGTTGTGGCGGTTGTTGTTGTTGAAGTTGCGGTTGGAGTTGTTGTTCCGGTTGGCTCCCTGAGCTACCTGGTTCACGTTCTCCCTCCTCTGGTTCTCGGCTGGCCTGGGAGCATCTGCCAGGATAGGCTACACATTAGAGCCTCGGAGCGGAAGAGGAGGTGGAGGAGGCAGCTGACCGAGGGCCTCGCTCTTGATCCTGTCCCACCAGCTGCACTGCCGGGTAGTGTGATTGGCCGGCCTACTCAGATGCTGAATATGGAAGCTACACGGTCCATCCTTCATGTTCTCAAAGATGAACCTAGCAGGGTCTCCGGATCCCTGGGAGGTACTGGGCTGCTGAGGAGCATTGTACTGCTTCATGAAGTTCTGGCCCTGATTCTGGTTTTGCCCGTATGGGGCTCCAGTAGCTTTTGGCCTTTGGCTGCTCCCGGCAGCACCCTGATCCTGAGTAACAGCAGCTACATGGTGAGACCCGTAGCGGATATCTGGACGGTCTTCTCTTCTCTTGTTGCGGAAATCTTGGTGGTCATGGCGCCGAGAACCTTCATGGTGCTTCCTCTTGGGCTCAAAGGAATCAAGCAGAGGCTGAGTAGGATCACCGAGTGCATACATATCAGCAATCTTGATTGTCTCAGCAAGGGTACTCGGCATCTCCCTCTGCAGTTTATGCCACAGCATGCTGCCATGTCGGCAACCTTGCGCAAACCACGCAATGGACTATGACTCGTTCTCACCTTCACAGGTGTTCCTCAGAGTACTCCACTGGGTAAGGTACTCCCGGTCAGTTTCCTCTTCTCTTTGCTTGCACGCCGAGAGCTGCTGCGGCCTGTTTGGCCTCTTGTAGGTGCTGGTGAAGTTGCTGATGAAGGCTTCCGAGAAGTCAAGCCAGCAGTTGATGTTGTCCCTGGGCAAGTTATTGAGCCAGATCCGGGCAGGGCCCTCCAGCATCTGGGCCACATACCGAACTGCCCATCTCCTGTTGCCACCCGCAACGTACACGGCAGTCACATAGTCATTCAGCCAGTCTTCTGGCTTGGTGCTTCCGTCATAGGTCTTGGTCCCTCTAGCCAGCTGGAACTTGGGACACGGGTGGCTCCCCCATGATCCTGGGACCAAAACAATCTGGCCCTGGCGGGCCCTTTGCTTCTATCTCCTCAGACCGGTAGAGCCGGTCCAGCTTGTATCTTGCATCACTTGGTTCCAGCATTCTTCCTCCCAACCGAGTTGCGAGATCTCTCGGGTCGGCGTACCCGGCACGCTCCATGGCCGAGTACCCGTTGTTGTAGCAATCTTGAGGCACAGGTCCGGGTTGAGCAACCGGGTTGGTCACAGCAGCAACCACATTTGGCTGAGCAACATGTTGGACAGGGTTAGCAACATGCTGCCGAGACGGGCCTTCTCGGTTACCTCCTTGCCCCTCTTGATGAACTCTTGCGGCCGGATGGGCAGTACCTGCAGCGTTGTGTTTTTGGCCGGGCTGCCGCACTACAGCGTGCTGTTTTCCGGCGATAGTCGGGTCATACACCTACATATGTTTGTGTCTCCCAGAGTTCACACTCTGGGCCCTCTCTCCCCCGGGAAGCAGAGATGAAGCCTGGTCCACGGACCTTGCCACATGTGAGTGAACAACATGAGACGCACTGCCCCCCGGGTTGGCCTGCCGAAAAGCCTCATTCTGCCTATCAGCTTCCAGAACGAGCTCATTGAGCTGCTCCTGCTGCCTCACACGGGCCTCGCCAGTGAGATTTGGAAACTCAGCGGCAACTGCCTCTGCAGCTCTAAGTGTCTTTGCAGGGGAACTATATTTCAGCCTACCAGCTGTGTTTTGACTGGCAGACTTGCTAGCAGATCTACCATCTCTAGCTAGCTCAGCACCTAGGTTACGCCGAATAGTCCCTATCTTGCTAGGATTTCTAGAAATAGGAGTAAAGTCATGCGCCCTATTGTACTCATTCTGATCCAAGTTAAGCTCAAGCCTAACCTTCTCCAGCTCCTGGGCCTCTCGCAGCAAAGCGAGTCGCTGCTGCTCGAGCTGCGCCCTCACCACCGCCGTATCAGCGTCTGTGGCGATAGGCATGCCGGGATGCTCGACACCAGCACAAGCAGCCAGAATCACGGTCGATGTAGAAGGATCCACGTAGCCCGGAATGTTCCGGGGCATCTCATAGAGCTTGTGGCCCCTGGCAGCAGCCGGCTCCTCGATGACTTCAGGCGCAGTGGCCGCGCCTTTCCCGGCATCGATAGCCGTGCCCGTCATCATCACCTCCACGCTGCCCACAGAGCAGCCAGTCGGCTTCCCGCGGACAGCGAGAACAGCGGGGGGATCGACAGCGACGAGCACCACCTCAGGGTACTCACAGATGACGGTGGTGGCAACGTACACCAGATGCGCGCCGAAGGATAGCACAGAACCACCTATAGGCAAGGGCCTGCCGCCGAAATCGCCGGCGTTGTCGCTGACGAAGTTGAAGGAGCCAAATCTGTGGACAAGGCCACAAACCACACGCTCCCCCGACGGAGTAATCGGTCCCGTCCGAATATGCACCCCAGCCAGCGCCGCTGATGGCCCCACGGTGGGCGCCAACTGTCGTGGCGTGGAGAAGACAGATGCCATAGGGTGGCTAAAGTTTGGGGCCGATGGACATTGTAGGTATTCGGGGAGGGATCGCACGTCACGTAGATGCGCTCAGAAACACTGCAAACACCAAGATCTACCCAGGTTCGGGGCCCTCGTGTGGAGGTAACACCCCTACTCCTGCCTACCTATCTGTATATAGTCTGTACTGAGTAGCCACAGTACAATTCCGGCCCTCTGCCGAGTAGCCAACCTCTAGTTCTCTCTCTGTCTAGTGCTAAGTCTCGCAATAAATGCTCTCAGGGCCAACGTCCCTCGCGCAGGAGGGGGCTGGCCACCTTATATACTGGTGGCTAGTCGAGTAAAAAACGATTTAAAGTACACGATATGGCATCTCTACTGTCACAACGCACACGCCTCCGTGTTCCCGCTGACGCCGTTGCGAGAAGTCGTCGCGCCGTCCGGCTGACATGCCTTGTCCACCCTGTCAGTCTCACAGAGTAGGCCCCCGACACGTCCTGTCCCCCCTGTCAGTGACAGGACATGACAGGTGCCCACCCTCACTGTACCCACGCCTTGGCGCAGATAATCATGTTCCTAGTAAGTTGAACCGCACGCCTGTACGGCTGCGGGATACGCGAGATATCGTCAGAACGGCTCCATTGACTTCTCGCCCGAGTAGGATTGCTGCTCATCTACTCGGACCACCCGAGCTCTACTCGGCTGATTCTGATCTTCCTTATTATCTTCTTCTTGTCCTTCAATACTTATCACCGAGTAGCGTCTACCGGATACCAGATACCCGGGTAGCCGTCTACCCGGCGAACAGTACCTCGATCTCTGGTTTAGCACCTGCCTTACCCCTATTCGGGGGTAGCCCCCCGACAGTGCTTCTAGAACCAATATTTTGTTGAGTGTAGGGATGTGTGCAAGGTATCAAGCGGCTCCTAAGGAAAGCCATTTGCAAGCGGTCCATAGGATCTTTCGGTATTTGGTTCAGACCTCAAGATTTCGGTTGTTGTACCCAAAGGGGGCACATTTCTCTCTCAGTGGGTACACGAACTCGGATTGGGCCGGTGATCAAGATGATAGGATATAGACTTCCGGGGCTTGCCAATTCCTTGGTAGGTCCTTCGTGAGTTGGTCATCAAAGAAGAAAAATTGCATATCTCTCTCTATAGCCAAAGCAGAATATGTGGCAGCTGCTAGTTCTTGCACTAAATTTGTGGATGAGACAAACTCTTAAGGAATATGATGTCCATTGTGACAAAGTGCCTCTTTTGTGCGACAATTAAAGTGCCATCAAGATTTCTTACAACCCTGTGCAACATACAAGAACGAAGCATATTGAGATTAGTCATCACTTCATTAGGGATCATGTTTCCCGTGAAGATATTGAGCTAGCATATGTGCCCACCAAGGATCAACTTGCCAACATATTCACGAAGCCCCTTGATGATACAAGATTTATGTTCTTCGGGAATAAGGTAAATATCATCGATTCAAGGAGCTTGAATTGAAGATCATGAATACATACCTATGGTTGACTATGTGTTTCGGGTTAGGAGTAGGCAAGGACATGGGGGGAGTGTTTTCTTAACACATTGGGCTCTCCCTCCCCACATTATGCCTAAAGTAAAAAATCATTTATATCTCTCTCTTCTAATGTTGAATTGTGAGCTAAAATGCTGAGAATTGGCAATGCACCCAAAATACATCTTCGCGGTGGCACACCATACTCTCTTACATGGTGGCCTAGTCCACCAACCTCTTATTTTTGAAGAGTTGGTTCTTATTTGGATCTTATTTTGGTTTTCATCGCCTATCCTTTTGTGTCATGGTTGTATGGAAAACACAATCACTCTTGGCTTTTATTTTATTTCATCTGGAAAGTTGGGTATGAAGTAGAATTCTAGTTTGTGTTCTCAATCTCAAGCCCCAACTTCCCGTCCTCAAAACTTTACTCTTTCTTGAAATATCACTACTTGGACCCTTTGTCGGAAAGATGAAGCTTGACTAGTGGTACTACCGTCAGCTGCAGCGGTACTACCGCTATGACTAACAGTAGTACCCACGCATCGGTACTACCGCTAACAAGGAACAATACTACCGCCACTAGACTAGTGTCACACATTGGCTCTAGGAATGGTACTGCCGCTAAGGTACCACACGCACCAGGTGGGAGGTAATACTTCTGGGCTCAGTGGTACTACCGTTGCGGTATGTTTTTGTGGGGTTAAGTTGGATCTGGGAGAGGGTGATTTCATTTACCCCCACTCCCTCACCCGACCCCCACACCGGAAACAGCTGCGGCCGCTTCATCTCACCGCCAGGGAGGGCTCCCTCCGACCGTTGATTGCCCCTCTCTTGCTGAGAAGAGGTTCGGCAGCGTCTCCTTGGTCTTCTCCATGAAGATGAGCTCAGATAACCCTCAATCCCTCTGTCCCTTGAGTAGATCTTGAGAGAATATATTGCTAGGGTTCCTAGAGATTTTGATGTGTTGAATTAGTGTGTTTGGATGCATCCTTGGGTAGATTGCCTCTATGTTTTCTTAGTTCACAAACCTTCACGGTCACGGAATTACCCGTGGGTGCCATGGCGGCTCCACCAGCATCGGTACTACCGCTATGGCTGGGATCGCTGGTACCAGTGGTACTACCGCGGTACCCACCGGTACTACCGGACCTGGAGTTTTTGCCTTTGACTTCCATCATTGTGAATCTTCTCTTAGGTCTTTTTTGTGATGTTTTATATTATCTGCAATGATTCCTATTCTTGCTTTCTTAGCCACGGGTAGTTCTCGTGGAGGTCGCAAGCGACCAGCTAAGAGGGCACGTAAGGGGGCTCAGGATGATCAATAAGAGGAAGTAATCTCTCAGTCCAGCATGACCCATTGGCAACACTCTGTTATGATGAAGCCTCAGGCTACCAGGAATCAATCCATCACCAATATGCCTGATGAACAGTTCAGGAAAGAGCGCGTAACCAACCCCTATGTCAAGCCCAAAGACCCTCGAGCCAATGAGTGTTTCTGGACTCGTTTTCAAGAACGCGTCTTTTATGAGGAGTATCTTGTTGCTAAGAACAAGGTGGTTAAGCAGTATTCCATCGGTGTTCCGTACATGAGAGCCAACATGGATTATTTTGGCGAGGTTCTAGAGGTTTGTGAGGAGTTTTGTCTTCTGGATTTCATTGATATGAATGAAGACTACCATGAGCATGTTGTGGGCCAGTTTTATGCCACACTCTATTTTCACACTGATGATGACAGGAGGATCTCCTGGATGACCAAGAATTAGAAGTTCTTCATCACTGGGCTCTGTTTGCTAGACTATTTGGTCTTCGGGATCATGGTGATGTCCCTGATCATACCTTTGCTTCCACTCACTTCAGGATACTCTATCCGGAGAAGTCTATGTATCCCCATGAGCTATATGATCTCTATATCCCTGGTCATGCTTTGGTTGGTTTTACAAAGAACTTGCTCCCAGTATATGACATTTTGCACATGATTTTCCGTAACACCCTTGCACCTCATGTTGGTAACTTTGATCAGATCCATGGCTCTCTCACTGACATATTGTTCTACGCTCATAGGCATCGTGGTGATGGTTTGAAGTTGGACATCATGGATGTTGTGTGGAGTGAGATGTACAACTATATGATGAGGAGGCATGTTCCAGTGTTTGCTCCTATGGTGATGCGTTTCATTGCTCACTCCTGGCATAGTTCTCAGCAGCCTACAACTCTCGTGGGAAATTACCAAGAGCTCTCTACTCACCAGGTCAAGGAACTTCGCATCAAGAGACATTTTTCTACTCTCCTTAGTGGTGAAGATGTTGGTGGCACAGATGGATCTATTGATTCTGACTTTGAGCTTGAGAACAAGGATAAGAAGCATGGTTTCCTCAAGTAGTTTTCTGAGACTTTGAAGAAGATGTTATGTCGCCAGGAAGACATGGAGGATAAAGCCTATCATGACCATGTTTGCAGCAACAAGGAACGCTAGCTGACTCAGGACCGCTTTGCTCATCTGGGAGTTCCTGTTGTTGCTTGCTCTGAGGACAGGATCACTAGTTCCAAGGTGTGGAAGTCCAAGCGTGTTGGCACCTGGGTAGATCCTGATCTCGAGGATGATGCCACCACTTCTCATGAGTCGTGGACTCGAGGAGGCACTGATGATGAGGTTGACGATGTTAACACAGATGATGAAGCCAACATGAGTCATGCATGTGCCTCTATCCCTAGCGAGTGATCTCCTAGGGTCGTTAGCGTCGTCTCTCCCTTTTTGGTGTCACGTTACCAAAGGGGGATAGAGTTCTGTTAGGCATTTGCATGAATTATTTACATGGGTTTTATGTCTAGACCTTGTTAGTTTTGTTTATAAGTTGAACCCTTGTGTTTTAGTTGAACCCTTGATCTTTAAGTGTTTAATCTTTTCTTATCACTGTTGGGGCAAGACTTTATCTCACTATCTTATTACCTTGCTAGGCTTCTAAAATCTAGGGGGAGCTTCTTCTTAAAAGGCGTGTGGTTTTGCTCTATAAAAACAATCCTTTGAAATAACCCTTCCCAAAGAAATGCTCAACCTACATTTTACTAGCTATCTTAGTTGTGTTATCATCTACCTCCAAAAGAGGGAGATTGAAAGTGCATCGATCTCTCTAAAAATGTTTTGGAGTTAAGAACAACATAATTAGGACTCCAACATCGCGTCTGAGTCTTTCCAGGGAAAATCAGGTTGGCGCAAAAAGGAAGAGACAAAAATTTCACAGCCAACGAATAAGTTGTGCTGCAGCGGTAGTACCGGGCAACCCAGCGGTAGTACCGCTGCATCCAAGAAGCGGTAGTACCGAAGGAAGTACCTCAAAAAGTACTTCAGCAGTACACAAAGGTAAATTCTCTAGATATGCAACTAAGGTGAAATTACCTATATGACAAGGATTACACTAAGCAAGATAGAAATACAAAGTAAAGCTAAAGGATAGAAGGAACCGAAATGGAAACACACATAGACAAGTATGTATTCCTGAGTTCCTACTTTTTAGAGGAGTATGTCTCGTTGGAGGGGTGTGAGTTTTGCCACGAAGGCCTACTCAACGCCGCAAAGGCCTCACCCTATTCTCCGATGAACCACACTTGAGTTAATAACAACATAATTAGGACTCTAACGTCGCGTCTGAGTCCTTTTAGGAAAAATCAGGTTGACGCAAAAAGGAAGAGACAAAAAATTCACACCCAGTGAATAAGTTGTGCTGCAGCGGTAGTATCAGGCAGCCCACCAGTGGTACCACTACCACCAGGAAGCGGTAGTAACACAATAAGTACCGCAAGAAGTGCCGCCAGCTAGGAAATGCTCTCTGATGTCCTAGTAGTACCGCTGGTTTGCATAATTTATTCAGAGCAAGCTTTACTTGGCGGTAGTACCGCTTCCATTACGAAAGCAGAAGTACCGCTGGAAGTACCAGGATAAATACCGCCAGGTAATTTTTGCTCCCTAATGTCCCCATGGTACTAGGGCGGTAGTGGCCTAGTACTACCACCAGCCACCTCGATTTAATATCTTCAGGATGGCTAGCGGTACTACCGGCTGTACTACCGGTAGTACCGCTCCTAGTACTTCGCGGTACTTCCCCAGTTGTACCACCAGAAGCCAGTGAGTGGTGCCCTACAGTACCACCTAGCCTTCAGGAGTGAAGGAGAAGGCCCATAACGGCCAGATTTTGACGGGCCCCTATTTAAAGGGTGTTTATTCCCTAAGGAGTTAGCTCGACCAGCATTGAAGTCGCCATTACTTGAGCTCACCAAAAGCTAGATTTCTCTTATCTCCTCCACCCAAACTCATTGATTCTTGGAGGAGTTAAGGAGAAGGCCCATATCTACATCCTCACCAAGTTGTTCTTCATTCCCCCTCATTCACTTGAGGGATTTGTGTCCAGGATTTTCTTGTGGAAAACCTAGGTCTTGTGTTACACACGTGTTGCTTGAAACAGATTATTGGTGTTCTTGAGAGCCCCAATTTGGTTGTGGGTGTGTGTGCCTCAAGCTTATTGTAAAGGCTCTGATTTCCTCCTCGAATGGAATCAATACTCGAATGTGAACTAGGCCTTTGTGGCAATGTTCATCGGAGAATAGGGTGAGGCCTGTGTGGCGTTGAGTAGGCCTTCATGTAAAAACTCACACCCCTCCAACGAGACATACTCCCCTCATAGGGAGAAATTCAGTTATACATCCTTGTCTCTGATACGTCTCAAACGTATCTATAATATTTGTTGCTTCATGCTTGTTTTTATCCAATGCCTTTATGTTTTCCACATGTTTTCCTTCGTTTTCTGGAGGTTTTCTGGGACTAACCTATTGACAAGATGCCATAGTGATAGTTCCAGTTTTATGCTGTTTTTGGTTTCAGAAAAGTTGTTCTAGAAACATTCTCGGAATTGGACGAAACGAAGGCCAAAGTCCCTATTTTGCTGACACGTACCCCGAGTCCGGAGGAGACCCGGAGGGGAGAACCGAGGCAACCACAGCATAGGGTGGAACGCCCCTCCCCTCGTTGTTCCACCACATGGTGTGGGCCCCTCGGGTTCCCACCAACATCGCCCTTTCGCCTATATATTGTCCCCGACGCAAAAACCCTAAATCATCCATCCTCCATCCATGAAAATTTCCGTAGCTCCACCGCCATCGAAGAAAAGTTTTGGGGGGACAGAAATCTCTGTTCCGGCACCCTACCGTGACGAGGAATTTCCCTCAGAGCCGTATCCATTGACTCCGCCGCCATTTTCATCGCCGTTGCTGGCTCCCATGATGAGGAGGGAGTGAAGGGAATATGCCCGAGAGGCAATAATAAAATGTTTATTATGTTATTCCTTGTTTGTGATAGATGTTTATTTCTCATGCTAGAAATTTACTAACTGGAAATGTTAATACATGTGTGATTAATAAACAAAACAACGTTCCTAGTGAAGCCTCACTTTTAACTAGCTCGTTGATTAACAGATGATCAAGGTTTCTTGATCATAGACATTGGATGTTGTTAATAACGGGGTCATGTCATTAGGAGAATGACATGATGAACTTAGACCCTAACTAATTATAACAATACGATCAAGTCATTTAGTTTTGTTGTTATGTCTTACATTCGGAGTAACATTGTTCCTTAGACCATGAGATCATGTTAATCACTAATACCAAAAGAATACTTTGATGACATCAAACGCCACACCGTAAAAGGGTGACTATAAATGTGGCATTAGGTATTCGGAAAGTGTTAGTTGAAGCTCATGGATCAAGAGTGGGACTTGTCCATCCAATATGACAGAGAGATATACTCAGGGCCCTCTCGGTGATATCACATCGACACCGCTTGCAAGCACGTGATATGATCACTAGGATGTTATATCACGAGAACGAGAAAAGTGTAATTTTCAGATAACGAGATCGAACAAGGTATGGTGGATACCGATGATCGGATCTCGGACAAGTAAAATATCGCGAGACAAAGGGAAATCGTTACGACGTTGAAAGGTTCACACGATCACGAGAGTCATCGTTGAATATATAGTGGTCATCACGGATCTCCAGATCCCGCTGTTCATTATTGATCGGAGAGGAGTCTCGATCATGTCTATATTATTCGCGAACCATAGGGTGACACACTTAAGGTTCGATGAAGCGTTAGAGAGGATACGGAATACCGAAGAATATTTTGGGCAGCTCCGAAATTGTTTCGGCGAAAATTGAAATAGTTCAAGGGGTTTTTCATCGAATGGTTGTTAATAGAATTAACAAATGATTCGAGGTGCTGCATGCAAATGTTTGTTAATGGAATTAACAAATATAAATGAAGAAATAAAAATGTTTTATTTATTTATTAAAGAAAAACCTTTGGATTTTCTAAGTGGAAAACTAAGGGAGCATGAGTGGGTGTGAGTGGGGCTTCCAATCACATGAAGAGATGAAGGGGTGGGGGCACCCATGGCTGGCCGCACCCCCCCCCCTTGGGCTGCCTCCCCCTCCCCTATAAAAGGGGGGTGAGAGCTCCCTCTTCTCCACACACTTGCCCACTTCCTTTTCCCTCCACCCGCTGCTCCATTCCATGGTCTCCGGCTTGGCGAAGCCCTGACTGTGGGATTCTTCACCACCGCGCCGTCGTTCTACTGGAGTTCCGGGGGATCCTCTACTTCTGCTACCCGCTGGATCGAGGGAACGGAAGTCTTCATCGAGCTGAACGTGTGACCGATTACGGAGGCACCGCCGGATTGCGGTGCACTTCTTCTCGCTCGGGATCGGCGTGAGTACGACTACGCCAACAACAAGATTTTATCTCGTACCACTTTGAGTCTTCGAGGGTATGTTATCTTAAGACTCTCTTTCTCCCCGTTGCCTTTCATCTCATAGATTAGATCTTGGCCATTCAGGTTTATCGCGAATAGGAATTTTTTTGTTTTCTATGCAACGTACCCTTCAGGGAGTAGTTCTCCCCAAAGGATGAGGGCTCTATCAGTAGCTATATGGTTCATCTCTCTCTCCCATGGTGTGATATTTATGTGATCTTGAGCTTTGTAATCTAGTTGAATAAATAGATGTTACTCTTCATCTGTTATGCTACTCAAGTGGTTTTATTAATGTGAACGTCGAAGACACCTTTGTCCCATAGTGTGAAGGTGACAGTGCGCACACCGTGTGTGGCTTATTTTGAGTTATATTTTGTGTTGGACGTCTCTATGAAATTGTGGTGTTTGTCTCGAACCATCTAGGAATCAAGGTGACAGTGTGGGGTTACCTAGTGGGGAATGCGACTTTAAGGTGTGCTTTTGTAGCCCTACACAATGAATTGGTGTTCGTTATCCAACCGGAGAGTGGTTCGGAGTAGCATAGTGAAGAGAAGATATTTATGTATTAAATTATGTTATTATTGTTGAGAGTGTCCACTAGTGAAAGTATGATCCCTAGGCCTTGTTTCTAAGCCTTAAAACACCTTTTACAACCAGTTCTGCTACATGCTTGCTTGCTGCCATTTTTATTTCAGATTGCAATTACTACTTATAATCATCCACATTACTTGTATTTCACTATCTCTTCGCCGAACTAGTGCACCTATAAAAATGACAATTGTACTAGGTGTGTTGCGGACATAAGAAACTTCTTGTATCTTAATTACAGGGTTGCTTGAGAAGGATATCTTTGACGTCTACCTCCCTGAGTTTGATAAACCTTGAGTGATCCACTTAAGGGAAACTTGTTGATGTTCTACAAACCTCTGCACTTGGAGGCCCAACATTATCTAGAATAGTGTAAGCGTGCATAGACATCAAGCTCTTTTCTAGCACTGTTGCCGGGAGGTAAGGTAAAATGTACCCACATCCTAGTACTGTTGTTGGTGTGTGAGTGCTCGAAGTTATTTCCTTTAGATTCTACAATTATATCTTTGTGTTTCTTGTTTTTATTTTCACTATTTAGGCTTATTTTCTTATTTGCTCCTTGTTTTTATTTTTACTAGTTAGGCTTAATGAAAAACAACAAAAATATGAGAGAGCTTTATAATCTTTATATTGAATTGGGACATGAAGTGTTTGAAGAGAAAATTAAAAAACCTATGGAGCTTTATTTGCATGCTAGTAGCAATCTTATTGGTATGAATTCTTTGAACACCATTATTGCTAATGCTATGGAAAAGTCTAAGCTTGGGGAAGCTGGTTTTTATGAAAATGATATTTTTAGTCCCCCAAGCACGAAGGAACAAATGTACTTTGATGATACTATGCCTCCAATGTATGATGATTACAATGAGGAATATGATTTTTTAAGTCCACCTACTATTGAGGAGAAAATTAATTATGATTACAACATGCCTCCTGTATTTGATGATTATGGTGATGAGAATAATAATGATAGCTATTTTTTTGAATTTGCTTCCACTACTATTAATGAGAATGACTATGCTTATGTGGAGAGTATTAATTCTTTTATGCATGTGGCTCATGATAAGAATGTTTTATGTGATATTTATATTGTTAATTTTATTCATGATGCTACTGAAAGTTATTATGAGAGAGGGAAACATAGTTTTATGCATCTCAACAATATAAAGTTCTCCCTCTTTATGTTGAAATTTCTAAAGTTGCACTTGTTTTGCTTTCCTATACTTGTTGCTTTGTGCTTTCATGACTTGTTTCTTTACAAGATTATTTTTCATAGGAAGTGGGTTAGACTTAAATTTATTTTATATTTGCTTCTTGATGCTCTCTTTTTCTTCAATTCATATTTCTTATGTGAGCATCGTCTCAAATTATCATGCCTAGCTATAAGGCTTTAAAGAAAAGCACTTTTGGGAGACAACACATTATATTTTTTGCTTTCAGTTTCCTTTTGTTTTATTTGAGTCTTGGAAGTTTTTACCTCTGTAGCAACCTCTCTTTATCCTTTTTATTTTGTTTTTTGCGCCAAGAGTAGCCTCTAATAGGGAGGAAATAAGATTTGAGGAAGTTGTTGTCCTGAAACAGATTCTGTGCTGCCACTAAGAAATTAATTTTCTCAGCCAGAACATCGACTTAATCTGAAATTTTTTGTGTGCATGCCCCTGGTTCTTATATAACTTTCATTAGTTTTGCACTTTTTTATTTGAGCAACCGAAGATTTTCTAAAAAATTGATGTTTTTTCTGTTGTTCTGTTTTCACAGATTTCTGCCAATATTTGCATTTGCCTCTTAATCTTTTTATTTTGGTGTTCTTTTGAGAGGAAGAGATTAAAAGTAAGTTGTGACAGTATCTAATGTATTAATGGGTGTTAGACTTGTGTTGAAACTGTACCAAAGTGGATATATTATTTTTATTACACTAATGTTGCTAATGAAAATTGTGAGAAGTTTTGTATGGATGAAGTTTTCAAGTGTAGGGAGAGAAGAATCATATGATGAGATGAAGGATGGACAAAAGCTCAAGCTTGGGGATGCCCATGTCACCCCAATAAATATCCAACAAGTACAAGCATCAAAGCTTGGGGATTCCCAAGGCATCCCCTGCTTCATCAAGAAAAATATCAGGTCCTCTTTCAAGACACAATATTTTTATTGCTTCATATATTATGTGCTATTCTTTGAGCATAAATTATTTTTTATTTTAGTTTGTTTTGTTTTATTTGCTGTAGTATATGGTTATATATTATCATATTTTCTTTGGAGAGAGACACACTCCGTTTTTATTACTTAGAACACTCTAGTTTTCACTCTTATTGTTCTATGAGTGTTCACTTTTTGCTAGTACTGCGTTTAGCTCTTGTTTTCCACTCATATTTTGTTTAGAAATTTTTTGTTTGCTTCAGTTTTATACGATTAGCTCTCTGGTCTTTGATGATTATTATTTATGAGAGTTGTCTCAAACAAGTTGATTGGTGTTGGAGAAGAGTAAAATATTTAATGCTTATAGTGGTGCAATGGAAAGCTAGTTTAGACTGTGCCTTAGACTTTATCATATCATGTTAGATGTTATTTTAATTCTCTACTTATTAGTTATTGATGTAGCATTACTTATCTCAAATATCTGAGAGTGCTTAATGTGCCATTGAAAGAACCCATGTGTTGCTTTTATCATATCGAAGCATAATATTGTGGTATTCTCCTTTGAATGCTTTATTTGGTTGACTTGGCGCATGCTTACACCATGTTATGACTACAAACCATTCACCTCTAGTCTCTATGATCATTTAGTTTTTGACTTGTAATATCATTTATGTTTTGATTAATAATTTTTTGTCGCTATGCATGATTACGACCATTATTGCTCTCTTAGTTGGTCGCTCCTAGTCTCTTGCTAGCCTTCACTTGTACTGAATATGAGCTCTACTCGTGCATCCAACTCCCAAAAACCCAAAGTTTGCCAAATGTGTCCACCATACCTACCTATATGTGGTATTTAACCGCCACTTCAAAGTAAATTTCTTATGTGCTACCTTTAAACCTTCAAAATCAATACCTGTTTTGTGCTGTGTTTTAGCTCATGAGGATGTAAGTAGACGATATTTATTTCACTTGTTAATTAGACTTTACACACCTGGACTAGTGGTACATCCGCTTATCCAATTCTCTAGAAGAGCTGGCAACGGGGTGCCCAGCCCCAAATTTGGTTACTTCACAATTCGCTTCACTCTTTTTGTTCCTGATTCATTAGTTAAGCATAAGTGTGTAAACAAAAGAGAAGAGGGATGACCTACTGACCCAGTAGAAAGAACATCCTTTAATGGGAGCCGCTCTTGTAAATTATATTTAACTTGTGACTTAATGTATTGTTTATTTACCATTCGTTAACATCGACATACACCTCTCTCAAAATTGTTTTCAATACCTCTGTTTTAATCAAATAAAACGCTCTAGCACACGAGTAATCCCTGCTTCCCTCTGTGAAGGGCCTTTCTTTTACTTTTATGTTGAGTCTTCATATTCTAACTTTATGCACCAATTAAGAGAGCATAGTTGTCATGTTGAGCATAATGTGTCTCAAAAAATATTATTGATTGATTCATGATATGTTATTACTTGTTCCCAAATTATTTGTATCTAGTCTGCACTTGAACTTTGCAGGTGTCCTGGCATTTATGTTTTTCTATCACTTTAAGGACAAACGGAATACCACTTTGCTATGTTTTTCTCTATGCTCAAAACACACATATAACTTTCAGTGCATTATTATTCATGGTCTTTTATTTGTGTTACTTTTCATGTTGCAACATAGTTGCTAAGTTACATTGTTGGAATTATATCTATCATGCCTATGTTTAGAATACTTTGATCTCACCTTGCAATGTTTTTACATAACGTTGATCAAGATTGCGTTGGCTGCATGTCACCTCAAAAATTATTTTTTTATCACTTACCTACTCGGGGACGAGCAGGAATTAAGATTGGGGATGCTTGATACATATCAAATGTATCTATGATTTTTAATGCTCCATGCTTGTTTTCTATCTAATGCCTTTATGTTTTCCACATGTTTCCTTTGTTTTCCAGATGTTTTCTGGGACTAACCTATTGACAAGATGCCACAGTACCAGTTCCTGTTTTCTGCTTTTTTTGTTTATAAAAGTTGTTCTGGAAATATTCTCAGAATTGGACGAAATGAAGGCCAAAGTCCCTATTTTGCTGACACGTACCCGAAGTCCGGAGGAGACCCGAAGGGGGCACTAAGGCAGCCACACCATAGGATGGCGCGCCCCTGGCCGCTCCACCACATGGTATGGGCCCCTCGGGCACCCGCCGACCTCGCCCTTTCGCCTATATATAGCCCCCGACGAAAAAACCCCAAATCATCCAGCCTCCATCCACGAAAAGTTCTGTAGTGCCGCCGGCATCGAAGACAAGTTTTGGGGAACAGAAATCTCTGTTCCGGCACCCCGCCGAGATGGGGAACTGCCCCCGAAGCCACCTCCATCGACTCCACCGCCATCTGCATCGCCGTTGCTGACTCGCATGATGAGGAGGGAGTAGTTCTCCCCCGAGGCTGAGGTCTCTACCGGTAGCTATTTGGTTCATCTCTCTCTCTCCCATGGTGTGATCTTTATGTGATCATGAGCTTTGTAATCTAGTTGAATAAGTAGATGTTACTCTTCATCTATTATGCTACTCAAGTGGTTTTATTAATGTGAACTCCGGAGACACCTTTGTCCCACGGTGTAAAGGTGACAGTGTGTGTGGCTTATTATGAGTTATATTTTGTGTTGGACGTCTCTATGAAATTTTGGTGTTTGTCTGGAACCATCTAGGGCTCAAGGTGAAAGTGTGGGGTTGCCTAGTGGGGAATATGACTTTATGGTGTGCATTTGTAGCCCTACGCAATGAATTGGTGTTCGTTATCCAACCGGAGAGGGTTCGGAGTAGCATAGTGAAGAGAAGATATTTATGTATTCAATTATGTTATTATTGTTGAGAGTGTCCGCTAGTCAAAGTATGATCCCTAGGCCTTGTTTCTAAGCATTCAAACACCATTTAAAACCAGTTCTGCTACATGTTTGCTTGCTACCATTTTTATTTCAGATTGCAATTACTACTTATAATCATCCATATTACTTGTATTTCACTATCTCTTTGCCAAACTAGTGCACCTATACAACTTTCAATTGTATTAGGTGTGTTGGGGACACAAGAGACTTCTTGTATCTTAATTGCAGAGTTGCTTGAGAGGGATATCTTTGACATCGACATCCTCGAGTTTGATAAACCTTGGGTGATCCACTTAAGGGCAACTTGCTGCTGTTCTACAAACCTCTGCACCTTGAGGCCCAACATTGTCTACAAGAATAGAAGCGTGCGTAGACATCAGTCTCTGATTGCTTCCGTTATCGGTTCCTTTTATCCTTAGCCTTTACTTTGTGTTTGTATATTGCTTAGTGTAGCCCTTTTCATATAGGTAAATTCACCATGGTTGCTTATTGATGGCATGTAGACACATGTTTGTTGGGAGACCCCAAGAGGAAGGTATGAAGAGTACAACACCTAGTTTTCCCTCAGTAAGAAATCAAGGTTTAATTGGACAAATAGGAGAAAGAAATCACTTTTGAAGGTTGTTGATAGCTGATGTTGGCAGGGCGCTCTACCAGGCTCAACATCAACGTGGAATCTGCACACAACACAACCAAGATACTTTGCCCCAACGAAACAGTGAGGTTGTCAATCTCACTGGTTTTGCTGAACACAAAGGATTAGACGTATAGTGTGGAAAATGATGTATGTTTGAAGTGAATGAAAGGGAAACAGTGTTTGCAGTATAGAGAACAGTGCTTGCAGTAGGTTGTATTATCAGTGTAAAAGAATGGACCGGGGTCCATAGTTCGCTAGTGGTGTCAACTGATAAATAACATGTTGGGTAAACAAACTACAGCTGGGCAATTGACAGAAATAGAGGCTGCATCATAGTGCATATGCATGACATGATGATTACTATGAGATTTATTTGGGCATTACAACATGATACATAGACCGTAATCCAACTGCATCTATGACTAATAATCCACCCTCAGAACGTAATCCAAACAAACTTTGGGTATTAAGTTGCAAGCAACGGATTATTGCATTAAGTAAAGTGCGTAATGTAAACAATAGAATTATCCTTAAACAAAGCATTGTTGTTTTCTCCCTAGCGGCAACATCACATCTACAGTCTTAGAAGCTCTCCCGGATAATCGGAGGCATGAACCCACTATCGAGCATAAATACTCCCTCTTGGAGTTAAAAGCATCAACTTCGCCAGAGCATCTACTAGTAACGGAGAGCATGCAAGATCACAAAAACTTATAAAAGATAGATCTATAGTCAACTTGACATAGCATTCAATATTCATCGGATCTCGGCAAACACAACAGGTAGCATTATAATAAGATGATCTTGATCATGTTAGGCAGCTGGCAAGATCTAAACATGATGGCACAAAAGAGGAGAAGACAACCATGTAGCTACTGTTATGGACCCGTAGTCCAAGGATCAACTACTCACGCATCACTCCGGAGGCAGGCATGGTGATGTAGAGCCCTTCGGTGATGATTTCCCGTCCCAACAGGGTGCCAGGCAGAGCTTTAGAACCCTCCCAAAATAGGGTTGACAGTGACGACGGCTACATAACTTTTCTTGGATGGAGGCTCGGGTATTTAGGGTTTTCCCGAGAATATCAATATATAGGCGAAAGGGCGCTGTCGGTGGGCGCCCGAGGGGCCCACACCACCTGGTGGCGCGGACAGGGGGCGCGCCACCCTATGGTGTGGCCGTCTCGGAGCCCCCCTCCGGGTCTCCTCCAGACTCCGGGCACGTGACAGAAAAATAGGACCCAGGGATTTTGTTTCGTCCAATTCCGAGAATATTTCCAAAACAACTTTTCTGAAACAAAAAACAGCAGAAAACAGGAACTGACGCTGTGGCATCTTGTCAATAGGTTAGTCACACGAAATCCATAAAAATGATATAAAGTGTATAGAAAACATGTAGCTATTGGCATAATAACTACATGGAACATCAGAAATTATAGATACGTCTGAGACGTATCACTTATCTAGAGAATTAACTTTGTGTCAAGTCTAAATAAAAAAAGTATTAAATTTGGTAGTATCACCTATTCACCCCCCCCCTCTAGGTGCCCAAACTATCCGTTCAACTTTCCACTATTGTAATCCTTCAAGGCGGAATTCAGTGTCTTTACAATGAGCTTGGGGCACACACCCATAACTGAATTATGGGCTTCCAAAATCACCAAAAATCTATTACAAGAAACAAGTGAGTAACACAAGATCTAGGTTTTCCACTAGGAAACCCTAGACACAAATACCTCAAGTGAATGAGGGGTACATGAAGAACGAGTTGGTGAAGATATAGATCATGGCCTTCTCCTTCCATTCTCCGAAGATCAACAAGTTTCGGTGGAGGGAATGTGAGATCTCTTTAGCTTGGTGAGCTCTTTAATGGTGGCCTTTAATTCTAGACGATCTAACCTCCTAGGGAAGAAGAGGCTCCCTTTTATAGTCCACTTGAAAATTAGCCGTTTTTTCGGCCAGAATCGACCATGTCGGATTCAATCCGGAAATTACGGATTCAGTCTGACATGTCGGATTAATCCTAGGCAATCCGACAACTAACCGGGGTTTTTACGTTCATGTTGGATTGCTTTCGGATTCAATCCTGCATGTAGCATTTCTCCGTATCAATCCGACACCTATCCGAGGATTTTTACGGCCAAGTCGGATTGGTTCTGGATTCAATCTTGGTTTTCGGATTAATCCAGAAATTCCAGATTCAATCCGACAGCTCACAGAATTTGATATCTTCTGAGTTTTGATCTCAATCTTTTCTCCTTCACGATTAGATGAACACAACTTTGTGCTAGACATTAATTGTACCTTAAGCATGCAACACATAGTGAGATATCACTTATGTTGTTAACAAACACACAAAATCGAGGAGTTGCGCCGCCGCTGCGACCAACCCCACGACCATGCTTGTGAAGCAACATCGCGGTGATCTGCGACACTAGCTGGTGATATACGTTGCCGAAGGCGTGTGATCTACGTCGGCGCACGAGGGCGGGAACTGGGTGGACGTCAGAGCCACCAGGCGGGATAATGAAAAATGACGCGCTAGGCGAGAGAGGAAAATGTTACAGTTGCCACCGTTTTTGGTCCGTATCGCTGACGGGGTGGCCCCACGAGACAGGATCTGACGTGGCGCGTCTTGCTGTGGTTGTTGGCACGCTCGATTGCGACCCAACAAACATGGGATGAAGCGGAGTTGTCGGACGCGGGGTTCGGCCTGTCCGACAACTTCACCTCTATTGGGTCCCCCGGTGGGGGCATTTCTTGCCAGCGCGGCTGATACGTCTCCAACGTATCTATAATTTATGATGTTCCATGTTGATATTATGCCAATTGCTACATGTTTCCGTATGTTTTTTACGTTTTCCGGGACTAACCTATTAACAAGATGCCAAGTGCCAGTTCCCTGTTTTCTGCTGTTTTTTATTTCAGAAAAGTTGTTCTGGAAATATTCTCGGAATTGAACCCCACAAATCCCGAAGTTCCTATTTTCCCCGGAAGCATCCAGAAGTCCCAAAGAGCCCCGGAGGGGGGCCACAGGATGGCCACACCATAGGGTGGCGCGGGTCCCCCTAGCCGCGCCACCTGGTGGTGTGGGCCCCCTGGGCACCCCCCGGCATCGCCCTTTCGCCTATTTATACTCCCCCAAGGGAAAACCCTAAAGGAATCGACCTTTTCCAAAAAATACATCCGTAGCTCCGCCGCCACCGACGACAAGTTTCGGGGGACAGATCTCTGTTCTGGCACCTGCCGGGACGGGGAAGTGCCCCCGGAAGCCATCTCCATCGACTCCACCGCCATCTCCATCGCCGTTGCTGTCTCCTATGATGAGGAGGGAGTAGTTCTCCTCGAGGCCGAGGGCTCTACGGTAGCTATGTGGTTCATCTCTCTCTCCCATGGTGTGATCTATATGTGATCGTGAGCTTTGTAATCTAGTTGAATAAGTAGATGTTACTCTTCATCTTGTGCTACTCAAGTGTTTTATTAATATGAACTTTGGAGTCACCTTGTCCCGCGCTGTGAAGGTGACAGTGTGCACATCGTGTGTGTCTCCTCTATGAATTGTGGTGTTTGTCTAGTACCTTCTAGGGCGCTCATAGTGACAGTGTGGGGTTAACTAGACATGAGAATGCTTACTTTAAGGAATGCTTTTTGTAGCCCTATGCAATGATTAGTGTTCGTTATCCAAACGGAGAGGGTTAAGAGTAGCATAGTGAAGAGAAGATAGTTAGTTATTCAATTATGTGATCATTGTTGAGAGTGTCCACTAGTGAAAGTAGGAACCCTAGGCCTTGTTTCCAAGCATTGAAACACCATTTTCCGCCTGTTCTGCTAGATGTTTGCTTGCTGCCGTATTTATTTCAGATTGCTATTATTACTTATAACCATCCATATTACTCGCATTTCACTATCTCTTCGCCGAACTAGTGCACCTATATACCTGACAAGTATATTAGGTGTGTTGGGGACACAAGAGACTTCTTGTATCTTAATTGCAGGGTTGCTTGAGAGGGTTATCTTTGACCTCTACCTCCCTGAGTTCGATAAACTTTGGGTGATCCACTTAAGGGAAACTTGCTGCTGTTCTACAAACATCTGCACTTGGAGGCCCAACACTGTCTACAAGAATAGAAGCATGCGTAGACATAAGCGGCCTATAGCCCTATTGAGGCCCCTATAGGTCCCTATTGGAGGTGTCGGTGGAGATGCTCTTAGACGTGATCCCAGTACCAATGGCCATAAATATCCTTTGTTGGGAACTATGCTTATAGCTCGTTTTTTGTTTTGATATTGCTTTCAGGTTGTTTTGAGGACAAGTTTCTGGCAAATCCTATTCTACGCCCGCTCTGCACATTTGCACACTTCCGCCTATACCTCGTCCTTGTTTGCGCGATGGACTGGGCCGGCCCTAGTTAGGTGGCGACCGGGGGAGGAAGTACAAGAACACGCCTCCCACTCGCTAGAGACGTGGACGATTCAGCTGGCCGGAGAGTCGCCGACGAGGAGAGGCTTGGACCTCACCGGAGACGGGGATGACGCGGCTGACCACGGTGTCGCCGGCGTAGGTGAGGAAGCGCCTTAACATGGGGGGTCGGTGCGGTGGAGGTGGGTGCAGGGAGCTCGCGTCCAACGAGATGTTAGGGTTTGGGGGTTCAGCGGAGGGGGGATTTAGAGGAATGTCAGGGGGAAGGGGGCGGAGTACATGCGGTAGGCCGCGTATAGAGGAGCGTGGGACGGCTAGGCACCGCGAGTGGTGGAAGCAGGCGGTTTGGCCGACGTTGGAGGCAGGGGCGAGAGTGGATGCGACGAGTCAGGTGAGGTGAAGACGATTGAGGCGGAACATGCTCTGCTGGGCCCGGCCCATCCCGCTCTCTGCGTGCGTCAACGCTGAGTCAACGCGTCGAGCGTAGTATAGGACCTCCCCAAGTTTCTTTAGGTGTATATGGGCATGTTTGGGACCAAACTGACAATTTTGGCCTTTTGTATTCGTGGCTCCGAAAAAACGCGACCTTGGCCATGTTCTATAGTACGTTTGGTTGCCCAAAAAGTTCTATTCAGACTCGTTTCGCTGGGACCAAGAGAATGGACTCTGATTGTTTGGTGGACTGTAAGTCCAAAAAACAGTTGCAAAATGCGGTTGTTTGGTTACCTCCGCCTACGCTATTGCTCTCACCACCTCTCCGAGTAATGAGCTTACCAGCATGAATGACAGGCATAAGCAGAGTAGTAGCAAAAAAATAGGCATAGTGATAACCACGTCGATAATAGATTTGACGAGTACTAATAGACATGACGAGAGTATTTGCAAAAGTATTTTAACCACGACAACTACATAAGTTTTGGACTGACGAACGACAGTGAACCATGGCACTAGGCAACATGTGGAGTAGAGGCACGTATCAGCAGAATGTTCTTGGGTTGCGTCTCGCACTTCCCGATGACCTCCACGCCATCGGGGTCGAAGACCGTGACCGTAAACTCATCATCCACGAGGACTTTCAAGATGAAGAGGTTGTCGATCTTCAGGTTGTGGCACATAGCAAAACCTTGCAAGACATTGTCAATGGAGGCACAACCATTGAAGTCGACGATGCTAACCCTCCAGTTGCAGCTAGTTTTGGTCTTCAAGATGATCTCCTTTGAAATCTTTCCAAGATGCTCCCAAAAGGCAGGAGGGATAGGAAGCAAATCCAGACCAAGTGCAAGGAGAACCTTGCAGAAATGGGTTGGAGACACCTCATCGTGGAAGTGGCCAACAACCACCTTCCTCCGCTTGGCAGCACTCGCTTTAGCACAATCGCTGCTGACCTCTTTGCCCTTCGCCAACTGCAAAATTAGAAATTGACAAGTAGTCTTACAACTTGAATAGGTAATGGCCTGATATATGGAACACGCACATTCGAGAATGTCCCCTGTTAAATCATGCAAGAACCAATGGACCTAGTGATCATGGACACAGAAAAGCATGGTCCAGCTTTGGTCCACCAGACAAGCCAACAAAAGTAAGTAAAACCCACCTCTATTTGTGACTACTTCATGATTTTGTTGGCTGTCTGCTGGAGATAGTGTTGCATCAGGCATATGACAAGAACTGTCCAAAACATCCTCACAAACCAAATCTTTGCCTCATAGTAAGTAGCAACCAAAGATAGCATGGAGATGACTCTTACAGGACCAATAGATATGCACAACATATATTCTCGTGCACTTCTCAAGGTACTGTTAAGGTCACCTCCTTGCACTTATGGTGTGCCACATTTTCATCATCGCTATGGAGAACGGCGTGGATACAACACAATTTGCCCAAAAGATGATCTCCTAGTACCACTAGCAATACCCAAAATTTAAATGTGTGCACAATATGAGATACTACAAGACACCTCTTGAAAAATGAAAACATCCACACCATTATACAACAAGCCTCATATAAGAGCATCAGCTAGAACAAAAATGCAGAGACAAATTTACAATGGCCTCAGAAATTTCACACACAGCACGCAAGTAGAGCCGGGGCCACATGACCAAAGATGAAGCACACAAGGGTTGTACATCCAACTCCGGTCCCATAGTCACGGCCCTGTCACGTAGTTAGCAGTATTGTTCATCACAGGTCGAAGAGAACCCCTAATATATCTCCTAAACCAACATAAAACCCAAAATCCGTAATCAATATAACTAAGCATATAGATCCGGAGAAGTACTACAAAGAAACATTGGAAAAAATTCAGGTTGTAATCTACAACACTAGTGTACGAATAGACTGACAACAAAATCGGTGGAGAGCCCCCAAATACGATACCCAATCACAGATGGAACCCTAAAATCTAGCAGATCTACCGTGCATGCCGACCAACAGCCATGTAGGTACTATGATCTACAGACCAAAGCTACAATGGCGCGGCAGAGGTTGGAGAAGGTCTTACTGCCATTGTTGCAGCACGCAAGAGGACGAAGGCCTCCATGCTCGACGAAGAGGAGATGCAGCTTGCTCGTCGAAGAGCGGCTGCCCGACCTTCGGCTCCCGCTTCCACCGCCGCAGAAGGTGTTAACCGTCGGGTTGTGCTCGTGCCGACGGGAGGGGGCCCGCCAATGGAGAGAGAGATGTGAGAGAAGATGAGCGAGTAGAGTGAGTGGAGAGAGGTAGCGGTGAGGCGATTTATGGCGCGTGTTCACGAAGGGAAGCGGGGTCTCCCGCCACTGCCACCCGGCCGATTTTTGCCTAGGGGAGCGTGGCTCTGCGAAAACGGCCGATTCGGCCGTTCCTCCAGGCCCTGGCCCAGAGTGTTTTAAGGTTCATGCAGATGCAGGTACACGAAACGGGCTAGGAGACCAAACGGGCCAAAAATGCGTTTGCGGAGCCTCTTTCAGGCCTCCATGGGCAACCAAACACGCCCTATAGGCTGCGCCTGTTGGGCCACAGAGTCTAATTGGAGAGATTGAAATCTGGGCTATAAGAGCAAAGTATAATAGTGGGCTATAGTCCGTCTACGTGGCATTTTTGCTCACGTGGAGAAGAGACGTGAAAAAGCAGGGAAGTATAGCCCGTCTAGTGTGCTCTCATGCAAGATTCAGCCTCTACGCGTGCTCCTCGACAAAAGAAATTAAGGTGAGGAGAGAGATAGAGAAAAGATGGTACAAAATAAAAATCTAATATCCAACCTTATAACCCACTTTACTATATGAGTGAGTTTAAATGTTACCTATAGATGACATGGCAGCCCCTTATAATCAGCAGTCGGCTATACTATTAACCATGATCTAAATACCATGTTTGTAATAACCTGATTATAAAACTGCTCGGCTACTCTTAATATTAACAGGTTCCTCTATGATTTACCAGGTTGACATGCTTCGACGAAAAAAGCCTTGGCATCTTGTCAATTTCGACGGAGAGCATAATTCGCAAAGAAAATATAGTTAACAAAAAAATCAATCACGCCATCGGCATCGACGGGCAACCGTCCATCGTTCCCAGAACAGCTCCTCCTCGCACACGGCCAGCTGCGCCTCCTCCTCTTCATGCACCCGCCACGCCTCATCATAGAGTTCTCTCGCGGCGGCTGCTTCTTCGGCCCACGCCTTGGCTTCTCTCGCGGCCCAGGCCGCTTCTCTGGCCAACACCTTGGCTAGCCAGGCGGCTTGGAGAGCCTCCTTGCTCGTCGTCCTCACATGCTCGTAGGCGTTCGCCCTGGCGTTCTTTGCGGCCTCCAGGGCCTCCATCCTGGCTTTCTTTCGCGTGGCCATGGACGTCGCCTGCAACAAGCTAGCTAGTTTCTTCGGCGCTGAAAAATCTATAGGTGATTGCACACAGTGTGATCCAAGCTCTGTATAGCGAGGACTGTATGTCAGGCCGGGTCTGTTGGGTGGTCAGAATAAATAGTAGCCCACGTACCACGCCGGTGGCGACTCGGAGTAGATTCGTAACTGATTCTGATCCGTCTCCTGGCCTATTCTCTAAGGGCGTGTTCGGCAATAGCCTAGCTTCCAGCTTCCCGTCGGAGCACCCTGGAGCAGCGCCGAACACGTCAACTCCACGGAGTTAGATTCGCGAAGCTGGGCGATTTGCCTGTACAAATTGCAGAGCACCTGTTTGGCCGATCCACGGAGCAGCTCATCGCGGAGCAGCGCCAAATTACGGAGAATTGCCACCGCCTAGTCAAAGAAAACGCTTCGTGTCTATTCTTTCTCCTCTCGAGCAAGGTCGCTTCTTATCTCCCCGAAACGAATCGAGCACTCCACCATGACCTAGCCGCCGCCCTCCAAATCCGCCGCTCCCCGTAGCCGGTCTTCCCCGACGACGTCGCGCCCTGCCTGCAGCCAGCTGAAGCTCCAAGCACACGCCTCCTCCACATCCAGATTGACATGCACCCTCCGCGCTTGCCTCCTCCAATAGGTGCTCTGCTAGCAACGTTCCTAGCCGGTCGAGTCACCGCGATTTGGTCCGTCTGTCCTGTATCCAGCCCTCTCCAACCTCTGAAGGGATGGGAGCACGAACGTCGGCATGGGAGCAATGCTGGTTTCCGTGCATCGGTTGGATTTGGGGAGTGAGGAAGAAGATTGGGACGTCTGGGGTCCACTCGTCAGCGGCTGCTTATGATTGGGCCGGGCTAGCAGTTTTCCTCATAACTATCCAAAACGGACTTGTTTTCCCTGTCTAACAGGCCGAATCAGTTGGAGTGGGCTGGTTGCCTTGCCAGTTTTGGTCTCTGGAATTGGAGCAGCGCCGAACAATCACCGCTCTGGCCACAGAGCGGAATTAGCCCCGGCGAAGCTGGATCGAAGGATTTCGGGAAGCTAGGGAGTTGCCGAACACGCCCTAAATTCTTTTTTTCTTTTTGTGAGAGGATTCCTCTAATTTTTTTGATCGGATATCTACTAGTACTCCGGAATCCGCATCAAAACGGACATGCTAAGGGCATCTCCAGCCGTGTCGCCCCCAAGGGCCCAAAACGCCGTCCTTTTGGAGCCGCCACGGCGCCAAACGGCGCTAATCTGGAACCTGGGAGGCAGGGTTCCCAGTCGCCCCCTAGCCCAACACTCGGCCCAAAATAATTCGAAAAATAAATTCGACGCAATTTTATTGATTCGACGCAATTTTCATAGATTTCGACAGAAATTTAAACTAAAACATTGGGAAAAACTTAAAAACTACGATCGCCCGGCCTCGCGGCGACTACTCTAGGCGTCATCCTCTTACTCGCTGTCCTCCTCGCAGTCGTCGTAGGCCGACCGGTTGGAGGGGCCAGCTTCGTGGTCGTTCTCGACGAAGGGCGGTGGGGCGCTCGTCGACGGGTTCGCCACCGTGGCGAGCCAGCGCCGCTCCGTTCTACCTTGCATTCGCAGCCGGTGCAGCTGCGCATGCTCGGAGGGCTAGCAGTTGCGCCGCTCGCTCTGCAGCACCACCTTGCGCCGGTCTCTCTCGTATCGCGAGACGAGCGCGTGCTGCTCGCCCGACGCCGCGGTTGCGGTGAGCTGCCGGTAGGCCTCGCGCTTCGCCTCCTCCCTCTGGTGGGTCTCCAGGGATGCCCGAACGGCGGCAGCCTCGGCCGCCGCCGCCGCCTGCTCGAGGCCAGCGCGAACCCGGTGGAACGCCTCCTCGTTCCGCCAGGTTTCAAACGAGCAGCATGCGGCGTGTGGGCTGCATCGCATTTTCGCCCCCCCCAAGCCGAACCCAGCCGGCTGGGTTTCGCTTGGGTGCCGCGGCGCGAATTAGCGCCCTTTCGGCGCTATTTGGGCTTCTGGGGGGCCGCTGGTGCAAAAACGGCGCTATTCGCCGCTTTCAGCGCTAAAAAAGCCGCTTGGGGGCTCTGGAGGGGCGACTGGAGATGCCCTAAAAAACGGCTGCCTGGCCCGAGCGAGCGAGAGCCTATTGGGTTGGATCGAACGAGCCCTCTCTTCATTGTTTCTCTCACGCCACACCAGGGCTGGGCTGCGACGCCTACCACAAAAAGAACGACATCAGCGATCAAGCACGTTCTCTCTCTAAAAAAAAACTGGGATGCACGACCTATGGAACTAGGGTTTTCTGGCTCGCCGAAAGAGTTGTGCATGTGCCTGTGCCTTTCGCGCTTGAAATGTGTCACTCACCGGACTGGTCCTTATTGATATCGATACGATATTTCCGGTCCGAACCGTTATCGGAAGCGAGCGTCGTGTTCCTTTGTTCTCGTCTATTTTGTCGTGGGATAATCACGGCAGACGTTATCAGGGGTAACTTATCTTGGGGTAATTCGACTCTGGTTTTTGGGAGAGGGTTTAGCTCAGGGGAAATCATGCTATCAATCGATCTGGCAGCTCTGGCAATCAAGTCGCCGAGTCTTCGATCTAGGGTTACAATATCAACTCTCGTATTACAAGGATACTCGAATATCTGGTGAAGCTCTGTTTCTCTAACCCTAGGAGCCGGCTTATATCTTACCCGGCTCCCTGGCTTCCTATACAAGGCACACTCGGAATCCTACCCGAAAACCACACACAAACCCTAAGTTTCCTAACAGCAACCCCGAAAGCCAGGTTACAGGGCCTGCGTTCCTCCTTGGGCCTTCTAGAAACTCCTCTTCCTTGAGCCGGGTCTTGCACGGTTCCCTTCGGGCCGGGTTACACCTTGACATTAGCCTACCGGGTTATCATCCCTCCATCAGTAGTCTCCAGAATAGTTTGGGCTTCGTAGGACCAACCATGAAGAGCACGCTATTCCCTGCAAAAGTAACAAACACACAAGTCCATAAAATTCCGGGTTAGAATGCTTTGATAATAGCTAGGCCTAGCTCTGCAGGTGGTCCATATAGTAACCCGGCCTTCCCCGAGTCAAACATTGTTTTCCCGGGTCAACACTCCGAGAAACACATAATACCCGGCTCGCACCATTCGCTAATCAGTTCCGAATATCGCGCCTGCGATCCGTCTTAATCTCTTCCGGATATCCCGTAACGGGCACTTTTAATGCTTATCCCAAAATATCCGGATAGGCGATACCCTTCCAAAAATTTGGCTCCCGCCGCCCAGACCTAGAGCACTTTCCCACTCTGTGCCTATAAATAAGCACCCAAAGGTCATTTATCAGATCCGTTCACCATTCTCCCCCATCCTTTCATCTCCACTCCCTCTCGGTATCCTCATACTCGAGCTCGAGCTCGCACCGCTGCACCACCCGCGAGCGCGCCACCGGAACCGAGCCGCCGCCGTCCGCTCGCCGCGCCCGTGACACCGCCGTTGACTTCCGCCACCGCGCCCTCAAGGAGCCCACCGGAGATCCCTAGGGACCGCCGCCGTCGGGCCATCCACCGCCGCTACGTTTCCTCCTAGATCCTACCGGTAAGCTCCTTCAATTTCCTAGATCCAATCTTTGATCTTTCGCAAGTAGATGGGATCTAGCTTTGTTCCTCGATGCTCTCCTTATTTTCCGCTAGTTGAACGTGCCATATCTTGTTCTTCCATGACCAATACTTGGCTTAGATTCAATCGTGCATCTCACCGCACATCTTCACTACTTACAATTGCAAAATTTCCGTATATATTCTCGACTAGATCCAATCCACCGGAATTTTTTGCAAGCACTTGTCACTAAGTTGGATAATCGCCATTTTCGGGTATCTCGATATTTACACTCTGCATCCGCCTCTTTTGTAGATCCATTCCTATGGCTCCTAAAGCCAGTGCTAAGGTGAAGGGGAAACAACCGGCCGGCAAGGCAAAGCCGAGTCAATCGATCTCTGCCAACTGGGCGAGATCGGCCGTGACCAAGGCCAAGCTGGATGAGCTCGCAGAGTCGGGCGTTCTGCCCGCCCGGGAGGATATCCACTGGAGGGTACCTGGGGAGGAGACCCGGCCTTCTCCGGGTCTTGACGAGGTGGTAGTCTTCGTCGAACATGTGATCCGGGGTTTCCACCCCCCGGGTCACCCTTTCTTCCGCGGGCTACTAGACCACTACAAACTGCGGGTATTCGACATTGGCCCCAACTCTATGCTCAATATCACTCATTTTATCGTCTTGTGCGAGTCGTATCTATGCATCCCTCCGAATCTTGCCCTTTTCCTTGAATTATTCCAATGCAAGTCGTGCCGAGAGAGCGGCGATGGGGCCCTCCTAGTCTGTGGAGGGGTCTCCATCCAGAGGAGGAAAAATTCCCTCATGCCGACTCTGGGTCTCAGTTCTCATGTCAAACATTGGCAGAAAACGTATTTCTACTGCCAGGATACCTCCTCAGCCGGCGAGAAGCAACTTCCGGATTTCACCAAAAACCTTCTTAGTCTATCCGATAGTTTCAGCTCCTTTGCTACTGAGGCCGAGAGGCAATCTATCCAGCCCCTCCTGCACAAACTGGCCGTACTGTCGGCCCATGGTCTCCTAGGGCTTAATCTAATTAAAACCTGGGTAACTTTCCGGATTCAACCCAACAGTGCCCGGCCCAAACTCATGTGCAACTATTCTGGGCACGTCACCGATTCTCTTCGCTATTCGATGAGAAATTACCCGGCCGCGGACGCAAACAAGATCATGAAAAACTTCTTGGCCGAGAAGCTGGAGGTGATCCGGAACATAGCCGGCCTGGACCCCTACACGCGGGATAACCCAGCCCCAGCAGTAAGATCCGGCCATTACTCTTTATCCGACTGACACTCTTCTGGGACGGTCACTAACTTTTATCACTGTATTTTTATCTCAGGAAGATAGCGCTTTCTGGAAGATTGATACCCCTCCTCCTTCCGAAAACTCGGAAGAGGACGAGGAGCCGGTTGATACTGATGAGGGTAATATCCGAGTCTCACTTATTCCTTCTTCTGTTTACTTGTTCCGACCAACTTTTTCCCTTTTTCCGACAATATGCCATCTTTACCAGGGCTAGAAGATAAGGAGGACACCTAGTCGGACGAGAGTGAAGATGAGCCGGAAATTGAGCTTGGGGTAAAGAGGAAGACCCGGGGCGTTGTGTTCAAGGTGCCTTACTCCTCTATGACCTCCAAACCATATTCGTATGCTAACATGTGCGAACTTAACCAACATTTGATCGATTCATCACGCTTGAAGGAACCCGCCCCAGTCAAACGTAGGGTAGCCCGGAACTCCCCGGGTGATGATCCTCTTCACCCGGGCATCCCTTCGTCCCCCGCTCGCAAAGCCGGTATTCCCCAAACTCATTCTACCCGCCTTCCTCAGAGATTTCTCTCTCCAAATCATCCACTGTCCGGACAAATCCGGGTCTCGCTTTCACACTCTTTATCAGTTTCTTCCGGGTCTAGCAATGATCTCCCAACGGATTTCGTCGTGAACACCGGGTAAGTCACTTTTCTTGCTACTCAATACACTAACTTTTTCCATACCTCTCGTTTACCATATACTAACTGCTTCTTTTTCCCTTTCCCAGAGCCAAGGTCACGAGCAGTGACCCGGAGGACATGGACGTGGATAACCCGGCTGTGGGGGACCCGGCAGATACTATGAAGGCCGCGCCTGGCGGCGAAGAAGAAGAAGAAGACTTTCTGTTAGACCCGACCGATCAGGAAGCCGAGTTTCCCCTGCCAACTCACACACCCGGGGATGAGGATGTCGAGATCCTGGTGACGCGGAGGGGTGATCCCAATCCTAACAACCAGGCGACCCGGGTAACCTCCCCCAAGCATGAAAGAACTCCACCTCCAGGTACTCAGGGCCCCAGCTCCTCCAGGCCGAGACTTGATGATCTGAGCTTTGAAGAAATGCTAGGTGCTCTCTTCACCTTGAAGACTGATGAAAAGGGCATTCTGGAAGCCATGGCGGCTAAGCATCAGGTAAATTAACCAATATTGCTTGTATATTCAAATAGTCCCCAAGTTCCGAGTGAACTATGCCTAGTTTACTTGGTACTTTATAACTCTATGATTTACCTTACCCGGATACATATTTTGTCCGACTAACTTGTCCTTTATTTTTCTCACAGGCCTATGTGACCCATTCTGAGGAGGTGTTGGCAAAGACCAATGAGCTCCTCGAGGTCGAGAACAAGTTACGTGAAGATCTAGAGTCTGATGTGAAGAGTCTTGAGAAGGATGTGAAAAAGTACAAGAAAAGGTTCCAAACTGCTGAGGGTGAGCTAAAGAAGATTTCGGCCCAGATTGCTGATACTTACCGCACTCTGCTGTAACATCCCAAGTATGAAAAATAGCCATTAGAATGTTTGCTCTCTGTTATTTTATGTTTTGCATCATGGCATCATGTTCATTGCATTTGTTTTGCTTGTTTTCCTTTTGTTTTCCTCTGTTTTCATTTGTTTTCCAACTGTTTTCATTTGTTTTCCTTTGTTTTCTATTTGAATTTCAAACCAAAATTCAAACCTTTTGTTTCATCCTTGTGATGTTACAATTTCCAAAATGATATTTCAAAATAAAACAATTGTTTGTTTCCATTAAAGTGTGATTTCAAAACTGTTGTTTTGTTTCTATAAAAATGCATCCAATAACCAAACCCTTTTCAAATTCAATTATATTTCCAAAACAGAAACCCTTTGAAAATTTATGAAAATGTCAAAACCCTTCAATCAATTGTCTGCATTAAATCCCTAAGGTTCAACTATTTAAAAAAAAATGGTGGCTTTTAATCAATCACTTAATTCAAATGTTATTCAAATTCAAATACATTTGTTTCAAACAGCAACCTTTTGGAATTAATGATAATTACCCAACAATTATAATCACTTTGCTTCCAATTAAAAATATATGATCACCCCATTTAAAATTGGTTTGCAATAATCAGTTAATCTCAAAATCATTTGAATTGGAATCAAATTTCAAACATCACCCAATTTCAAATTATGAAAATCACCAAAACAACTTTGATCATTTGTTCTATTTAAGAAATAGGGTTCACCCTATTAAAAAAATCTTGTTTTAATAATAAACACTTAATAAGCAAATTCTTTCAAATATGATTTAAATTACAAACAACAATTTAAATTTTGAAACTTTTGGAAAACATGGTTGGCAATTAATTGATATTGTAAAAACTAACCTAACCACAATTTTTCTAAATTTTTCCTAGCCCTAACACCCATCTATTTCTTCCATTTTCCAATTCAGCAAAAAAAAATAGAACAAAAATATTAAAACAGCAAGGGAGAGAGGCTGCAGGCCCAATTCTCCCCTCAGCCCAACACCACCCCAACCCACCTTTTCCCCTGGCCCGATACCTTTTCAGCCTCTTTCTTCCTCCTCCTGCTGTCGTCACGATAGTACGACTCCATCGCCACCACAGAATCATCCCTCCCCTCTCCGATTGCTTGCCGTACGAGCTCAGCTCCTCCCATAAAAACCTCCACCCCACCTGCTAGCCCTAGCCCTACTCATCCTCCAACGCCGCCATCTTCTTCCTCTTCCTCCCCTCTGCTCTTCCCTCTCTGCAACATCTCTGTATCTGCACCTGAAAATCCACCCGAAAAAATAGCTCCCTCCCTCCGGCGATCGCCGGACATCGAGCTCCCCTCCGCCCGTGCTAAGGGCGGGAATGGATACGCCCCGAAGCCCTCTTCCTCCTCCACCCTCCGGCACGGGCCGGGAGGGCTCAGGTCGCCGCCGCCATGCTCCTCTCGCCGCCGGTCACCTGCTGCTGCCCCGACCCGCTCCGTGCGCCTCCTCTGTCCGCTCGGTGAGCGCTCCCCTCCCCTCGATCCCTCTCCTCCCTCTCGCTTCCCTCCCTCTCTCTCCCTTCCCCACAGCGACCACCGCCCTCTGCCGCTCGCATCCCCGCCTCGGAGATCGCTGCCGGCGACCTGAAGCTCGACCTGGCAGCGTTCGTAACTGAATAGGTTCAGAAACATTCAGATAACCCCCGAGAGCAACAGCATATCCTCCCGTCTGCCCCTTTCCTATCACGAAATCAAGCCCACCGCAGTGGCTAGCTGCCACAGCGCGCGCAGCAAAGGGGAGGGGTTCGAGTCCCCCCTCCCGCAATAAAATCAACTTTTTATTTCTAGTTGTTTTGTTACAGCAGCTTCCAAGAAATCACACATAGGTCCTTGTAAATCCTTTTCTAAGTCCCTGTAAATTTCTTTCCAAGTCCCTAGTGAATTAAAAATGGCAGATTAGCACCAAAAACCTAAAAATGCATAACTATTTCATTTTAACTCCAAATCCAACTTTTAAAATATGTTTTCTGTCCCAAATTGAATTGTCTATCCAAATATAAAATTTGTTTACTGTTTTGAATATTTTAAATTGGTGCAATATTTGAATTCTTGTCTAATTCACCTAATTTTGCAAAATTCATATCTTGGGCATAAAAATTCCAAATTCCACAAACTAAATATGTTTTCCAATCAACTTTTCATGTACTTTCCAAATATAAATTTTGTTAGCTGTTTTGAATAATTTAAATTGCTGAAAACAACTGTTTCTTGTTTAATGCATTTAAAATTGCCAAAATAACAACTTGCTCATTTTAAATCCAATTGTAACAAATGAAATATGTTTTCCATGCAAAATTAAACCCTCTTTCCAAATATAAAATTTGTTTCATGTTTTGAATAATTAAAATTGGTTAAATGATTTAAACCTTGTTTAAATCATTTAATATTGTTAAATTCATAACTTGATCAAAACAAATTCTTTTGGGACATATAAAATATGTTTTCAAACCACAAAAGTATAAGATTTTCAAATATGAATCTCACTTAATGTTTTGAACAAATAAAAATTCAAATAAGTTCATGATTGAATTAAATTCATTTAATTCTTGCTTAAACTTGTTTAATTCATAAATAATTTATTTGAAATCCTTTTTCAACAAGTGAAACATGTATTCCACCTAAAATTTTGTGCTCTTTTCAAATATGAACTTTGTTATCTATTTTGAACAATTTAACATGGTGAAAACAACAAATGCTTGTGTAACCCCTTTAAGAAACCAAAGTTCCATAACTTAATAAATGAAATTTCAAAATGGGTAAACCTTATTTCCATTTGGTTCTATTGTTGTTATTTTGCTGTTTTCCTCATCCATGCATCATGCTAATCCACTTTCACATGTTGCTTAGTTGTAAAACAATTAATTCAACCATAATTCATGGGCTTTCCATATGCAATCCAAATTGCATGTGGGTCCATTTAATCATGTTGTTATCTTGTCAACTAGTTTATTTTGTTGCATCAATTAAATGGTCATGCATCATCCCATGTTTGTGCATTATGCCATGTTATTGATTCTTTGTTCTCTACGTTGTTTGTTTTCTTCTTCTCGGATACACGACGACGTTGAGACCGATGATACTTACGACACCCCTTCTAAGGACTTAGCTCAGTACCAGGCTACTGGGTTTGCAGGCAAGTATTCACTCACATGAACCACTGTGTTCCTTTCAACATTGGTTACCGATACTTTCCGTTGTCTATTCTGCTAGCCCTATGAATAGTTGCTTCTGTTACGAACCTATCACATGATATCCTGAACCCTGATATTGCCTCACCTCCACACCTATAACCTTTTGCTTGTTTCCTGTGTCTTACTAGCATGCTTAGGGTTGTTTTTGCTCGAGTCTGTTACCCGTTACTTTCCGTTACTAGATTACTTTTATGTTCTGGGGGCTCGATGTTTAATCAATCAATCATGCTAATGTTATTGTTAAATAATAATTTGATGATAAGGCACCGGCAGGAGGCCCTGTGTGGTTTTGAGGCCTGCTAGTGTCGACCCTAATTAGGAAAAGGGTCTTGTCTACTGATCCATGATGAGCGCACTAACCGCATGTGGGAAGCGAGTATGGGCTCCCCCCTCAATTTGATTCGATTCGCATCTCGTCCAAATCGCCTCATTTAGTTCGTGTTTTCCATTTGCCGCATGCATGTTTTTGCGAGCCCAGCGCAGGGTGGAACTTTTGTAGTCGGCATATAGGGGGACACGTTCTTAGAGTGCTATGAGGGTCCCCTTTCTTCGGGGCTCGATTAGCCGTGCGCCCAAGGTGCTTTGGGCTTGATGCGGAGAAGAGTTGAGTTGTGTTGAGTACCTCGCTTGGTGGGTTGATCCCCCGTCTGGCGGGTTATTCTTACGTGTACGGCCAAATTGGTGCACCCCTGCAGGGATAAATCTTCTCGAGAAGCCGTGTTTTCCGCGGTTATGGACTACTTGGTGAAAGTACTGGCTAACAAGTACTCAAGACAACTTAAACCTAATGATTAACAACCTTACACCCAATGATTAACAACTTGACTAGTAATAGGCTCATTGACACAATAATCTGAACCATCATTATTTTCAACTGTGTGAGTTATCCTCGGATTGCTTCTTTGGATAAGGGGCGAGGTCCAGGATGGGTTTGTTTGGTGGTTAACAATAGTTGGTTACTATACGCGATCTTATCTCCTTTCTGTTAGCCGGAAGTGGTATTAACTCTGTAGTTGGTTAGAGCAGCTAGTTGCAGCATCTTTTATATCCCCTTTCCTCCGTTGAACCCAAAGCATCTGTGCTTGGTGTTGACGGGTTACACTTTGGTGAACTGTGAGTCTTGCTTGCTAGTACGTTTATGTACTGACCCCTTTGGGGCTGTGGTTTCCGCAGACTACGTTTCCGAGGATCCCCATGGTGGCAACTACGTGGAGTATGACGAGACTGCTGACGAGTAGATAGCGGACCCGGGCAGGATCCGAGACTTCATGGATAGGCTCCATCTGTTCGTTTCCGGCCTCTTAGGCCTATTTGGATCTTGTCTGTACTTAGACATGTTGAATGCTTCCGCTGTGATGTAATGATGAATTGTTGGGACACGTGTCCTCTGGATGATAGTATTTGCTATCTCTGCTCTAATGAGAGCTATTTGCAACTTATTTCAATCTTTTGTGTCGTAGAGATCTGTTGTGATATCACTTGTTCCAATGCCGTTGACGTACCATGTGTGTATGTTTTGAAGTACGTCAATGGAAGTATCCTGATTTCTATGGGATAGTTTACGTCGACACTGAACAGATAGGGGTTGGTTGTCACACATACGTGTGTTGGCCTACTCGTAAGAGGACGCGGGTGCCGTTAAGCCCCGTAATCCAATCTACTACTGTTCAACGGAACGGCGAGTATCCTTTAGAAGTCCGGGTGCGACAAATGGTATCAGAGCCTGTCTGCCTGTAGGATCCCTTTTTACTGGTCGCAGTTGAGTCTAGAAACTATTTTGTAGCTATATAGGAAAAATGAAACGTGAGAGTAGGAATTCTGTTCTTTTTCTTCTTTCCCCCACCCACCCTCCCTTTTCTGGTAAGGAAGTGCAACGTTGTTTTCCCTTCTCATCTAAACTTTCAAGTTAGGATTTCACGAATCCTGGTTTCTCTAGGATGGTTATATCTACTAGACCATAGGAATGGAGGTGGTTGTGACATGATTTATCATGTTTCCTACTCATGATTGAGAACGGAGGCGTGTAAGCCCCGGAAGCAAATCCTCTATTCCTTAAGCAGTAGATAATGATCCTTTAGGAGCCCGGATGGGTTTTCCGTAGTACCTCAGGAGTGTTTTGATCTCGTTTTCCCGATGTTGCTTCGATATCCTGTTCTTCTCAACATCCTTTTCGTCCGTTCAAACCTTGTTGTTGCTTCCCATTTCAGTTCTGCTACCGGCGTCTAATCAATAACTCTGTAACACCCTTCTGACCAGATAGTCTATTCTCCTAATGAATCAAGTTCTATCCAGCTATACAACCTCAATACAAAACCTCTCCTTTTACTTGAAAATGTTCTGGTGGTTTCCAAATTCCCTGACATCTTTCCAGAAGAGTTGCCAGGAATGCCTATCATTTTGAACTTCCAGAAAAACTATCCAAGGTGCACGATGTGTTTCACGTGTCACAGCTCAAGAGGATCTTCCCAAGAAGTATCCGTACCTTTTCTTTTCTCAGTAGGAATCTCGGGGCGCGATTCCTTCAAGGGGGGGCGTTTTGTAACATCCCAAGTATGAAAAATAGCCATTAGAATGTTTGCTCTCTGTTATTTTATGTTTTGCATCATGGCATCATGTTCATTGCATTTGTTTTGCTTGTTTTCCTTTTGTTTTCCTCTGTTTTCATTTGTTTTCCAACTGTTTTCATTTGTTTTCCTTTGTTTTCTATTTGAATTTCAAACCAAAATTCAAACCTTTTGTTTCATCCTTGTGATGTTACAATTTCCAAAATGATATTTCAAAATAAAACAATTGTTTGTTTCCATTAAAGTGTGATTTCAAAACTGTTGTTTTGTTTCTATAAAAATGCATCCAATAACCAAACCCTTTTCAAATTCAATTATATTTCCAAAACAGCAACCCTTTGAAAATTTATGAAAATGTCAAAACCCTTCAATCAATTGTCTCCATTAAATCCCTAAGGTTCAACAATTTAAAAAAATGGTGGCTTTTAATCAATCACTTAATTCAAATGTTATTCAAATTCAAATACATTTGTTTCAAACAGCAACCTTTTGGAATTAATGATAATTAACCAACAATTATAATCACTTTGCTTCCAATTAAAAGTATATGATCACCCCATTTAAAATTGGTTTGCAATAATCAGTTAATCTCAAAATCATTTGAATTGGAATCAAATTTCAAACATCACCCAATTTCAAATTATAAAAATCACCAAAACAACTTTGATCATTTGTTCTATTTAAGCAATAGGGTTCACCCTATTAAAAAAAATGTTGTTTTAATAATAAACACTTAATAAGCAAATTCTTTCAAATATGATTTAAATTACAAACAGCAATTTAAATTTTGAAACTTTTAGAAAACATGGTTGGCAATTAATTGATATTGTAAAAACTAACCTAACCACAATTTTTCTAAATTTTTCCTAGCCCTAACACCCATCTATTTCTTCCATTTTCCAATTCAGCAAAAAAAAATAGAACAAAAATATTAAAACAGCAAGGGAGAGAGGCAGCAGGCCCAATTCTCCCCTCAGCCCAACACCACCCCAACCCACCTTTTCCCCTGGCCCGATACCTTTTCAGCCTCTTTCTTCCTCCTCCTGCTGTCGTCACGACAGTACGACTCCATCACCACCACAGAATCATCCCTCCCCTCTCCGATTGCTTGCCGTACGAGCTCAGCTCCTCCCATAAAAACCTCCACCCCACCTGCTAGCCCTAGCCCTACTCATCCTCCAACGCCGCCATCTTCTTCCTCTTCCTCCCCTCTGCTCTTCCCTCTCTGCAACATCTCTGTATCTGCACCTGAAAATCCACCCGAAAAAATAGCTCCCTCCCTCCGGCGATCGCCGGCCATCGAGCTCCCCTCCGCCCGTGCTAAGGGCGGGAATGGATACGCCCCGAAGCCCTCTTCCTCCTCCACCCTCCGGCACGGGCCGGGAGGGCTCAGGTCGCCGCCGCCATGCTCCTCTCGCCGCCGGTCACCTGCTGCTGCCCCGACCCGCTCCGTGCGCCTCCTCTGTCCGCTCGGTGAGCGCTCCCCTCCCCTCGATCCCTCTCCTCCCTCTCGCTTCCCTCCCTCTCTCTCCCTTCCCCACAGCGACCACCGCCCTCTGCCGCTCGCATCCCCGCCTCGGAGATCGCTGCCGGCGACCTGCAGCTCGACCTGGCAGCGTTCGTAACTGAATAGGTTCAGAAACATTCAGATAACCCCCGAGAGCAACATCATATCCTCCCGTCTGCCCCTTTCCTATCACGAAATCAAGCCCACCGCAGTGGCTAGCTGCCACAGCGCGCGCAGCAAAGGGGAGGGGTTCGAGTCCCCCCTCCCGCAATAAAATCAACTTTTTATTTCTAGTTGTTTTGTTACAGCAGCTTCCAAGAAATCACACATAGGTCCTTGTAAATCCTTTTCTAAGTCCCTGTAAATTTCTTTCCAAGTCCCTAGTGAATTAAAAATGGCAGATTAGCACCAAAAACCTAAAAATGCATAACTATTTCATTTTAACTCCAAATCCAACTTTTAAAATATGTTTTCTGTCCCAAATTGAATTGTCTATCCAAATATAATTTTTTTTTACTGTTTTGAATATTTTAAATTGGTGCAATATTTGAATTCTTGTCTAATTCACCTAATTTTGCAAAATTCATAACTTGGGCATAAAAATTCCAAATTCCACAAACTAAATATGTTTTCCAATCAAATTTTCATTTACTTTCCAAATATAAATTTTGTTTGCTGTTTTGAATAATTTAAATTGCTGAAAACAACTGTTTCTTGTTTAATGCATTTAAAATTGCCAAAATAACAACTTGCTCATTTTAAATCCAATTTCAACAAATGAAATATGTTTTCCATGCAAAATTAAACCCTCTTTCCAAATATAAAATTTGTTTCATGTTTTGAATAATTAAAATTGGTTAAATGATTTAAACCTTGTTTAAATCATTTAATATTGTTAAATTCATAACTTGATCAAAACAAATTCTTTTGGGACATATAAAATATGTTTTCAAACCACAAAAGCATAAGCTTTTCAAATATGAATCTCACTTAATGTTTTGAACAAATAAAAATTCAAATAAGTTCATGTTTGAATTAAATTCATTTAATTCTTGTTTAAACTTGTTTAATTCATAAATAATTTATTTGAAATCCTTTTTCAACAAGTGAAACATGTATTCCACCTAAAATTTTGTGCTCTTTTCAAATATGAACTTTGTTATCTATTTTGAACAATTTAACATGATGAAAACAACAAATGCTTGTGTAACCCCTTTAAGAAACCAAAGTTCCATAACTTAATAAATGAAATTTCAAAATGGGTAAACCTTATTTCCATTTGGTTCTATTGTTGTTATTTTGCTGTTTTCCTCATCCATGCATCATGCTAATCCACTTTCACATGTTGCTTAGTTGTAAAACAATTAATTCAACCATAATTCATGGGCTTTCCATATGCAATCCAAATTGCATGTGGGTCCATTTAATCATGTTGTTATCTTGTCAACTAGTTTATTTTGTTGCATCAATTAAATGGTCATGCATCATCCCATGTTTGTGAATTATGCCATGTTATTGATTCTTTGTTCTCTACGTTGTTTGTTTTCTTCTTCTCGGATACACGACGACGTTGAGACCGACGATACTTACGACACCCCTTCTAAGGACTTAGCTCAGTATCAGGCTACTGGGTTTGCAGGCAAGTATTCACTCACATGAACCACTGTGTTCCTTTCAACATTGGTTACCGATACTTTCCGTTGTCTATTCTGCTAGCCCTATGAATAGTTGCTTCTGTTACGAACCCATCACATGATATCCTGAACCCTGATATTGCCTCACCTCCACACCTATAACCTTTTGCTTGTTTCCTGTGTCTTACTAGCATGCTTAGGGTTGTTTTTGCTCGAGTCTGTTACCCGTTACTTTCCGTTACTAGATTACTTTTATGTTCTGGGGGCTCGATGTTTAATCAATCAATCATGCTAATGTTATTGTTAAATAATAATTTGATGATAAGGCACCGGCAGGAGGCCCTGTGTGGTTTTGAGGCCTGCTAGTGTCGACCCTAATTAGGAAAAGGGTCTTGTCTACTGATCCATGATGAGCGCACTAACCGCATGTGGGAAGCGAGTATGGGCTCCCCCCTCAATTTGATTCGATTCGCATCTCGTCCAAATCGCCTCATTTAGTTCGTGTTTTCCATTTGCCGCATGCATGTTTTTGCGAGCCCAGCGCAGGGTGGAACTTTTGTAGTCGGCATATAGGGGGACACGTTCTTAGAGTGCTATGAGGGTCCCCTTTCTTCGGGGCTCGATTAGCCGTGCGCCCAAGGTGCTTTGGGCTTGATGCGGAGAAGAGTTGAGTTGTGTTGAGTACCTCGCTTGGTGGGTTGATCCCCCGTCTGGCGGGTTATTCTTACGTGTACGGCCAAATTGGTGCACCCCTGCAGGGATAAATCTTCTCGAGAAGCCGTGTTTTCCGCGGTTATGGACTACTTGGTGAAAGTACTGGCTAACAAGTACTCAGGACAACTTAAACCTAATGATTAACAACCTTACACCCAATGATTAACAACTTGACTAGTAATAGTCTCATTGACACAATAATCTGAACCATCATTATTTTCAACTGTGTGAGTTATCCTCGGATTGCTTCTTTGGATAAGGGGCGAGGTCCAGGATGGGTTTGTTTGGTGGTTAACAATAGTTGGTTACTATACGCGATCTTATCTCCTTTCTGTTAGCCGGAAGTGGTAGTAACTCTATAGTTGGTTAGAGCAGCCAGTTGCAGCATCTTTTATATCCCCTTTCCTCCGTTGAACCCAAAGCATCTGTGCTTGGTGTTGACGGGTTACACTTTGGTGAACTGTGAGTCTTGCTTGCCAGTACGTTTATGTACTGACCCCTTTGGGGCTGTGGTTTCCGCAGACTATGTTTCCGAGGATCCCCATGGTGGCAACTACGTGGAGTATGACGAGACTGCTGACGAGTAGATAGCGGACCCGGGCAGGATCCGAGACTTCGTGGATAGGCTCCGTCTGTTCGTTTCCGGCCTCTTAGGCCTATTTGGATCTTGTCTGTACTCAGACATGTTGAATGCTTCCGCTGTGATGTAATGATGAATTGTTGGGACACGTGTCCTCTAGATGATAGTATTTGCTATCTCTGCTCTAATGAGAGCTATTTGCAACTTATTTCAATCTTTTGTGTCGTAGAGATCTGTTGTGATATCACTTGTTCCAATGCCGTTGACGTACCATGTGTGTATGTTTTGAAGTACGTCAATGGAAGTATCCTGATTTCTATGGGATAGTTTACGTCGACACTGAACAGATAGGGGTTGGTTGTCACCCATACGTGTGTTGGCCTACTCGTAAGAGGACGCGGGTGCCGGTAAGCCCCGTAATCCAATCTACTACTGTTCAACGGAACGGCGAGTATCCTTTAGAAGTCCGGGTGCGACATCTGCTTGGTACGAATTTCCGACTTCCTAATTATAACCCGGATTTCTCATTCCGTAGCGTTTATCATCCAGATTTTAGTGCCTTAACTTTTGCTGTTACTGTGCAGGTCCGGGTGAAAAGGCCCTAGATGAAGATGACATTGAAAAGCTGAAGACGCTGAAGGCCGTGATACGACAACTTACTGTCGGCACCAAGTGGATTTTAGAGGCTGTGAAGTGGCCGGGTAAGGGCTATTGCGGCTTGGACACTTTGCTTGACGCATGTTCCACCATCCCCGAGTGGATCGAGCACTGGAAGCGCTCATCGTGCCGAGTTCGGGTGACCCGTGGGCTTGCTCTGGCCAAGTCCTATTTTCCTAGGCTTGAGCCGGCAAAGCTCGTGGGCGGGTTACCCGAGTTCAACAACGACAGCTCCAAGTTCACTGGTAAGAATTACAAGGCCATTCATACTGATGTGCGTCACTCGGCGAGCTTGATCGCCGACAGTCTGGACTTGAGCAAGATCACCCCACCTTACGACGCCGAAGACAAGCCAATTCAATCTGATCTGCCCAAGCCTTTTGACATGCTGGAGCGGTGGAAGGCGTAAGCGGCGAAGAGGAAAGAGGAAGCTGCCAAGAAGAAAGCTGAGGCCGATACTGTGCCTTCCACCTCTACGCCGGTTGTCCCTCCTCCGGCTCGCGCCGGCACTGCTGCTGACCCGGACGCAGGAGCTGGGACGACCACCGACGAGCAAGTCAAAGACCCGGCCGCCAAGGACAATATCGATGACTCGGCCGAGGATGTCGAGTAAGGTTTCACTGCTTATCGCCTCAAACACTCATTCGGCCAATGGGCATTTTGTAACGTGCCTGATACAATTATTCTTTCAATAGTGCGCCTGTGCACTTTTCGATACAATTCCCTCGGTTTGTAATACCTTAAAACTTTAATAACTTTTGTGGTCCTTCTGGCCTCTTGCATAGATATGTTATTTCCTGAACTTTTTGTTGCTGGTTTTCCGATTTTCGCTACTTTTCCTTTTGTGAGACTCGGTTTCCGGGTTTCAGGAATTTCGACAAGTGGACTTTATTTCTTAAGTCCCCAAGTCCCCAATACTTGGATTTTTGGGTTTTTAAGCTTAGTAGCTGAACAATTTGTTGCTTTTCTTCAAATTCCCAAGTCCCCAAGACCCGAATTTCCGAGTCTTGGGATTTGTAGTTTTCAGAAAGGAAAATTGTTTTAGCTTAGGCTCAAACATAGAGTTACTCACGTGGATTAGAGGTTATGCTTAATATTTGTGAGCTTCCGGCTGTTAACCTTGTACTCTGCATAACCTGTGGTTTGGATGACCCTTTTGATCCTCTTTGTTGTAAGCCGGCTTTCGCGTGGGTATTCAATGATGCTATAACTTTGTAAAGACAGGGTCAGGCAAGTCCCATTGGGCATCATGACTGATTGTGATTACACGTTAGCAAAGCATGCCACATTGCTGCGAGTCACATCAAGCTTAAACAAGAGAAATCAAGAAAATTTGGCTCTATTGTCCGGTTATAAGATTGTAACCGTACTTATTACAAGTAATCGGTCCTTATAACTTTAATGGCATCGTGGCCGGGTCTTTGAGTTTGCAACTGTGCTATTCAAGCAATCAGCCCGCAAGACCTGTATATGCAATCTGTGAAACATACAGAACTGGTATATTTTAAAACAAATAAGTAATACTTACCTGATAAAATAGAAAACAAAAAGTAAAAACAGGAAAAAATCAAAACTTAACAGAAATAAATAAGAAAGAAGAAATATCATAGTTTAACCATCTCTTTATTGACATGAGAAAAGTTAGGTCAGCAGGCCGCCTCATTAAAAACCCTCCAGTCCCCTTAGGTACCCTGGATAGGAAAAGAGTGCGTCTGAAACCCGCTGCCTGTTACATCATGTAATCCAACTTTGTAAACCTAGCCTATGCTAAGTGTAGTAGGGACGTAGCTGAGCCACGTTCCATGGTCTTTCCCTCTCTTGCATAGATGAAGTGGTGTGGGCTGTGTCATTGACGGTATCCGACTTTTCCCTTGCATCTACCAAGTAATATGATCCATTGTGCAGGTTCCGGCTTATGATAAATGGTCCTTCCCATGGTGGAGATAACTTGTGCTTTCCCTCCTTTGATTGTACCAAGCGCAATACCAGGTCCCCTTCCTGGAAGACCCGGGTTTTGACTCGCTGACTGTGGTATCTCCTCAAATCCTGCTGATATATGGCTGATCTCTCCAAGGCTTGCTCTCTGTGTTCTTCTAGCATATCCACGGCATCCTGCCGGGTCTTCTCGTTCTCCACCTCAACGTAAGCCGACACTCGGGGCGAGTCATGAATGATGTCACTCGGCAATACCGCCTCTGCACCATAAACCATGAAGAACGGGGTCATCTGAGTGGATCTGTTAGGTGTAGTATTAATTCCCCAAACTACTGATGGTAGCTCTTCAACCCATGCTCCAGCAGCTCTGATGCACGGGACTCGCAGCCGTGGTTTTAACCCACGAAGTAACTCCTGGTTTGCCCTCTCCACCTGTCCATTAGCTTGTGGATGGGCTACCGAGTCTATGTCAAGCCAGATACCATTGTTCCCGCAGAATTTCTCCATCTCACCTAAGGACATGTTGGTTCCATTGTCTGTTATTATGCTGTGAGGGTATCCAAACCTGTAGATGATCCTTTTCAGGAACTTGACTGCTGTGATTGCTTCGCAATTGCTAACTGGCATAACTTCAACCCACTTTGTAAATTTATCGATAGCTACCAAAAGATGAGTCTTTTTGCGCGGTGACATGTGGAAGGGGCCCACCATATCCATGCCCCAAACAGCAAACGGCCAGGTCAGTGGGATTGTTTGCAACTCCATAGCCGGCACATGGATTTGGCGAGCGTACCTTTGACATCCATCGCACCTTGCCACCAAGCGCTCCGCGTCTGCTAAGGCTGTGAGCCAAAAGAAACCGTGTCGATATGCTTTGGCCACAAGGGATCTTGTGGAGGCATGATGCCCACAATCACCTTCGTGGATCTCCTTCAAGATCTGCCGGCCTTCTTCTGGTGCTACACAGCGCAAAAAGGCTCCTGCTGCACTCCTTTTATACAGCTCTCCATTGACAATATTATAGCCCTTTGCTCGTCTCAGAATTTGCCTTGCTAAAACTTCCTGTGGTGGTAACACGCCTCGTGATAGGTAGGCCAAAAACGGCTCTGTCCACTCGGGAATAGCACGTACTGTGGCCACGAGCTCCAAATCCGGGTCTTGGTTACCCACCTCTTCCTTAGACTCGGTTTTAACAGATGGCCGCCATAACTCGTCCAGGAAAACATTAGGTGGAACCGTCTCTCTGCGCGAGCCGAGTCTTGCGAGTGCATCTGCTGCCACGTTCTTTCGCCTGTCAATATGCTCCACCTCATACCCGGAAAAGCACCCGGCAACCCTGTCCACCTCTCTGCGATATGCTGCCTGCGTCTTTTCTATCCCAAGTTCCTGAGACCTGCTGTACCACAAGGTCCGAATCTCCGTAGCACCGTATTCGCCTAATGTTCATCTCATTTTCTATTCTCAATCCATGTAACAATGCCTCATACTCGGCCACATTGTTGGAGCAATCAAAGTGAATCTGCAACACGTAGCTCAGTTTGTCTCCTTTGGGTGAGGTGAGTACCACCCTAGCTCCTGATCCCTCATACTGCTTAGAACCATCAAAGTGCATCACAAAAGACTCGGAACTTGGCATCGTTGTGGGCATGCTTGTGTGAGTCCAATCATTGATAAAATCGGCTAAAGCTTGAGATTTGATTGCAGACCTGGGCTCGTAGCTGATGTGATAATCTCCCATCTCGATGGCCCACTTGGCTATTCTACCTGTCGCATCTGAATTTCTGATAATATCTGCCATTGGTATAGAGCTAACCACTGTTATGGGGTGTTCCTGAAAATATGGTTTCAATTTCCGGCTGGCCATGAAGACCCCGAAAACTAGTTTTTGCCAATGTGGGTAACGTTGCTTTGCTTCCGATAGTACTTCACTCACATAGTAAATCGGCCTTTGGAACGGGTGATATTTTCCATCCTCTTTGCGCTCGACAACAACCACGGCACTAACCGCTGGGGGTCCGGCCGCAACGTATAACAGCATGGGCTCTTTAGGACCCGGTGCCGCCAGGATTGGTGCCTCAGATAATTGCCTTTTCAGCGCTTCGAACGCCTCGTCCGCCTCTTGGTCCCAAACAAATTTGTCGGTTTTCCTCAAGAGCCGGTATAAAGGTATTGCCTTCTCTCCAAGCCTGGATATAAACTAGCTTAACGCTGCTACACACCCTGTAAGTTTTTGAACATGCTTCAGGCCTTCCGGCTTTTTCAGATTCTGAATAGCTTTGATCTTATCCGGGTTTGCCTCAATTCCTCTCTCGGAAACAATGAAACCGAGTAACTTTCCTGCTGGCACTCCAAACACACACTTTGTGGGGTTAAGCTTCATCTAATACCTTCTCAAATTCTTGAACGTTTCCTTTAGATCCTCAATGAATGTTTCTGCCTTCCTGGTTTTAATCACCACGTCGTCAACATAAGCGTGGACGTTGCGTCCAATCTGATCCTCGAAACACTTTTGAATGCACCTTTGGTATGTTGCGCCAGCGTTCTTTAGCCCAAAAGTCATGGTTTTGTAATAGAAAGATCCAAAGGGGGTTATGAACGACGTTTTCTCCCAATCCTCCTTTTTGAGCTTGATCTGGTGATACCCGGAATAAGCATCCAGGAAACACAATAGGTCACTTCCAGCCACTGCATCTATAATCTCATCTATCCTTGGAAGGGCAAACGGATCCTTTGGGCAATGCTTGTTGAGACTCGTGTAATCTATGCACATCCTCCATTCGTTGTTTTTCTTCATCACCAGAATCGGATTTGCCAACCAATCCGGGTGAAAAACCTCCATGATAAAGCCGGCCGCAAGGAGCCGAGCTATCTCTGCTCCTATAGCCTTTCTTCTTTCCTCGTTCATTTTTCTCAGGCCCTGCTTCACAGGCCGGGACTTGGGGTCAACATGCAAACTGTGCTCAGCTAACTCGGTTGGGATACCCGGCATATCACTGGGCGTCCAAGCGAAAACATCCTGATTGCCGCGAATAAACTCGATAAGTGCTTCTTCCTGCTTACTATCCAAGTTAGATCCTATAGAAAATTGCTTGGAGGGATCTCCCTCGACGAAAGACACCATCTTTGTGTCATGTGCTGCTTTGAATTTTGCTCTCTCATCTTCCGTATTCGGTCTTTTCAACGCTGTTCTGTCATCCGGGTCTACCTGAGACCGATAATACTTGAGCTCTTCCTTTCTGCATGCCTGCTCTGCCATTGCCGCGTCTCCCTCATCGCACTAGGCTGCTATAACCCGGTTGCCGTGTATAGTAATGGTTCGCTTGGGACCCGGGATTTTTAGCTGTAGGTACACATAACATGGCCTGGCCATGAACTTGGTGTAAGCCGGTCTTCCGAACAGCGCGTGATAAGGACTGCGCAATTTTACCACCTCGAACGTGAGCCACTCCACTCGGAAATTGTCCTTCGATTCTCCAAAAGAAACTTCTAGAGTGATTTTTCCTTCAGGGCATGCTGAATGACCCGGCACAATCCCATGAAAAACTGTAGAACTTTTCTACAACTGAGACTCCTTGAGCCCCATGCGTAGGAAAGTTTCCCAATATAAGATATTATAGCTACTTCCACCGTCCATCAGAACCTTTTTCAACTCGTAACCATTAACCTGTGGTGCAACTACCAAAGCCAGTACACCCGGATGTTCTATTGTTTCCGGGTGATCCCTCCTGCTCCATGTGACCTCTTGGTCTGACCATCTCAAGTATCTCGGGACAGCCGAAGAAACCGAGTTTACTGCTTTTTTGAGTATCTTTCTATCTTTATTGGAAATCCTCGTGGTATGAACATGATACTGCCCCAGCTGCTTGGGGTTGGCTTGGAAACCTCCAGCGCCTTCTTGGTTGTTACCCGGATTACCACCTCCTGGATTGCCAGCCGGGGGTGGGCCGTTGCCCGGGTTTCCACCCGGACCCGGTCCTGCTCCCCGGCCTACACCTCGCATTGCTTTTTGTATTTCTTCGTTCTTCCATCTCTGTAAATCTACGCATTGTTCCAACGAATGATTAGTAGGCCTGCCGTTCCTGCTATGACGTGGACAGGGCATCCTGAAAGCCTCTATATGATTAGCCGGCCTGGGTGGTCCTTTATAATTTCCTCCATTGAAGTTTCCTCCGTTGAAATTTTCCTCAGCTCTGGGTCTCACAAACCCGGCTTTTGTACTGGCGACAAACTCGGAGTTTCCTTCATATGGGCGCTTGTGCTGGTTGTTTCCGTTGTTTCCTCCATTGTTACCCGGCGAAACTCCATTGCCGGGTCTCCCACTATTACCCGCGTTGGCTTTCGCTTTCTTATCATCAACATCCTCTTCTGTGGTATCTGTAGAAGCGTGCTTGTTGCATGCGTCCATCAACTCTCCTATCATAACTTCTGAAGCGTGACGGCTAGACTTCATGCGTGTCAGTTTTTGCACTAAAGGTGTATATTTGCACGTTTTTTGCCATAGCTTGTAACGCATCCTTTGGTTGGATATCAGTGGACGAGTGGAGAATTTCCATAACCCGGCGCACCCAACTGCGTGCCGACTCTCCTTTCTTCTGAACACATCGCTCTAAATCATCAATCGTAAACAATTTCCTGCATGTTCCATGAAAGTGCTTGATAAAGGCAGTTTTCAACTCGCCCCATGAATTGACGGATTTCTCGGGAAGATTATTGAACCACAACTTGGCTGCTCCTTCTGACATCATCAGGTACATGAATTTGGCTTGAAGATTCTCAGATGCGTTGCGGATTGACATGGCCATCTCATAGCTGCTCAACCAGGTTTCTGGATCCATGGTCGGCTCATAATTAACCACCTTACCCGGCTCCTTGAACTTATCCTGGTAAGGCTCAGCCCGGATGGTATCCGACAAACATTTAGACCCGGCAAGGCTTGTCGGTACTGGCATCACTCGGGAAACGTGTGACGCCGCAGCGGGTACGGCAGGAGGTGCAACCGCTACCGGTCCCCGTACCGCAGACCCGGCCGCTGCTCGCCTGGCTCGGGAACTGTCCACAATGGCTTGCGCCGCTAATACAGCAGGCGTTGCCGGCCTACGGGGAGGAGGCGGCATTTGCTGCTGCTCTACCCTCCGCCGCGCCGAACTCGACTGGATATTGCCGGTATTTCCGTTCTGCCGGCTCACATATGGTGTTCCGTGCATTCCACTCCTGTTATCCAGGTAATTGGCCTGCTGAACTATTGCTGTGTGCAACAAATCTATTGCCCGCCGGGTCTCCGCTGCGTGGGGTGACTCTCCTACGGGGATGCGATCAAGTGCCAATATTGCTGCATACACGTTATCCATGGGGTTATTGAAGTGACCTGGTGGAGTATGAAATCGCGGCGGTGGTGGTGGTGGCGCTGTATTGCCAGTTACGATTCCTGTTTGTAGCGTGGGTAACCCGGCTTGTACGTTTGCCGGCTGTCCTCCCAAGGTTGCAGGCTGATGTCCGGTTTCCTGATTCACAGCCGGAATTGATTGATCCTGAGGTGTAATGAACAGTGCGGTCGGGTGTATAGTTCCACCGGTGGCTGGTAATCTCGACTGGTATCTCTAATTGTGCATCCTGGTCGACTGAACTTGGAGCCGGTTCTCCATCTCTTCCAGCTCGCGCTGTCGTGCGGCTATCCCTTGTTTTTCAGCTTCCACATCTCTTCTTTGTTGATCCAATGCGCGGCGGGCCACATCCAGATCCGCGGCGCGTGCTACCGCGTTTTCTGGGGTTATCACTGTTGCTAGTACTGTAGGATCCAAGATCAAGTTATTGTTGAACAGAGCCGGATTTCGTGGATTTGAGGGTCCCGCTCCTGGCGTTCTGTTCGCCATAAACCCAAACATGTTTCTCCGCAGCTCGCTCTCGGCAGTACGACTGGTAACTGAAGCCAATTCTCCGTCGACCCGGGCTATAACCGGGTTTCCATCAACCGGATTTTGCTGTTGGGCCAGCGCTCGCGGCGCTCCGACCGCGGCCGTAGTCACGTCCCCCTGATTGAGATTGGTTGCAGGGGCCGTGTAGACCGCGACCTGGCGCGCGATGCCTGGCGAAGATTCGTATTCTTCCTCATCGCAACTATCCTCCTCGTACCGATCCTCCAGCAAGTGCAGGATAGACTCGGTGTCATCTTCTCTCATGACCCGGCCACGCGGGGTCCATACCGGCTCCTCCGGATGTTCCCTCTTCGTGGTGGGCTCTTCTGCCGGGTCTGCCGTTCCGACCGATTCTTCTCCGTCCGACTGAACGCATGTCGCTTCCCCTGGCACAGAATCATACTCAATATCGTTAGGAATTGAACCGGACGTACGTACCATGCCGTCGAAGACGTTGACCCGGCCGATTGTGACGGCAGATCCGGCTTCTAGCAGATCCGACTCTGGTCCCCAACCAAAGTCATCTACCATCTTCTCTCCTTCGGGGTTGGTGTAGATCTCGCCGATGACGAGGTTCTTCATGCTTTCCCGAGCTTCTCCCGTGACGTAAACACCCTTGGACGTAGGCCCCACGGTGGGCGCCAACTGTCGTGGGATAATCACGGCAGACGTTACCAGGGGTAACTTATCTTGGGGTAATTCGACTCTGGTGTTTGGGAGAGGGTTTAGCTCAGGGGAAATCATGCTATCAATCGATCTGGCAGCTCTGGCAATCAAGTCGCCGAGTCTCCGATCTAGGGTTACAATATCAACTCTCGTATTACAAGGATACTCGAATATCTGCTGAAGCTCTGTTTCTCTAACCCTAGGAGCCGGCTTATATCTTACCCGGCTCCCTGGCTTCCTATACAAGGCACACTCGGAATCCTACCCGGAAACCACACACAAACCCTAAGTTTCCTAACAGCAACCCCGAAAGCCAGGTTATTGGGCTTGCGTTCCTCCTTGGGCCTTCTAGAAACTCCTCTTCCTTGAGTCGGGTCTTGCACGGTTCCCTTCGGACCGGGTTACACCTTGACATTAGCCTACCGGGTTATCATCCCTCCATCACATTTTCCCTTCTCTCTTCTTCCTCAATCGTCATTCCCGGCCACTCACTGCTGTCAAATACCGTGCCGCCGGGATCTATCTTAGGCGACAATCGGGGACAAAGGGGAAAGGAATCCTTTCGCGCGCGACACGAAGGTCCGCTTCATCTATTCCTTTAGGGTTTTCAGATCTAAATTTTATTCTTTACCTGTTGTGTTCTTTGCACTTTCTTTGATTTTTGTCTCGACTTCGTATGAAATGTCCTCAGCATTAGTTGATTCTCCACTTTTTCTGGTTTTTTATTTCATTTTTTTTGGTTGATACATTGAAAAATTTGTAGCCGAAATCTTTTCTTCCCTTTTCGCTGGTCTTTTTCTTTTTCTTTTCCGGGCAAGGAGTTTTCAGGGGAAGTAATAGGAGGAATGTGGCTACTTTCAATATGTTTATACATTAACTTTTAATCGTCATTACTTTAAACCTATATCTTGATTAGTAGGCTCAAAGATGACAAATTGTGGTGGCTCCAGCTTTGTTTCTGATGAACTTCCACACTCTGTTCATATTTATATCTCCAAAGTGCTACCTGGTGACAATCATGTGGAGGTAATTTATATAATCTTAAGATATATTAATTCGATTTATTGGTTACAATCACCTGTTATGTTTAATTACTTCTTTTTAGTTTTTTCAGTTAAGATCCAAACATAAAAGGATGTGCAAAACTTTCTATCAGTCATCTGTTTCACGTTGTATGAGTAGGTTGGATTCTACCCTCACTGACCAGATATGTTAAATGGTTGGTTTTTTGTCAAGTGAGTTGAAAAATTAGATTACGTCTTTGAGAGACCAGCAAATGCAGACAGAAGATATTCTTATGAAACAAGGGACATGATATGTGTTTGGCCGTTCTAAATTTGCTGGAAAAGATGATGTATCATCTGGTGATATCGGTCCATCAAAATTAATGAGACCATTCTTATGTTGTGATGGTGGTAGTTGTTGGGAAAGGAGATTCTTCGATGTTGAGTACAATTTTTTTTTTTGCTGCATTAGAGAAACCTAAACATAATTACGATTGGTAGGTAACTATATCAAGGAAATCTATCTATTTTTGTTGGTTGCTTGTTTGTTTGTTCACTCATCATTTTAAAATGATATTTGTGCAGTAATGACCCATTTATAGGCATCAGTGCAAGATATGTGAGTAGGAATCATTTCTATCTTCGTTCAAATGGTATTGGGTTGTTGCATCCGATAGTCATGGATATGTATCTCAATTTACTTACCACCGACCACAAGTTTGAAGGTAGAAATCTTTATTTGCACAATAATTTGGCGGTAAGGTTTATTTTGTTTGTTTGTGTATTCCTGTTTTTTCAATGCAGTTTTTAATTTAACCAAAATAAAAATTGTTATTTTGCTATTTTAGGATGGTAATCATACCATGTTTTTATTTTTTTTGTTATAGTTTTGTTAAATTTTTTTTTGTTGCAGATTTATTTTACCAAGTTTGATGAAACACATTGGTGAACTATTGTTGTCAACATGAATGGTAGAAAAAATGATATATTGAGCTCCTTGGATTTAACTGAATCTGAGCTTGTTTGTAGTGATAAAATATTATGGTTTTATCCTTAAAATTATATTTGTATCTATCCTAGTTTTAGTATTGATTCTACTTATGATTGTTTTTTCGTGTTTTTCTATAGTGCTCGTCTATTACGAAATTATACAAGTATGTTCGTGGTGAGAGCGCGAGATTTAATTTAAGCAAAGGATAGTGGTTCATCCTCCGCTCCGAGAATGTCCAAGATTTAGTAGTGTTGTTTTTCTGCAATTTGGAACTACTTTTTTAAAATGTATGTACTAATTTTCTTATTACTTGTTTACCACTTACGGTGTCTATCCTGACAGTGGTATTTATGCAAAGATCGTTGTTAGCACATGGAATGGAATTGCCCGTAAACTTTATTCGGTTAGTTTTTCCACAAGTAATTTTTAAGGTGTCGGGTTCTTTTGCTATCTCGATTTTTCAATTTCATTATAACGTTTGTTTTCTAAGTTTAGACTCATTCACGAATAACTATGTCTAAAATTCAGTAGTGAACGTACAATCAAATCTTTCTATCCTATTATTACTGCTGAGTCATTTTGATATAAAACAAATCACCCACAGAAACATTCCGAGAAATTCTAACTTTCTGAAACATTCCAGTAATTCTAACTTCCTGAAACATCCCAGAAATTCTAACTTCCAAAAAGACCCACAGAGCCAGGAGGTTAGCTAGAGCGGTCACACCAGGCGATGCCTAAGCGTGCGTGGGGCCATGCCGCGCCTCCCCGTCTCCTGGTGGCGTGGGATCTCCCCTAGGTTCTCCTTTGGTACTTAAGCTAATTCGTCCCCCAAATGATGAACCCCTGAAGGATTTTCCCAAATACGATACGGAGCTCCGCTGCAACCCGAAATCCTAGTTCAGGAGATGGAATTTCTTTTTGTGACACTCTGCCGGGATGGGGATTCGTAGATCGCCTCCATTGTCATCACCAACATCTATCCATCAACTAACCATGATTCCCCCATCCATGTGTGAATAATTCTTTGTTGTAGGCAGAGGGGATGGTAGGGATTGGATGATATGTATCATGTAATAGTTCGTTAGATTGTTAGGGCTTGATGCCTAGTATCCACTATTGTTGTTAATCATCATTGTTGTGCCTTGTTTTGCTTAATGATTGTCACTTAGGTCCCGAGTGTCATGATTTTAGATCTGAGCATGTTATGTTTTCATGAACGTAAGTGTTGTTTTGTATCATACCTGCAAGTTGTATGCACCTATTATAATCCGGAACCCGAGACCCCAAGGTGACACGTTCGGATATCAGAGGGGAAGGGTTGTAGTTTGAGGATTATATATATCCATTGAGTGTTAATATTTTGATCGGGTGCTTGGCAAAATAAGTATCGTAATTAACATTGGTTCCAAGTTCGCCCCGCAGAAATGGGATGGTTGGATAAAATATTTTCTGCAAGTTCTTGTAACAAGCACACATAACTATTTTCGAGATACATGCCTATCTTCGGTTAATGTTTGGATCTTCTATTATTTATTTGTGATGTTCTCTATGTTACATTTATTACATGATCTATCTCATTCATGCAATGTCCATACATCCGTCCTTATGACTACATTGTTTTTAGGCCCAATGTCCACTTCATTATTTTTTTTGTTACTATTGTTGTTGTTACATTGTTACTATCACACTACTGCTGCCATCATATCACCGTTGCTACTAATAAATTGTGTCAAGCAAGTTCATTTCCAGGTGCGGCTGAATTGACAACTCACTTGTTAAGACTTATAAGTATTCTTTGACTCCCTTTATGTCGAATCAATAAATTGGGTTGCACTTACCCTCGAAGATTGTTTTGATACCCTAACTGATGGCTCATCAATGCTATATGTGAAACCGAGGAAAATGGCTCAAAGCTATGGGAGAAGATCCATACTCTACATCATAATAAAAAACGCTATGTGGATCTCTCCAACATAGGTGGGCCTCGATCCAAGAGTGCATGAACAAGTTTGTGTTTTCCATGCACAAGTGTTCCATATAAATTAAAGTGGTGTTAACGTCGATAGTCATGTAAGTATTGCGTCAATGTTCATCCATTCCCGTGTTTCTATGCTTGTCTATACCCTTCATTAAAATCATCGTTTTCATTTGCTTACTAGTGTGGATTGGCCGCCACTTTGTACCATCAAGTGGAGGGTAGACCATTTACGATGGCCCATTGTTGGCTTGAATTGAATGGAAGACCAAAGTGGGCCTCTCAATATGATGATCACAGGAATTGACCCCCACTTTGTACCATCAGTGTGATGGATTGAACTTATCCTTACCCATTGGACTTGATGAAGAAGAGGCGTCGTACGAAGGTGGGAGCCAAAGGAATAGGAAAAGAATGATGGGAGGAGGTGGGAGAAGGTTAGGACGGCTCGTGACGGTGCGACAAGAAAAATCTACGTCACGTGGACAGACATCTTCGCAAATAAAGATGAGACCATTAAGATATTGGAGAAGTAAAAAAAGAGTAGAATGGAGTTTCATCAGGAGAGTACGAGGAAGAAGTTTGTGTCGGAGAATGGAAAGTTAAAATTGGAGTAAGAGAAGACTTGGCTCAAAATCGAGTCTGAGAAGAAGAAGATTTACGATGCTGCAATAATGAACAATAGGTGAGCACGTGTGCTCGGAGGCTAGCATGGAGAGGACGGTCGATTTCTAGGTTTTGTCATAAAACTAATAGTTTGCTTTTAGTTACGTAAATCAATAGTTTAAATCATACCCAAAGGTAGGCCATTTTCTATTGATATAGTATGCGGGAAGCTCATCATTGCCTTGTCGTGGGAGGATGAGACCGGCAGGACGGCGGTGACGCCACAGTGGCACCACTACAAGAAAGAGATACTACAAAAGACGTGATACGAATGTTCTAAAAATGCCATAAATATATTCAGAAATACATATATGCCACCAATGCTGACAAAAATATTGCAACGGGATCGAACAGCCACAGCCACCGGTGTAGGTATCACCCCTTCAACCCATGTTGTCTAAACTTACGCACGCAGCTGATAATCTCTGATCTCCTAACCAAACCACCTAGGGCGCAATAACTCGGAAAGTGATATTTGCTCATGAGTTCCATTGCTCCCTTTGTTAAAAAAAATCAAAAGATATTTAGAAGTGTTAATTTTTTGGTGGATTATTACTCATGTGCTTCTGATTGCTTAGTTCTGTTCATTTTTCCAAGCGATTGCAAGTTTTACTCACTTTTTCCATCTCCTTAGATGAAACTATCACGAATGCTCACATCTGACTTTGTTGTGTCCTCCGTTAACTCTGACTAGTGGGGCCATGTGGGACTGTGTCGCTCGTTGGACCTGACAAGTGGGGAAAATGAGGTTGTGTTTATGTGGCATTGTCTGTTGGGACGTTGTATGCTTCGCACGTCCTAGAACGGACCGAGTTTGTTGATAATTAAATTCAGTCTACTAGCATACCCACGCGCGCGGTCAGCCTTTTATGCATGCCATCGTTTCAGTCTGCTATCCATGCACGCGGCGTTGGCATTGATGAGCGCAGCGTTGACTAGTTTGCATGCACGGCTTAAAAGGTTACGATTCAGCCGTCACCTAGCCATGCACGGTTGCGATTCAGTGGCAACGCTGCCATGCACGCAGCCACCTAGCCATGCACGCCATGCACGCACCGACCTAGACACGCACGCGGGTGTGATTCGGTCGCCACCTAGCCACGACGCCTACTGCTTCATTCAGTCGCACGCTCGATTAATTTGCCGTGCCGTTTCACGCGTCGAGACACGCATCGGGGAACGGCCGGACTGAGTGATGCCAAAACAGGCGAAAAAAGTATAACCGCGACGCCTCGATGCAGTGTGAAAAAACGGCGGTTCCATCCACCCCCTCCTCTCTCTTGGCTACTTAAACCGCGTCTCGTAACCTCCTCCACATCTTCGCTCTTTGCTTCCTCCCCATTCTCTTATCTCCAACTAGAGCCAAAGCACAACCGACGACTCGACGTACGTGAAGATGCAGTTATACGCGCCCACCTTCCGCTTGCCGTGCACCGTGCCGGAGGTCCGCTACCCCCCGGCAGGGTCGTTGAGACCGTTCTGCGCGTACTCACGCTGGAGGGATGATACGGTGTTTGCCCGTGTCTTCCTCCGTGCGGGTTTTAACCACCTCCCGGCGGGGTCGCCAGTCATGTTCCGTCTGGAGGAACATCGCGCCCACTCCAATGCTCCGGTGATAGACCCCGTCGCCTACTTCAGAAATAGGTTTGATGCGTACTACCTGCTCGGCCGCGTGTTCTGGTGTGGATGCGAGTTTATCGCATTCACCACCTTCAACATGTACACCGACTTCGAGAGCATCTTCCCCAAGGAAAACCACATGCCGACCCTCACCTATTATATCGGCGATGAAGGCCTCGAGGAGCAGTGAAGAGGACGAGTACGGCGGAAAGGATCTAAGAATCCCATGTAGGGATCTAAGAATCCCGTATTATGTAGGGATCCCTATTATGTACCGTACTATCATGTGTGTCATCCGTGCTATGTAGTATATCATGTGTTCCCCGTACTATGTAGGGATCTAAGAATCCCATATCTAAAAGTTATTATCGTTGGTGTGTGATGAGTTCTTTTTTATCTGTATTCATATTCTTTCCAAGTGGTTTGCCCCAAGTTTAGGACTTTTAGAGTAGACACTAGGATTAAAATCCGGCCAGTTACAATAGTTTCCAGTCCGAGTCCGAGGCGCTAAGATCTTTTCTTTTCTATGCATGTCTACAAGAGGCTAGAGTTGTACACGGCGAAGCAAAATTATGAACTAGTAGTTAAAGTAGTTTGTGAAAAAGAGAAGAACTCAAAATAAAAAGTAAGCAAGACAAATTTATGAACTAGTTTTGTGTATGTTGAGATAAAGACAGAAAATCAAAACATATTTGTGAACTAAATAAGGTTAGATATCAAACTAGTCGAAAAAATAACTATTTTTGCACGTGCATGACAACTAACTTGTGAAAAAAAAAATTCTTTCCCTTCTTTTTTTTGGCATTCTTAAAACCCTTTGCATTTTGCGAACACTTTGTATTTAACTATCACCTCCAGCAAATAGAATAGGATGGGCAATCAAAGCTCAAATAAATGAAATCTCTTTGAATCGTTGAAAGAAAAAAAAATAGAGCATCATGTGTTTGTGGATTTTTCCTAGAACTCGGTGTAACCAAACTGAAGCTAAGTTGAATTGAAGAGAGTGTTCCTATGAAGAAGAGATGATATCGAGGTATTTTGTGCTACTCAAGTAGTGCTAACTGTCATCTGGTCAACTAGAAAACTAGGTAACAAATAAACTTACATGATCCCGAGAGATGCGCATTGAAATCCATCACATTAACGTTTCATGACATGGACTTAATAGATAGTTAACAGTACACAACATCTCTAACAAGGGTTGACTATCAGGTAAACAAACCGTACAGCAACAATGCAAAAATAAAAGCCTAAAGCTATCACATTTGCTTGCTGCATCACTTGAATCATCTGTTTCAAGTTCTTGTTCATCTTCTTCAACTCACCTTTCATATCTGCATCCCCCACTATCGGAGCACCCTTCAACTCTGCATTTCCCATGTTCTTCACGGATGGAGGCAGATTGAGCTCGAGGGTTGGAGCCCCCTTTAAATCAATCAAACTCTCCCTTTAAAGCCTCTCCACATACTCATCCATCCACTCAAAATGATTGCATTTTTTCACGACCTGAAAACGAAATAATGAAGCATATCTCAACTCCATGGATGCAAAAAGAGAACCCAGATATGGAAACGAAAAATTAGAGCTAAAGGATGCGAGAGGAACCAAGATCTACCTGCCCCTCCGTCCTGCTCTCGCATCTGACGAACTCGCGCCCAAAGTTGCCATTTTCTCCTCCTTTGAAGTCCATTGCTTCAGTGGCGCGGTGCGCGAGCAGTCCGAACACTGCTGCATCGGCACTGAACCATACGTAGGCCACGAGGGGCGGGAGGATGAAGTGGAGGTCGACATTCCGTAGAGGAAGAAGAACGGCTCTGTCGCCGAGATCCAAAGGGGAGGCGAGCACGGGCTACTGTGTGACTGTGTCGATGGGTGGAGGAGGGCACGGGCTGTGTGACCGTGTTGATGTGTCAGTGGAATACAACGGCGTGGCCAATCAGGATTTAGAACCAGCCTCCTGCGGATCGTCCTCCCTTCTACAAGACTGAACTCTGATCTCGACCGTCGACGCCATCCAACGGCGCAGAGACGGCGCGGGGGCCAATCCCTAGAATTCCGTCTACAAGGTTAGATCTTACGGCTGCCATTGGCGGTAGGGTATGATCGGATGGCTGACGTTCGGCGCCAGGGTTTTGGGGTTACAAGGTTATCGGGGTTTTGGGGTTATTAGGGTATGAAAGAACTTTAAATGACCATGACTAATTCAAAACCAAAAATCAAAAAAATGGACACGGAGCGTAGTTTGTCAGCTTATAAGATATAGTTACTAGAAAAAAAACATAAACATGCTATAGGAACATTTTCAAGAAAAATCATTTTCACAAGCGAACCATCAAAATCAGGTTCGAATGACCATAACTAATTCAAAAAAAAATGCACGACAAGCTCACATAGCCGTCACATGTGACATGGTTATGAGAAAAAATATATAAACTCGGTGTCAATACATTTTCATGAAAAAGCCTTCTCACAAATGAGCAATCGTGTATAGAACTGTTCAGAGTTCGATGGAGAGTGAAGGAGGGTTTTGATTTTGAAAAAATTCAAATAAATCAAAAAAAATCACCAAAGCTTCCTTTTGGAGTGAATAAGATGGTTCTGAACTTACTTTTATATTTTCATATCTCAAACGTGTGTTTTGGTAGTTTTCAATTAAAAGCAATTTTTCAAAAAATAAATAAATAATATGGAAATTAATTGAATAAATAGTGAGACTTTGATTGGACACAATTTAGATGGAATAGGTGTAACCTAAAAAATATTGGCTCATTTAGAGTAGGTCGGAAAAAAACTTGATTACAAATGGGGTTGTTTACCTTAGATTCAGAGCTCATTTGTAGCACGTTTCTCCTTCGGATTGATCACCTTTAAATATTGGGGTTCAAATGTTGGTGAAAATTCAACTTTAGCTCAAACAAGTACTAAAGAGAAAAAGACTTGAAATTTTTGTACAACTTCAACTTTGGCTCAAATTATAATTTTGTTCCTAATTCAGATATTGCTTCAAATTCAACCTTTGTTTCAAATATGCATCCTATCTCACATATGATACCAAAGCACAAACAATATTATTAAGACTTATAAGTTATCACAAGATTTCAAATTGACAACGCAAACACCTAATTACAAATCCATCAAATTCAAATTCATAGTTCAAATTTAAATCTTCGACCTACTCCTTGTGTGAGTAGTGATTTCACCGTCTTGCTCCGGGTTTCCCTAGCTGAAATACTCTTTGGAATCATATTGTTCCTTCTGATCTTCCCTTGGGGTTGTGGCCGTGGAGGTGGTGACGGAGTAATTCCACTCGACGAGCACTCGACGACAAGTTGACGGTCTTTGTGTTCTGTAATCCTTAAAGGAACAACTGGTACAATTACTCTATCCTCTTCTTCTCTTATAGCTTCAAAACCATCATGAGCCATGGATTCAAATTCTAAGCCATCCGATGATGACTGAACTTCATTTTCTTGGGCTCTATCCTCTTCTTCTCTTATAGCTTCCTCTCTACATCTTTTGTTCCCTCCGCCTCCATTTATCCTAGTGCCGAGAAATAAAATTATAAGACATATGGAGAAAAGAGAACAAAATCCATAAAAAAGAGAATGCACACACATACCATGGTGCTGCTTCAACGAGGAGTGCATCTTCAGACTCAATTGCTGCTGCATGGTCCCCTCCATCTTCAATCTCCATTGCTGGTGCATTCTCCTATACATTTGCTGTTGTCCATCGGCCCTCTTCTCCAAATGATGCATCCACTAGATTGGAACAAAGCCTAGCAATGTGCCACAGAATTCCACATTTTTTACACGCCCTCTTTTTTGGTACACAACCCTCTTCACCTGCTCTGTACATGTTTGTTTTGGTCTTCCTGGTAGTCTAGTCAGTAAAGGAGAGTGGAGTTTAAACCCTGGATCTACTATGTTCGATTGGTCTTTTCCCACGAGTGCAGGCACATTGTGAGCATAAGCAGCCTTAAATTTAGAAACAGAGAAATACTCGGAGCAATACTGATAAAAATTCACCATCTTCACCCCCAATCAGTGTCATCAGATGTAGAGCATATATGCATGGCTTCCCACGAATCTTCCATTGCCTACAACTGCATTCCCTAGTGGCTAGGTTCACTGGATACCTCCATTCCCTATTTTTACTGTCAGTGTATGCTACCTCAGCCTCGTATGTCGACGATCGAATGCATCTCATCTTCAGTCCTCTTGCCTTGTGATGCAATTCCTTAATCAGTGATGGGAGTATAACATGGCCAACATATTGTGTTTCAGCAATTCTTTTGCAAAGAGCCATCTTTATCATGATCATCTGCCTCATCTTGTCAAATGATTGCCAAACCAAATAACCCTTCACTGACTTGAACTTTCCATTGAAGTATTCTGCAAGATTATTGGTCACATAGTGAAAGTGCAAACGCACTTAAATCATCTTGTTTTGGTGTTTGTTAACAACACATGTATTCTTAAGTGTGTTGATGTATTTCAGGGCCTAAACAACATATTTGATATGGTGGTATTGAGTTACAAAAATATGCAAAGTGTCTGGAATTGTTTCTGCTAGAATTCATTCCAGGCCGGAGAATCCGGTCTTCCAGACTAGAGTCTCCGGTGTGAAGAAATTCGCCAAGGCTGGTTCTCTGGATTTCTGGTGTTGCCCGCGGTACCCAGACCGGTGACTTACCGGAGTCTCCGATGTGGGGTTTTCTTCTTAAGAAATTGGCTAAGTTCAATTGGTGTCATCTGCGGTACCCAGGCCGGAGACTTACCGGAGACTGTCCGGATTCTCCGGTGTGCGTGGTACTTTCTGCACTCGTTCGACCACAGACACTCTCTAGCATCAAGCGTGAAGGCACAAGGTGAACTAGACCGGAGTCTCCGTCCCTCTGACCAGAGTCTCCAGACTGGTGCTTTTCTGAAGGAAGATGGAGGTGGAGCAAGTTGGTGTCGCCAGCTGCATCGACTCCGGAGACAGTCCGGAGAGTGTCCGGAGTCTCCGGACTTGGGCTCTGCGGAAACTTCAGACCAGAGTCTCCAGTGTAATTTTGGCAGAAATGCCCCCAACGGCTCCAAACTTTATGAGGGGTATAAATACCCCCTCTCCTCCACCTACCTCCAGCTAGCTTGTCCAGGATAGATCTCACCATTGCTAGAGCTCACCCACCTTGCTAGATCACCCAATCCCTCCACCCAAAAGCCTTGATCTTTGGAGGATTGAAGAAGAAGGCCCCGATCTACGTCTTCACCAACCGGATTTCATTTCCCCTCTCATTTACTTGATGGATCTTTGCCTAGGGTTTCCTCTTGTGGAGAACATAGGCTTCTTGCTACTCTTGGTGATTTGTGAGTGTTGGGAGCTCCCAATTTGGTTGTGGATGTGTGCCCCAAACTTGTTTGTAAAGGACTCGATTCCCGCTTCAAAGAGGATCAATAGTGGAAGGTGAACTAGGCCTTTGTGGCGGGGTTCAGCGGAGAATAGGGTGAGGCCTTTGTGGCGTTGAGTAGGCCTTCGTGGCGAGCTCACACCCCTCCAACGAGACGTGCTCCCTTTACAAGGAGGAACTCGGGAATACATCGTGTCTCCACGTGCTTCCGATCGGTTATCTCGTTCCCTTATCCTTTACTCACTTGTGTTGCATTTATTGTGGTACTCGTAGTATTTATTGTTGTACTAGTTGCATTAGTTACTATCCTTGTCATATAGGTAAATTCACCTTACTTGCACTATCTAGAGAATTTAACTTTGTGTCAAGCCTAAACTATAAGAAAAATTAAAATTGGTCGTAGCACCTATTCACCCCCCTATAGGTTCCCATACTATACTTTCAATTGGTATCAGAGCCTCGGCTCTTATATCGGGCTTAACCTCCTAAGAGTTTAAGTATGGTCAATGAGACGGAGACCGCCGGTTCCGAGGCACCGGTCTCTATGAATGATCTCAATGAGTTGAAAAATTCATTGACCTCATCCATAGACACCAAAATCGATGAGTTGCGTCAAGTCTTGATGCAACTCTTGAAAGCCAAAGGACCGGAGGTCACCGGCTCATCTCCTCCGGACAAAATTCTGGAGGGTGCCAAGAAAGGGGTTGATGGTGAACTACCTAAAGATGCTTCCGCTGAAAACTCCACCGAAAAGGGTACGGAAAGAGATGAAGAATATCACTCCGTCAAAGGACGTTATTCTTCCGATCCTCCCGTCCCACATCCTCATATAATTTGTCACATCCCAATTTTGGAATACCTGTTAACACAGTTGTTTTGCTAATTGCTTGACAATTAAACTTTGATTGTGACAATTAAACTTTGATTGTATTTGTTTGAGTGCAACTAAACAAACTAATTATATAAACTTACATGGCTAAGAAATTGAAAACAAAATATTCAACATATTGTTCCAATGACCTTGACAATATTTTCTAAAGTAAATATTGATCAAAGAGTTTTCCAAAACTATCTTATGAATCCCATACTTCTTGAATATTATTACAAGGTCTAAATGAAGAAAGAGGAAACGCTAAATAAATTTTCCTAAAAAGATTATCAGAAAAAGAGGCATTCTTAGATGCTTCACCAAAATCTTATCAAATGTTTTTCCAACCTTGCAAGATTAAAAACAAAGGTATTGGAGAGCATTGACTTGCTATCTCTAGTCACATAAATATTTTGGCAAAGCATTGTTAAAGAAAAGCCAAGTGCCTTATTAAATAGAAATTCCATTATTTCCAAAAACAGAAAACTAAAACAAGTTACTATTGGAAACTTTCTTAAAATGATTTGAAATTCATACCATTGCTTCCTTATATCAAATAAGGAACACACACAAGAGGAGACCAAAAATTTAATCCATTAAAGTCCTGAAAACATGGTTTTTCTCCACAGCAACATTTGGGATTTTGAACAAGTTTGTTCTACAAACTTTTTCCAAATGCCATGAAATAAATTCCACATGCTCTATATCATAAATAAGGATGAAAAACAAAAGGGCACAAGTTTTTGAATAATTTAAGTTGCCAAAAAGCCCTGTTTTCTTGACAGCACCTTTTTGAAATTTGAACAAGTTTGTTCTATGAAGTAACTCAAAATGGCTTGAATTTTCTACCACATAAGGAACACATCAAATAAGGAATGTGTGCCAAACATTATCATTTTTGGAAGCTCCTAAGTAGGTTAATAAATTCAATGTCCATTTATGTAAGAATTCAAATTTGAACAACTTTGAATTATCAAGTTTAGGAAAATGAACCAATTTTCACATATGTTGTGTATCTTAACTAATAAGAATTTTGGGCAAGAGGGTTTCAATTTTAGACTTTGTTCTCCTTGTGAAAACAACCATTTTCAGAGAGAAAAGGACCTACTTGTAAAATTGGCAGGGACTAAATTGTAAGCTGAGTCATCCATGTTCTTCTTCTTCCTGTAGCTGCAAGTTGAGGCATGGAAGCCCATGCTCCATTGCCTTCGAGTGGAAGTCTTGCTAGATGGTTAAAACCCCCATGTGCACCTCTGTGGTCTCTACCTGCCCCCTCTCTCTCCCCCCTCGAACACGCTCCCTCTCTCTGAATTTTTTTTGCCTAACCAAACCCTAGCTGAAACCCCTCGCCGTCGATTGGCCACTGAGGAGCTCGCCGCCGCTCTCCGTGGTGCTCATCCTCTTCGCCTTGCCATGGTAGACCTCCCTGCAGGAGGAATCGAGGTGGGACGACTCGAGGAGGCCGCGCCGTCGACTTTTCTTCTCCGACCCCGACGACTCCGGCGAGCCATTCCTGCCGCCACGACCTTCCTCCTCCCTAGCCGAGCCCTCCCGCGCATCTATGGTGAGCAGGCGCTCCCCGCCGACCGCTTTCCCCTCTCCCTCTCCCTCTCTAACGTGGCCGCTCCGTGCCCGTGTCCGGCCGCCGCCGCGTCACCGTCGCCGCCGCCTTTCCGGTCGCTCCCGGGAAGCGAATCATCACTCACTCGGTTGCCCTCGTTGTAAGAAACGTTTAGATGTTTTTATTTCGCAGTTTGGTCGCCGGATTCGCCGGATTCGAGCTCGCCGGAGGCGTCTCCCGCCGGCGATGGCGTCACGCTGATGTCGTGGTGACGCCAGCGAACCCTTGACCGCGCTGGTACGATTGAACCTGCCAGTGGGTCCGCGATCTGCCCGCGTGGCTGGATGGCCCGCGCGTCAGCGACTATAGCTAGATCTGGCCGCGGTAAACTAGATCTGGCCGGCCCAAGTTTGAATCTGGCCCAAGTCTAGTTTCTTTTTCCAATTCTTTTTCACAGAATTGTACCTGTTTACTTTTGGATCTAAAAACCTATCTAAAAGATGGATTTGACCAAACCAAAATTTACAGATGTAAAGCAACAAAATCTAAACCACCTCCAATTTCTAGATCTACATTTGGATGAATATATTTGAAATGAAAAATGATTTGGAAACAGGTACCAGAAACACCAAAATGAGCACCATTTTTATTTCACAACTCAGAATTAAGTGAGGCCAATTGCATTCGAAAGCCCTTGAAATTTCCTAACAGGAGCAATTAACCTTTCTTCCAAATTCCTAGTATTTGTGAAATGGCATGCAATTTGGTAAAACACCAGAGAGCACTTTGGTGATTTGTATAAATTAATTAAAGATGAATTTTGATGCAAACAAAACTGTATGGTATTGTATATGTTTAGGACTATCCAAACCTAGAAGGGTTTAATTTTTAGAGCATCCTATAAAATTTGGTGGACAGATCTTTGTTTCACCTGTTTCTGCCATTTTGGCATTTTAACTATTTAAATTGTGTGATTATATTTTTGTGTTGCAATGTTGTTTTCTAGCATATATAAGTTGTGTGAACTTGTTTTCTAAGTGTTACTTAACTATTTTAGCATGTTAGATTGTGTGTACTTGAGTTGAGAAGAAATAGGATTTTATGTTATTAACATATGATTATTCTCTAGTTTATTACTTGCATATAATTTTTGATTGATTAATTTGTGTGCAAGTGATTGAATTGTTGTGTTGAGATATTAGATTAAGTACCATGTTGGTACTTATATTTTGTTGTTATCACCTCTGCTAGCTTGCATTTGAGTTGGTAGAAAAGCATGAGTAGCTTTGACATGACTATGAGAATGTTATGGAAAAATTCCCTCATGTGTGGAATTTTTGACATAAGTATTTGTGGTTGAGTAGCCACATATTTTTATGTTGTATTCATAGGAACAGTAGCATTTTGATGATGTTTTATGAGTACTTGAACCCTAAAGTTTTCACTTGTGTGAAAACAATAGCATGAGTAGCATTACCTTGCTTATGTTAGCACCCTAGTATTTTCTGCTAGTATGGTTAATGCACTAGATGCTAGTTTAGCATTTTGTTAATTTTTAGCAAGTATGACCAGAGGCTTTGTGACCTCTTAATGCTTTGTTATGCTAGTGGAACACCCACTGGTGTCATTGCATTTTTGGTGGAAACATAATTTCCCCCACACTAGATGCAGTTCTTTTATATAGTTTCATAACTAATGAGTGCCTTGTATTTTTGCCTTGGGAATTTTTGTGCTAAACAAAAATGGGTATGCTTCTGTTTGTAAGTGGTTGTAATCATGTGTGGCTTTCTAGGAAAAATACATTCTTGAAGTGTTGTTTGATTCCTCTAAGTAATGCCCTTTTTATTACCACTAGTATGTAGGAGTTGCCCTGCAAATTGATGCCTTGTTTTATTAAATGGGGTATTTTTGTTATAGCAAGTATAGATGTTTTTCACTACTGTTTTTATGACATGGACCCTCTGGTTGTATTTCAATTACTTGATTGAAATTCATCCATTGATTCTTCATGTGTGAGTAGTACTAGTTTCCTTAGCAGTTTTTGTATTGAATTATTTTTCTGCCAACTTGTGTTTGGTAGATATTTGTGTATCCTTGCATGAGGACATGTTTTCATTCCCATTATTATAACATGGTTCCTTGTTTGTATTTTATTACTTTACTTATTATGCATGCTTGCATAGCAAACTTTTAGTAGAAACATGTCTATAGGATTCCTCCTTTTTAGCCATTGTTTCTATTGTTCTCACTATGAGAAATTGTGTGTTTTGTGATGAGTCTATTACCTTGTTACACTTGTGTAGGCTCACTGATTTGTAAAAGTAACTTTTGCAAATCATGTGTCTTATTTATTCTTGATGTGAATTTAGACTTAGTAAGATAGCTACCTTTTTCTTTTTGTTGTTTGGTTGATAGACCCATTGCCATGCTTATTTTTGTGCATGTTTTATATACTTTTAGTAGTCTCACCCTTGTGATACTAAGTGTATTTTGGGTTTAATAATATCTTGGTATGAGAGTGGCACACCCACTGAATCCATGATATTAAGGTTGTGAGATATGTCCCTCCAACCTTAAGTTGTCTTATTAAATGGCATTTCTGCCAAGTAGGATTGTTTGATTGTTTGCCTCAATTAATAATTGAGTGATTTTGTTATTATTAGTTTCCTTGCTGTATGTATTGTTACGTATGGTTGCTTGCCTTGATTGGTTCTGAATGTGTGTCCTTTATTCTTTTTACGACGTTAGAAAAACGAAGAGGAAGGAAGTGTCGGGAAGCTCTGCTTCAAGTTCCAGTCACTCCAAAACCAGGGACACAAGGAGATACCAGGCAAGCCATTCTGATGCTTGCTGATACAATACTTATCATTATCTATCATGCATGTTTTACCTCTGAAGTTTTACAAAAACTTGATTATCAAAACTATTTTTGATGTGGAATTTACTACTATACTATATTATAGGTTACTATTATGCCAGTAGTTAAAACTTGGTAATACCAAGCCCATAAGCCACCCTATGGTATTCATTACCATCAAATATACTAGTCCCTAAGTGGACACCCTAAAATTGTGATTCTACAAAACAAAGGCTTTACGGAAAAACCCGGAGAAAAGGCGGATCCTTGTTCTCCGGAGGAATGTGGAAGTGGTCATTTTTGAGAAAGTGGTGTTTTCAAAAATGACACATAACCTAGTCTTCGCCGGACAACCTTTACCGTACTGCCACCCTACCCCAACATGGGAAAGGGGCTTAACTTGAAGTTTGTTCTTATTAGTGTGTGCTATCTCACTTGCTATAAGGGGCGTCGTACCCTCGAACCGAATATCGTCAAAACTCCCAATGTTGAGGCATATAAAGTGTGGGATTAATTTTCCCTCCGGATGCATTCATTGAGGCTCCCGGCTAGGCAGGGTGGGACTTGGTGCCGGGGAGAACAAAACTCAATCGAGAGATAGACATATACTAGCTTGAACATAGTGAATGGTTATGATCAGATACCTGATGTTTACATACTGTTGTTACAGTCCATGGTGTTTCACGGGAGGTGTACTGGATCTGGTGGATGTGTACACCTCTGCAGAGTATAACTTTTTCGAAGAAGCCGCGTCCTCGGATATGGACAGTTGAATGGCCATGTAGCTAGCATTGTGTCAATGTTTTCAAAAAGGAGTTTTGAAAGGGAAATTTTGGAAAGGAAGTGTTGAACTTGTGAAGTTCGGAAAGGAAGGAAAACGTATACCGTGGAGGTATCGTCGATGATGAAAAGCCAGATGATGTGATACAAAACAAAATGTTTTGCAAATAAAACCTTTTCTACTCTAAGCAAGAATTCTGGAAACTGATTCCAAGAAGTTTTGCAAAGAGAAAATATTCTTTAACAAAACTTTACAAAACCTCTTGTACATGTGATATCTACAAGAGAAATAAAACTATATATTATTTTTCTTTTGAAGTATCTTCTTCAACGAAGATACAGATAAACCTGACTGCAACTGTGGTGTCATCATATATGAACACCATTGATAGTGAACCACATTTATAGCCTACCTATTCCACCATATAAGCATATTTGCATGTTTGGTAAGTGACATGATGGATGTCTTGCTGAGTACATTCAAATGTACTCATTATGGTTTCGCCCCTGGTATCTACTTGCCAGACTTTGAGAAGGAGCCTCCAAAGGAGATCTATGAAGAGAAGTACGGAGCTGACGGCTTTGCGAACTAGGATCGTCTCCGGGTCAGCAGCCTGTAGGTTAAGGCGTGACTTGGGCTCAACTACGTTGTGTTTTATTTGTCTTCCGCTGTGTTTGATAAGTTGCCTGCCCCATGTGGCAGTTGCGTTAAACTTGATCATGTGATCTTTTATGTAATACCTTTATGGATTCGTGTAATGGATGATGTATTTCTGTGTGCCAACTGTGTATGTTGTTCACGACTGATCTTTCTGGGATCGTGAATGTATGCATACGGAGGGTTTCAGACTGCCGGTCTGGGGTCCTTACATAATTCCTAGGGGAGATCCACCTAAAATTGATGCATTTTCTTTTTGTGAATGGCAATATTACATGGAGACTCACTTGAACTCTTCTTGTATAGAGCTTTGGAGGGACACTCGTGATGGATACAAGCCTCATGACCCCAATAACCTAACAAGAAGAGAAGACATAGATTGTCAACTCAACTACACCGCCTTTTCCATTCTTCAACAAGCCGTGTGTCCTAACCACATGCCACATCTTCAACAATTTTCCACCGCCAAGGAAACATGGGACACTCTTGTCGTCATGTTTGTGGGAAATGAGAGCATGCAAAGGAATAGGTATCAAGACTTGAGCAATGAGGCCGAAGGGTTCTATATGCATGATGGAGAGAACCATGAATACATGTACCGAAGGCTCAAGACACTTGCCACATCATTCTCCAATGTTGGTGCCAAGTACACTGATGATGCTTGGATCAAAAGGAAGTACATGATTGCCCTCATGCCATTTGAGCTCGCGGACTTGAAGAGCATTCGAGGAAGACATGACTTTGCTTCTTTAACCTCAACCCAAGTTGTGCAAGAGATGTGCTCCTATCAAGTGCAAACCAAGAATGCCCTTCACAACCGTGCTAGGGCCATAGAAATGCACAAAGGGACATCGGTTGCTTTGAAGGCCAAGGTTGTGTCAAGAGAGGTTGAGTTTGAATAAGAAGGCCATGAGGAGTTGGCTCCATTGAAGGATCAAGAATATGATACCTTTCTCAAGGATATCATTGCTCTCACCGTGCAAAAGTTTTGGAACAATCCCCCCAAGGCCAAGAAATATGTTGAGGAGAAGACCAAGTCTCGCTATGGCAATGATGGGACTCAACGAGTGAGGTCTTGCTTCAATTGTCAAGACAAGCACCATTTCATTGCGGAGTGTCCCTATGAAAATAGAGAACTCCATAGTGGAAAGATCATTCGGAAGGAAAAATCCAAGGTTGAATACAAGAAACCTCACTTTAAGAAGAAACCATTCAACAAGAAGTCTCCCACAAAGTTTGTGCTAGTGACTCAAGAGGAATATGATTCCGGAAGTGATGAAGAAGAAGAAACCACAAGTGAAGTGGCCACTCTTGCTATTGCTTCTACTCCATCATCTTCATCTCTATTTGAGTCCCCCAATGAGAATCATCCTCACCCTAATGCCAAGTGCTTCATGGCTAAGGCCTCATAGGTATCACCTTCTCCCATCTCTAAGACCCCAAGTGAAATTGAAAATCTTGCTAGTCTTAGAATAAAATATGAGATTCTCTCATTGGAACGTTTTATGTCTAACATACAAGGGGAGACCAAGAAGTACTTTGAACATCTCATGAGCCAATTGAGATAGGCCCATGAAGCTCTTGAGAAGAAAGGTGAGATTGAGAGAAGGGATGCAGATGAAGTTGCATCTCTCTCTATGACTCTTGAGGAAGAGCATGATGGTAGAGTTTCTCTTGAGGAGGAACCTGAATCTATTGAAGAAACACATAATGAACTTGTTTCTAATATCACTAAGGAACATGACCTTGCAATTGCTAAATATAAAAAGGCTAAAAAGGATAAGGTTGAGTTTGGTGTTGGTCATGGTAAACTAACGGAGGAGTTTGAAAAACTAACCAAGGCTCACAAAGCCTTGGAGAGTCAACATTCTTCCATCAAAGAGTTCCATGAACAACTTCAAACTCAACTTAATCAACTTAACAACCCTAGCACCTCTACTTCTTCTTGTGATCATGGAAATATTATTGAGGAAAATGCTAGGTTGAAAGATAAGCTTGCAAGGCTCAAGGGAAAAGGCCCTCAAGTTGAGAAGGTTGTGGTCTCTACTCCACAAGTGGTGGCCCCTAGCCCTCATGTGGTTGTCACTAGACCACAATTGAGTGCTCCAAGGCCACAAGTGGGAAAGCAAGGTCTTGGATATGTTGCCAAGAAGAAGAAAAATAAGAAGAAGAACAAGAATAAGGCCAACAATGATGCCTCGGGTGGTATTGTCATTAGGGACAACACTACTCGTAGCACTCCCACACAAGCAAGCAATGTTGCCTCTAGTAGTAGTGTCATGAGGGACAACACTACTCGTAGCATCTCCGCGGGAACTAACAATCCACACCATTTCTTATATGTTGATTATTATGGTGTTGTGCAAGCTAAATATGTTGGTCCTATTGAGGGTTACATTGACTATACTATTTGGGTTCCAAAGACCCTTGTTGCTAACATGAAGGGGCCCTCCTCGGGTCCTAACACTAGTCAATGGTCTCTTGCAGGACTATGCTTCCGGTGGGTCTAAATGGATAATCGATAGTGGATGCACTTGTCATATGACCGGAAGCAAAGAACTTGTGACGGAGTTGCGCCCAAATGACATTCAAGCAACCGTCGCTTATGGATACTCGTCCTCGTCTAAGGTATCGGGGTTCGACAAGGTTGTGATTGCTCCCGATATCACTATCGTGAACGTCATTCTTGTCGAATCCCTTGGTTTCAATTTACTTTCCGTCCGCTCTCTTGGAAAGATGGGTTTCTCCGTCTTTTTTATGAAGATATTGTGGTCTTTTTGAGGAGCAAGACTCTTGACGTCGCATACATGGGACATGTTGAAAATGAGTTGTTCGTGGTGGACTTTTCGAAGTCTACGAACTCTCAACCAATGTGTCTTTTCAGAAAGGCGGACATGGGATGTTTGTGGCATCGCCGCTTATCCCATGTCAACATGAGAACTTTGCAAAGTCTTCACAAAGGTGTCCTTATTGTCGGACTAAAAGAAAATGTTTCCTTTTCCAAAGATCGCGTTTGTAGGTCGTGTGTTGAAGGAAAGATGCATGATATCTCGCACAAGGCCAAAACTATTATTTCATCAAAGAGGATCTTGGAGCTCCTCCATGTTGATCTCTTTGGTGCCGTGCCCGAGGCAAGTCTTGGAGGCAAGAAGTATTGCTTGGTGATTGTCGATGATTATTCAAGATACATTTGGGTTTATTTCTTCAAGTGCAAGAGTGAAACTCAACAAACCATCATCGACTTCTCCAACAAAGTGCAACGTCAACACAATGTGAAAATCATGGCTATTAGGAGTGATAATGGTTCGGAGTTCAAGAACTACACTTTGAATGAGTTCCTTAGTGAAGAGGGCATTCGTCATCAATACTCCGCCACATACACTCCTCAACAAAATGGTGTTGCTGAAAGTAAGAATCGCACTCTCTTGGATATGGCAAGGACCATGTTGGCGGAGTATTCTTCTCCCCAATATTTATGGGCCGAGGCCATATCCACCGCATGCCACTCCTCCAACCGCATCTACATCCGCAATGCTTGGACAAGACTCCATATGATATCCTCACCGGCAACAAGCCCAACGTCTCCTACTTCCGTGTATTCGGTTGTAAGTGCTTTTATTTGATCAAGGGTGTTAGGTTGTCTAAATTTCAATCCAAAACTATTGAGGGTATATTTTTTGGTTACGGTGACGAATCCCACACTTATAGAGTCTTTGAAAAAGCCTCACGGATTGTCATAGAATCTTGTAGTGTGGTTTTCGAGGAAAATGATGGCTCCCAAGTGGCGCAATTTCATGTTTCTAATGTAGATGTTGAAATGCCTCAAGAAGCCATAGGAAAGATGGGTGTGGTATTTTTCCGCCCCATCGAGGGACACCTTATGGCGACTCGAGAAGGACTATGATCTACCCAAGTGGAGCCCTCCTCTAAAATAGAAGATCAAGCCAAGGAGCAAAGTGATGTACCTACCCAAGAACATGTTGAAGACCCTCCTCTTATTGACCATGTTACTACACAAGATGCAATCACTCCTATCATTCATGCTAGTCAAGGTCAAGGCCAAGATTAACCATCCTCATCCTCCTCTCCTCAAGTTGAAGCTAGTGATGATGATGATGATTATGATGATGATGATGAGGATGATGATCAAGGCCAAGTTGGTCAAGACGGGGACCCAAATGATCAAGATGATCAAGTGATTCATCCTCGCAATAATGAGGAAATCGAAGCCCGTCGTGCTAGAAGGATAAGAAGAGCTTTGAGGCTTATTGATGATCAAGACAACAAGATCTTGGAAGATGTTCAAGCCTGAAAATACACAAGAAGTCAATTGGCACATTTTAGTGAGCATCAAGCTCACATATCTATGGTGGAACCAAAGAAAGTGTTTGAAGCTCTTGGGGACTCCGATTGGGTTGAAGCTATGCATGATGAGCTCAATAACTTTTAGCGTAACAAAGTTTGGAGATTAGTTGAGAAGCCCAAAGATTGCCACAATGTTATTGGCACTAAGTGGATATTCAAGAACAAGCAAGATGAGTATGGCATTGTTATAAGGAACAAGGCAAGATTGGTAGCTCAAGGTTACACTCAAGTTGAAGGCATTGACTTTGATGAAACCTATGCTCCCGTGGCTCGCCTTGATTCCATCCGTATCCTTCTTGCTTATGCATCTTCGCATAATTTCAAATAGCAACAAATGGATGTTAAAAGTGCTTTCTTGAATGGTCCACTAAAATAGGAAGTATATGTTAAGCAACCTCTGGGGTTCGAGAATCTCAACTTTTCTAACCATGTCTACAAACTGGATAAGGCGCTCTATGGACTTAAACAAGCACCACGTGCGTGGTATGAGAACCTTAGAGAGTTGTTGGATGACCGTGGTTTCGAAGTTGGGAAGATTGAGCCCACTCTCTTCACAAAGAGAGTAAAGGGAGAGCTTTTCATATGCCAACTCTATGTGGACGATATCATCTTTGGCTCAACTAACCAAGCTTTCAATAATGAGTTCTCAAAGCTTATGACTGACAGGTTCGAGATGTCTATGATGGGAGATCTTAAATTCTTCCTTGGCTTTGAGATCAAGCAATTGGCTCGTGGTACTTTCATTTATCAAGCCAAGTATACCCAAGACATGATCAAGAGGTTTAATTTCCAAAATGCAAAGATCAAGCCATCTCCTATGCAAGTCAAGTGCCACCTCAAGCGTAACCCGGATGGTAAAGATGTAGACCAAAAGTTGTATCGTTCTATGATTGGTTCTTTGCTTTACCTTTGTGCATCTAGGCCCGATATTGTTTTGAGTGTAGGTGTGTGTGCAAGGTATCAAGCGGCTTCTAAGGAAAGCCACTTAGTGGCGGTCCATAGTATCTTTCGGTATTTGGTTCATACCTCAAGGTTTGGTTGGTGGTACCCAAAGGGGGCACAATTTTCTCTCAAGGGCTACACGGATTCCGATTGGGCCGGTGATCAAGATGATAGGAAGTCCACTTCTGGGGCTTGCCAATTTCTTGGTAGGTCTTTGGTGAGTTGGTCTTCCAAGAAGCAAAATTGCATATCTCTCTCCACTGCCGAAGCCAAGTATGTAGCCGCCGCAAGTGCTTGCACCCAATTGCTATGTATGAGGCAAACTCTCAAGGAATATGATGTTCATTTGGATAAGATGCCTCTCTTGTGTGACAATGAAAGTGCCATCAAGATCGCCTACAACCTCGTGCAACACACAAGAAGGAAGCACATTGAGATTCATCATCATTTCATCCGTGACCATGTGGCAAGAGGTGATATTGCTCTCGCATATGTTCCCACCAAGGACAATCTTGCGGATATCTTCACGAAGCCACTCGACGATGCAAGATTCATGTTCTTGAGGAATGAACTAAACATCATTGATTCTAGGAGTTTGACTTGAGGATCTTGCACACACCCCTATAGGTGAAACGTGTTTGGGTTTAGGTGTAGGCATGGACATAGGAGGAGTGTTATCCTAACACATTGGGTTCTCCCTCCCCCCATTATGCCCATAGCAAAAATTCATTGTTATCTCTCTTTTTCTAATGTTGAATTGTGAGCTTCAATGTTGAGAATTGGCAATGTACCCAAGATATATCTTCGCGGTGACATACCATGTTCTCTTACATGGTGGCTTAGGCCACCAACCTCTTCCTTTGAAGAGTTGGTTCTTATTTGGGCTTATTTTGACTTTTGAAGAGTTATTTGCCATTTTGAATAACATACTCAAAAATTTGATGTTCAAATGATTTCTTGTCTTTCTTGAGTATGAGATTCCCTCCCTGCTACTGTTTTTCTTTTGCAAGCCCAAACTTTCCAAACAAACAACTTTTTTTTGCTGCATACATGTCCAGTCTCTCATTTTTCGTGTTTTTGGGCGTGTGGTCCGGAGACTCCGGTCTGCCACACCGGAATCTTCGGCCTATCCGGAGATTCCGGTGTTAAGTTCGAAGACTCCGGTCTGGGGGTCAGCAGTATAAAAAGGGGGGCTCAGGGAAGTTAGGGTTTTCGTCCCCACTCCCCCCCCCCGCCCCCATATCTGCTGCTGCGCCTCCGCCGCCGCCCGAGATGCCTCCGGCCGGTTCCCACCGTCGGAATCCCCCTCCCTCGCCTCACTTCTCCCATCCGTGGGAGCCACAATGACAGGCTCAGGTGACAAGGGTACCACTCTCCTCTCTTTTTTTCCTTTGACTTTTGCATCTAGATCAAAGTTCTAGGTGGTTTTGGTTTGGAGAGTGGGTACCATCTTCAGTTTAGTTCACCCTAGCATGTTTTCCCCCTGTAGAAATCATTTAGAATTGGCGTAGAACAACTTGTGGTAGATTCACCTGTCAGATCTGCGTACAGTCCGGAGACTCCGGTCTTCCAGACCGAAGATTCTGGTGTCAGTCCGGAGACTCCGGTCTGCCAGACCGGAGACTCTGGTGTGAATCTTCCAGAACTTGTCTTTGTTACTTCTGTTTGATTCCTACATTCATCCTTGGACATGTATGCTCACTGCCTGTGTTTTTCTCTCTGGTTTTGTGTTTGCTGCATGTGTTTTCAGGGAGAAGGACGAAGGAATCATCCTCAAACCCTAACAAGTGAGCCTACCGTACCCACACCCGCACCTATCATGTCACCGATGAGGATACTGGCAGGACCGGACAGAGGAGGACGTTTGAAGTTGAGCAGTGTCAACAAGAGAGAGCACAAGCTAGGTTGAGGAGTGAGCTGGCTAAGAAGGCCAAGTATGACAGGATCACATCTGTTGTTTCTCTGAGCAAGAAGGAGTAAAGGATCATGCGGGCCCAGCCATTCTTCAACATGGCCCGTACTGCTGAGAGTTCTCATTATTGGAGGAGGGAGTCTGAGCTGATTCAGAGGGAGATTTTCTCCAAGTTTAAGCAGCCGATGTGTCCTCAGAAAGTTCTTGACTTGGATGCTCTTGACAGGTCTGAGTACTTTCAGGAGGCTGTGTGGATAACGAGGAAACTAGGACTTGAGCATCTTGTTGGGATTCAGCAGAACTACAACATCTCAGTAGTGCAGCAGTTCTTTGCCACGGTCACCTTTGGTGACAATGATGATGTCACTCTTACCTGGATTACCGGGTCTCTTCAGTGTGAGTCCTCTGTACGTAGGCTGGCTGAGCTGCTTGGTTACCCTTGGGGTGACGATTGCGGCACACATATTCATATCCATGGTGTGGCCTATGACAAGAAGCGTATGGCTCCTATGTATGAGAAGATCTCGAGTACTGGCACCGCTAAGGACCTCAAGACTGTGTACAACATCCTTCTCCGCCTCTTCCGCAACAACATTGCTCCCAAGGCTGGCAATGTGGATTCTATTCGTAGTGGTGTTGTCAACCTTCTCTTTCAGGCCTTCCGTTGTCACAGAGGCGGTCCAGATTCTGAGGGGTATGAGATTGACGTCATGAACTTCATCAAGGAAGAAATGTATTCGGCTGTGATTGAGATCAAGAAGGTTCCAGTTTATGCTCCCTATGTGATGAAGCTCATCCTTCATATTGTCCCAGACTTGGAGTGCAAGACTGAGAACTCAGTTGGTACTCTTCAGGTTCTCTCTTGTCGTGCTGACTCTAACACTCCCATGGGTGAGGCTGAGGCTCCTCCTAGGTCCAGGAGGAAGAATGCTGATCCTCCCTCTCGCCGCTCTAGCAAGGAAGAAACACAGGATGAGATGAACAAGTTGTCATGGTTTCAGGGCAATATTGTGTGCATGACGATTGCGATGCATAAGGAGAACCATGTGGCGTATAAGGAGTGGCGTGAGCTGAAGAAGATGATCTCCAAGCTTCAGGACCATGATGCTTTAGGACCTAATCCTCCTATTGGTACTCCTCCCACTACACCTCCCACTCCTCCCACCGCGTCTGTGACTCAGTCCTATGAGAACTGGAACACTGATCACTTCAGCTCCTTCCTCTTCGACCAACCGGGCAAAGGCCCCTATGACTGAGGAAGAGGATCATGTTGAGGAACATGCCGAGGATGAAGATGAGGATCTTGAGTTCTTCAACAGTGGTTCTGGAGAGGAAGAGGAAGAGTAAGAGGAAGAGGAATATGATGAGGAAGAAGCAACGAACCCACTCGATGATGAGGACGATGACTGAGTCCTTGGGTTGCGTAGTGCTCTTTTGCCTTTTTGGTGTCTCGATGCCAAAGGGGGAGAAGTAGCTTGTCTTCTCCGGGCTTTGCAAGGGTTGCTTTGATTTGATTTTCTTTGGAACACAAGTCTTTGAACTTGATTTGCCTTTTATGGATTGTGTTCCCTTTATCTTAGTTGCTTTGATTTCCTAGTGAACTATGGATGTTATGTGTACGATGAGACTACGTGGTGAATCTATATAACTATCTTATTATGCTTAATATTGCTTTATCTATTGTTTCTATGCATGTATGTATTTTGTTCACTAGTAGTTGATCTAGAAGGCATTGTTTGTAAAATATAGGGGGAGCTCATGACTTAAGTGTTCAACAACCCGTCTATCTTTTACAAACATAGCCTAGCTGTGATGTTATTGCAAATATGTTGTGTTGTCATCAAACACCAAAAAGGGGGAGATTGAAAGTGCAAGCGCGCTTAAATCATCTTGTTTTGGTGTTTGTTAACAACACATGTATTCTTAAGTGTGTTGATGTATTTCAGGGCCTAAACAACATATTTGATATGGTGGTATTGAGTTACAAAAAGATGCAAAGTGTCTGGAATTGTTTCTGCTGGAATTTATTCCAGGCCAGAGTCTCCGGTCTTCCAGACCGGAGTCTCCGGTGTGAAGAAATCCGCCAAGGATGGTTCTCTGGATTTCCGGTGTCGCCCGCGGTACCTAGACCGGAGACTTACCGGAGATACACCAGAGTCTCCGGTGTGGGGTTTTCTTTTGAAGAAATTGGCTAAGTTCAACTGGTGTCGTCCGCAATACCCAGGCCGGAGACTTACCGGAGACTGTCCGGAGTCTCCGGTGTGCATGGTACTTTCTGCACTCGTTCGACCACAAACACTCTCTGGCATCAAGCGTGAAGGAACAAGGTGAACTAGACCGGAGTCTCCATCCCTCTGACCGGAGTCTCCGGACTGGTGCTTTTCTGAAGGAAGATGGAGGTGGAGCAAGTTGGTGTCGCCAGCTGCATCGACTCTGGAGACAGCCCGGAGAGAGTCCGGAGTCTCTGGACTTGGGCTCTGCGGAAACTTCAGACCGGAGTCTTTGGTCTTTACACCGGAGTCTCCGGTGTAAGTTTGGCAGAAATGCCCCCAACGGCTCAAAACTTTATGAGGGGTATAAATACCCCCTCCCCTCCACCTAACTCTAGCTAGCTCGTCCAGAATAGATCTCACCGTTTCTAGAGCTCACCCACCTTGCTAGATCTCCCAATCTCTCCACCCAAAAGCCTTGATCTTTGGAGGATTGAAGGAGAAGGCCCTAATCTACGTCTTCACCAACCGGATTTCATTTCCCCTCTCATTTACTTGAGGGATCTTTGCCTAGGGTTTCCTCTTGTGGAGAACATAGGCTTCTTGCTACTCTTGGTGATTTGTGAGTGTTGGGAGCCCCCAATTTGGTTGTGGGTGTGTGCCCAAAACTTGTTTGTAAAGGACTCGATTCCCGTCTCAAAGGGGATCAATAGTGGAAGGTGAACTAGGCCTTTGTGGCGGGGTTCATCGGAGAATAGGGCGAGGCCTTTGTGGCGTTGAGTAGGCCTTCGTGGCGAGCTCACACCCCTCCAACAAGATGTACTCCCTTTACAAGGAGGAACTCGGGAATACATCGTTCCTCCGCGTGCTTCCGATCGGTTATCTCGTTTCCTTATCCTTTACTCACTTGTGTTGCATTTATTGTGATACTCGTATCATTTATTGTTGTACTAGTTGCATTAACTGCTATCCTTGTCATATAGGTAAATTCACCTTAGTTGCACTATCTAGAGAATTTACCTTTGTGTCAAGCCTAAACTATAAGAAAAATTAAAATTGGTCGTAGCACCTATTCACCCCCCTCTAGGTGCCCATACTATATTTTCACATAGTCTACTTTGCATATGGTGTTGAATTTGCTTCTTGACCACACCTTTCCACGATGTGCATCCATATACTCCTTCCCCTCTGGATGCTTCTGAGCATACAAGACTCTCAAATGGTTCTCATGCTTCCTTTTGCTGCATGTGTATGATGTTGGCCATAAGTCCTCATAAAAAACTTTTCCTTCGAACTTCTTTTTAAAATTTTATGCTAGGTGTCGCATACATTCCCTATGCTCCACTCTAGGGAATACAATTTTTACTGCACCCTCTAGATCTTTGCAAGCATCTGTATGTATAGCTAAACCTGGGAGTGTGCCTATAATGTTGCGCAACTGCTGCAGAAACCAGACCCAACTTTCCTCGGACTCTGCCTCCAAAACACCAAATGCAACTGGGAATAGCCAGTTGTGTCCATCAACTGCAGAAGCTTCTACAAGCTGTCCTCTCCATCTTCTAGTCAAATGACTTCCCTTTTATTTTGAATGGAACTGTATACTTGTAAATTTCTACAACACTACCTGGACTAGCCATCTCCACTTCAGCTTTGAAGGTGTAAATCAACTGAAAACTTTCATTCCATTGACCATTAATCCTGTCAAGAGCCATTTCTTTAGCACTGAAAATCCCCATGTAAGGAATTCGAATCTTATACTTCTCAAAAAGCTTCATTTGGAGTGTTGTTGGACCAAGACCAGGCTTATCCCTGAGCTAATCCAATATTGCATCTGCCACCCATCGAGTTTTTGCTAGTTTGGATTTTGCCTTTCCCCTCCCCCTCCAGGTGGACATGTGTGCTTGGTGTTGGTTTTTAATTATCTGAAACAAAATAAAGGGTAAAAAAATAAGGGATAAGAAACATTAATCCATGATCTGAAATAAAATAATCAATAAACTTGGAGTAACTGAATCAGTTTGCTCTTTAGCATATGGGATGCATGCAACCTCCACATACACCTATCATATGGACAATAAACTGTGAACCTTCTTGGCTCACTCCTTTTAATCTTATAGGAATTTTCAGTAAGAATGCAATATATAGTTATTGCATTCCGACAGTCTACCATCGATTGGAATATGGTGCCTTCAGTAAGCTCAGAATTCTCCCTGTTCCACTCAATTGTTGGCACGTCGTCACCATCGTATATCATCCAAAATTTAGTTTTCATTCTTCTCCGCATCCTCTTCATCGTCAGTGTCATCAAACCTAGCTCGGCTCATGGGCTCCTCCGGATATTCATCATACACTGTTTGCTGACTGACTCTATCTACCAGTTCATGGTACATCATCTCGTCTTCATCATCATTTCGAGGCACTTCCTCGTCACGTTCTGCATCTTCTTCTACAACGACCATATCAGGTACAGGAGAAGCAGCACTACCGGCGGCAGATTCGGCATCAGACATGTTGTGGCTCCAGGAACCACTCGCTTTATTTGGTCTCGACCTACAAGGAGTCCCGGGGTGCTGGCTATTAGCAGAGATAGATGATTGCCGAACATTCTTCCCCTTGACTAGTTCTACGCGTGGCTGAAACACGTCGATATGAAGTTTAGCGAAACGGTTGCCAGCATTCAGAGTAAAAAACAACCCGAGATGCTCGTCGCAAGTTAGTGAGATAAATCTTTGATCGGTACTGATGAAGTAACTCAATTCGACAGCATCAGAATCTGATGTCTACGCACGCTTCTATTCTTGTAAATAGTGTTGGGCCTCCAAGTGCAGAGGTTTGGAGAATAGCAGCAAGTTTCCCTTAAGTGGATCACCCAAGGTTTATCGAGCTCAGGGAGGTAGAGGTCAAATATATCCCTCTCAAGCAACCCCGCAATTAAGATACAAGAAGTCTCTTGTGTCCCCAACACACCCAATATACTTGTCAGGTATATAGGTGCACTAGTTCGGCGAAGAGATAGTGAAATGCGAGTAATATGGATGGTTATAAGTAATAATAGCAATCTGAAATAAATATGGCAGCAAGCAAACATTTAGCAGAACAGGCAGAAAATGGCGTTTCAATGCTTGGAAACAAGGCCTAGGGATCCTACTTTCACTAGTGGACACTCTCAACAATGATCACATAATTGAATAACTAAATATCTTCTCTTCACTATGCTACTCTTAACCCTCTCCGGTTGGATAACGAACACTAATCATTGCGTAGGGCTGCAAAAAGCATTCCTTAAAATAAGCATTCCCATGTCTAGTTAACCCCACGCTGTCACTATGAGCGCCCTAGAAGGTACTAGACAAACACCACAATTCATAGAGGAGACACACACGATGTGCACACTATCACCTTCACACCACGGGACAAGGTGACTCCAAAGTTCATATTAATAAAACACTTGAGTAGCACAAGATGAAGAGTAACATATAATTATTCAACTAGATTACAAAGCTCACGATCACATATAGATCACACCATGGGAGAGAGAGATGAACCACATAGCTACCGTAGAGCCCTCAGCCTCGGGGGAGAACTACTCCCTCCTCATCATACGAGACAGCAACGGCGATGGAGATGTCGGTGGAGTCGATGGAGATGGCTTCCGGGGCACTTTCCCGTCCCGGCAGGGTGCCAAAACAGAGATCTGCCCCCCCTCCCCGAAACTTGTCGGCGGCGGCGGCGGCGGAGCTACATATGTATTTTGTGGAAAACGTCGATTCTTTTAGGGTTTTCCCTCGGGGGAGTACAAATAGGCGAAAGGGCGATACCGGGGCGTGCCCAGGGGGCCCACACCACCAGGTGGCGCCACCAGGGGGTACCCACGCCACCCCATGGTGTGGCCACCCTGTGGCCCCCCTTCGGGGCTCTTCGGGACTTGTGGATGCTTCCAGGATTTCTAAGACTTCTGGCTTTTGAATCGTCCAATTCCGAGAATATTTCCATAACAATTTTTCTGAAACTAAAAACAACAGAAAACATGAACTGGCTCTATGGCATCTTGTCAATAGGTTAGTCCCGGGAAATCAATAAAAATGACATAAAGTGTAAGGAAAACATGTGGGAAACAACATGGAACATCAGAAATTAAGGATACGTTTATGACGTATCAGCATCGCTCCACGGATAGGCTGAACGGAGGGTAGTGAGAAAATCTCTAAAGCAAATGTTTGTTTCTATTACAACAGGATAGAAAAACGAATGAAGAAAATGCGGTTTAGTACCACGTAGCATACTAGTTTCCATTCTAACCACCAGCTGGAAAGCCGACGCAGAATCAATCTATTTAGTCCAAACATACGGCTGCAGTTAGGCACGGACAGAGGAGAGAAATTGGAACAATTCAAGCTAAAAAATATCAAATACAGCCTTACTTACAAGCTAGAACACCAATTCAAGGGGAAACGTGTCACATCCCTGTTTTTAAGCACTTGTATAATAGTATTTTAGCAAGCCTCTTAAGACTTTTGTAATGGAATTAAGTGGACAACATGTTTGTGTAGTGATGTTTATCTATGCAATATAAATGGTGTGTTTCTTTACACTCACTTGAGGAGTTTTTTTTCCTAAGAAACACATTGCTTTATATTTGTTTTCCTATGTTTTCCACTAAGGTTCTTAAGAGATTATTTTTCAAGACTTGAAGTAACACTTTGTTTAAGCTTAAAAAGGTGTTATTGTTGGTTTGGAATCAACTTGAACTTGAGATAAAATTATTTGGAAAAGATTCCATTAGATTTTCCAATATAATTTTTGCCCTGAAAAACAGCCAAGTAGCTGTTTTCAACCCTTGTTTTCCATCACAAGGATTATCCAATTAGGGATTTTCTTTGATCAAAACTACTCTCTGATATGAGTACAACAAAACTACACTCTTGGAAAAACCTACAAATAAAATTAACACACAATGCCAAGATGGTTTTTGAGCCATCTTGTTAAGACAGAAATTTGAGCATTTTAAAAACAGAGAATGTACCTACTTTGCCATTTATTTTCAGAGCCATAAACCCATCATTTTTCAAATCAAATGGTTGGATCTGAAACTTGGATAGTTGTTCTTTGTTGAGCATTTTAAATCACTCATTTTAGAGCTGGTTTGCTTGGTGAAAACAAGCCAACTTTTGCTATCTCTGTCTGCTTTTCCAGCACTTAGAAAAATTCAGAAACACTGCCTAACTGAATTTTTCTGACAGAACAGTGAATACACTTTTGGACTTGATGATTTTAGCTTTTGTGCACTGATCCAAGCCAGGCAACCTTGCCAATTCGAAAACCATGTTAGTAACCTTCTAGAAGGTGGCATTGGATCCCCTTTTGGCTGGCTAGGAAGGGAGAAAAATGAGGTGGCATTTGACTAATGTGTGATGTCACAATAGTGGTTGAAATAGTGTTATTCCTTTTCTTTTACCCATCCCTTGGCCCTTGCTGTGGCCTAGCTCATCAAATTGTACTGGCTTGACCCCTAGGAACCAATTGGAGGCCTTGCCAACCGTGGAGAACCCCCAAGGGGCAAGGGCATGCCCATGCCATTGCCACCCGAGCCCTCCACCTTGGCCTCGTGGCTACAAAGCAATCGGGACCAAGCCCTCTCGCCTGGACACACCCTAACACTCCACTACCCCACCCCCGAGACGCCAAGCCGTGCCTCGCCGTGTGCAAGGAGCACGGGCAGTTCTCCCTCGCCGGCCACCGTGAGATCCACCTCGTCGATTCCACTGATCCCGTGCGTGTGAGCTCGTCCTTTTCGCATGCGCGCACTCCCCGTAACCCTAGCCGTCTCCCTGACACCCTCTGGCCTCCGCTCGTTTGCAGGTTCGTCGCCGTCGTCCTCGGAGCCGCCGCGGGACGCCGTCGAGCCGCCGCCGTGTCCCTGCCTCCTCGCCACCCGTGCCCGCGCCAAGGAGTCGCCCAGGCCACCCTCTCCCACACCTGCACCACCCCTCTACGTGACTCGAGCCCTAGGTGAGCTACCGCGAAGAATCGCTAGGTGTTCGTCCGGGTTTTGAGAAAGAGAGAGAGAAGAGAGACGCGGGGAGGAAGAAGGCACAGGGACCGTCGATCTGCGAATCGACGGCCCCCTTTGAACGCATCGCTTCGCGCGCGCGCGCGCGCAGGCGGGCTGTGCTGCGTGCTAGCTGGGCCTTGCGCTGCGGATTTGGCCCGTTTGGGCAAGTTTCGGTTAAAAACAAAAATACTTTTTTTCTGGCAGATTAACTAGGGTCTAGCTTTAGGCTTAGAAAAGGTAGCATATAAATTTATTTTACCTTGCTAATTTTTGTGCTACTAGACATACAAAATTACAACCATATCCCACTGGCAGAAACTTGTTTTGAGTTTTTATTAATTTTCTATAAATCATATGCCAGACAGTACCCTAAAAATTGAAATGAATAGAACTTCAAAAATACAAAACATTTTTGAGCAAACTCAACTGTTTTGGAAAGCCCTTTCAAATACCTACCAGTAGAATTTTAGTTTGCATCAAGGTGAGTTACCATTTGGAAATGCCATACATTTTGGTAAAACATCAGTGGGCTATTCCATGATTTTTAGAGGGAGTTTGGGATATTATTTTTGAGTCAGGCAAGTTGGAGAGGCTTTGCAGTGTTAAGGACTATCACATACTAGAAGGATTTACTTTTTGGAGCAACAGAAAAATTTAGAGAGACAGAACAAGTTTTGGTTACTTTCTGTCTAATTTTTTTAATTCTAGATCTTGCTTTGTATGTTAATTTTGTGAGTTGCAAATGATGTGTTCTTGCTTGTTATGTTATTTTCCATGGTGGTTATGATGTATACAAGTTATATGAGCATTTTAGAATAAATGGTTTGAATGATAGCATTTTAGAACTATTTTTCCATGCATAGGTCTTGCTAATAGCTAGATTTTTGTGTATGTTTTGAGTAGATCTTTAAATGATTTTTAGGCTTGTTGCTAGATTAATTCTCTTGAAACCAGCACCATTTAGGTACTGTTATTTTGGTCATAACACCTCTGGATGCTTGGTGCTTGTGTTTGAAATAGGTTTAAAATAGAAATGCTTAAGGACTAGATTTCACACTAGGATATTCATGTATGCTTTTCGCCTCATTTTCCCTTAGGGAAAAATATGGATCCTTGGTGTTGAAACCAGAGGATGGAATGTCCTTGTGGCATTATTACCTTAGGGTTTTCACCTCTGATAGTTTTCCTTTTTAGTAGCACAAAAGCATGAGTAGCACTTGGATGACTAGGAATTAATCTCCTCACATGTGTAGCATTTTAAGCATAGTTTTTCCTTGTTTTCTAGCTATGTTTTTATGATATTTTTGTGAGATCCAGTAGCATTTATGGTACTGGTTAGAGGGGTATTTTGCCTCTGAAAGCTTGCACACTTGTGTTTAACATTAGCTAGTGTAGTCTAAACTAGTCTAGTAGTTTTCCTAAATTTTCTACTAGTAATGAGTAGGAGTTTTTGGGTGCTTGCTTGTTTGTTTGAGCACTTTTATAAAAGTGACCAGAGGCTTATTAACCTCTTGGTGAGCATATTTGCTAGTGGAACAACCACTGGTATGTTGCCTCATGGTGAAAAATAGGTTTGACTAGTTGTCCTGAGCTTATTTCACCACTTGGGTATTTTAGCAAATTATAGGTGCTAGCCATAGAAATTGTTGTGGAGATTGTTAGACATCAAAATGTGTTTTATATGACACCCTGCTGTATAGAAAACTTGTGCTTTACCCCACTGGTCCATGGTGTTCTTAACTAAGAATCATGGTTTTGGCCACATATAAACACTAGGAAAAAGCAGACTTTTCAACTATAGTTTTTATGTCAATTTTTCTTAAGGGAAAGATTGAGAACTTTGTGTGATACTTCTTGATTGCTTGCTGTATGTATTACTTGTAGCATTGATTGTCTTGTTTGGTTCTGAAAGTGTGTCTTTATTTCTTTTTACGACGTTAGAAAACGAGGAGGAAGGAATTGCTGAGGAAGGGTATTGCAACTCCTGTTACTTTCAGGACCAGGACCATCACTTGTACCAAGGCAAGCCATCATAATGCTTGCTGTATCACTACTTATCATTATCTATCATGCATGTTTTTCACTTCTGAAGTTTTTACAAAACTATACCTTCAAAACTATTTTTGTGTGAATCCTACTACTATTATTAATATTACTAGTATCAGGACTCATAATAATAGTCAACTTGGTATTACCAAGCCCTTAGACACTAAATGGTATATAAATACCATACACCTACTTAAAAACTTGAGTTCTTAAATGAACTAAATAAAATGTGTTTTTGTAACCAAATGCCTTATGGAAGGAAAAACCCCGGAGGAAGGGTGAGACCCTGTCTGCCGGAAGGATTGTTATGATGGGAAATTTTATGAGAAATGTTTACAAAAGACACATAACCTAGTCTTCGCTGGACAACCATTATCGTACTGCCACTTTACCCCAATATGGGTAGGGGCTTGATTAAAAACTTGTTAGGGTTAGTATATGTGCTATCTCAAAGGCTATAGGGGATTGGATCCTCCGAACCGAAATGTCGCTAGGAGTGAGTATACGGGACATCTAAAGTGTGGGATTAATTTTCCCTCCGGATGCAGCAGTTGGGTCTCCTGATTGAGCGGTGTGTGACATGGCTTGCCAGGGAGGGAAACCCCAATTGAAGAGATAGTCATGTACTAGCTTGTACAGAGTGGATAGTCAAGACCAGTTATCTGATGTTCTCATAGGTTGGGAACAGTCCATGGTTGTTTCATGGCGGACTCTGGATCTAGTGGAAATGTGTACACTGTAACATCCCAAGTCTGAAAAATAGCCTTTAGAATGTTTGCTCTCTGTTATTTTATGTTTTGCATCATGGCATCATGTTGATTGCATTTGTTTTGTTTGTTTTCCATTTGTTTTTCTCTGTTTTCATTTGTTTTCCTTTGTTTTCCATTTGAATTTCAAACCAAAATTCAAACCTTTTGTTTCATCCTTGTGATGTTACAATTTCCAAAATGTTATTTCAAATGAAAACAACCAAATTGTTCCATTTTATTCCATGTTGATCAACTAATAAAATGGTGCCTTTATTTTCACTAATTAATTCCAAATTGGTTTCAAATTCAAAGCAAAACATCAACAACACCTTCTTTGGAATTATGAAAATCTCCAAACCAATCAACTCACCTTAATCACATTAATAATAGGGTCCACCCTATTAAGTTGTTGTTTTCTATATTAATTAACAAAATATTCCAAATTCAAAACATGTGTTCCAAACAGAACCCAATGTGAAAGTATAAAAATAATAACCCAAAGCATTTATGATCTTTTGTTTCCAATTAAATCACTTGGTTCATTCTATTAAAGTGTTGACTTAATAATCATTTTAATTATTCAAAATAATCTAAATTTGGTTTATTTCCAAATATCACAACAACTCAAATAATTTTGAAGTCCAACCTTGGTAATTGGTAGTAATTGACCTAATAAACCCACCCTCATTTTCTAGCATTTTTTCCTAACAATAAAAGCTAACAATTCCTTTCCTTTTCTTTTTGCTACAAAAAAAAAAAGAGAGAAAAACAATTAGAAAGGGAGAGAGAGAGAGAACACAGCAGCCCATAACCAGCAGCCCACCACTTTCCTTCTTTCCCCAAGCCCATCTCCTTGCTGGCCCGATACCCCCTTCCCTCGCTGTCTTCTTCCTCGCTGAGGTCACCTCCTGTACGAACAGGCACCCCACCGTGCGATCGTTTTCCCCTCTCTGGATGGCTTGCCGTACTAGCTAGCCACCCTATATCTAACCTATCTCTCGCACCGCACCTAGCCCTAGAACCCCTTCCTCCTTCCTCGCGCCGCCGCCACCCTCTAACCTCCCTCACCTCCCTGCTATTTCTGTCTGAACCAGCCTGAACCACCGAGACCACCTCCACCGTCCCATCCCAGCAGCCACCTCGGGGCCCTTCTGGTGGAAGAAATGGAACCACGCCCCCGTGCTCGTCATGTTTGTTGAAGGCTGGGAGGCGGGAGGATGGCCGAGTCGACCGCGCCGTCGCGGGAGACCTCCGCCGTTCTGCCATCGTCGACTGAACGACGACAGCTACCGTGGCAGGTGCTCGCCTCCTTTCCCTTCCCCTCTCTCCCTGCCTGCACCCGTCCGCACCATCACGCCTCCACAGCAGCAGCACATCACCACGCATCCTCGGCGAGCAGCCACGGCAGCCGCACTGCCCATCGCTGGCCGATCGCCGCCTGTGCCTGTTTCTGTTCGGTTGCAGATTCAGTAAGTTCAGAAACACCCGCAAGCCACACTTTAACCTTTCGCGCACCCCCTTACCTGGCAAAGGAGCAAGCACACCGCAGTGGTGCTGCTCTCTGTGTACGAGCAGGAGGTGGTGGGTTCGATCCCCACCCCTCGCAGTCCCACATTTCTTTTCCAATTATTTTTCCAGACCCAATAATTTGTCAGAAATCACACCAAGGTCCTTGCTATTATTTTCTAGACCCCTGCTAATTTTCCTAAGTCCCTAGATCATAAAAAAAATGGCAGATTTGCACTATATTTTGGAAATTTCATAATAAAATCATTGTAACTCCAAATCCAACATTTTTTTATATGTTTTCAATACCAAATTAAATGATCTATCCAAATATAAAATTTGTTTATTGTTGTGAATATTTTAAATTGGTGCAAAATTTGAAAACTTGTCAAATTCACTCAAATTTGCAAAATTCATAACTTGCTCATAAAAATTCCAAATTTCACAAACCAAATATGTTTTCCAATCAATTTTTCATGTACTTTCCAAATATAAATTTTGTTTGCTGTTTTGAATAATTTAAATTCCTGAAAACAACTGTTTCTTGTTTATTACAATTAAAATTGCCAAAATAATAACTTGCTCATTTTAAATCCAATTTCCACAAATGAAATATGTTTTCCATGCAAAATTAAACCCTCTTTCCAAATATAAAATTTGTTTCATGTTTTGAATAATTAAAAGTGGTTAAATAATTTAAACCTTATTTAATTCATTTAATATTGTTAAATTCATAACTTGATCAAACAAATTCTTTTGGGACATATAAAATATGTTTTCCAACCCTAAAAGCATAAACTTTTCAAATATGAATCTCACTTAATGTTTTGAACAAATAAAAATTCAAATAAGTTCATGTTTGAATTAAATTCATTTAATTCTTGTTTAACTTGTTTAATTCATAAATAATTTATTTGAAATCCTTTTTCAATAAGTGAAACATGTATTCCAACTAAAATCTTGTTTTCTTTTCAAATATAAACTTGGTGATCTGTTTTGAACAATTTAATTTGATGAAAACAACAAATGCTTTTGTGACACCTTTAAGGAACCAAAATTCCAACACTTAATAAACAAATTCCAAACTTGGTAAACCTTATTTCTATTTGGTTCTATTGTTGTTATTTTGTTGTTTTCCTCATCCATGCATCATGCTAATCCACTTTCATATGATGATTAGTTGTAAAACAATTAATTCAACCAAAATTCATGGGCTTTTCATATGCAATCCAATTGCATGTGGGTCCATTTAATCCTGTTTCTATCTTGTCAATTAGTTTATTTTGATGCAACCATTAACTTGACATGCATCATCTTTGATTGTGCACAATGCCATGATAATGATTGTCTACCTTTTCTGCATTGTCTGTTTGCTTCTTCCCGGATATACGACGACGTTGAGACCGACGATACTTTCGACACCCCTTCTAAGGAGTTAGCTCAGTACCAGGCTACTGGGTTTTGCAGGCAAGTTATCACTCACATGAACCATCGTGTTCCTTTCAACATTGGTTACCGATACTTTCCGTTGTTCTTTTTCTGCTAGCCTTAGTAGTAGTTGTTTCTGTTACGAACCTATCACATGAATTCCTTAACCCTGATATTGCCTCATCTCCCTTCCTACAACCATTGTTTGAGCCAGAGTCTTACTAGCATGCTTAGGTTGCTTTCGCTCGAGTCTGTTACCCGTTACTTACTGTTACTATTTCTATCACGTTGTGGGGGCTCGATGTTTAATCAATCAATCATGCTAATGTTACTATTAATAATAAATTTGATGATAAGGCACCGGCAGGAGGCCCATGAGAGGTTTTGGAGCCTGCTAGTGTCGACCCTAATAGGAAAAGGGTCTTGTCTACTGATCCATGATGAGCGCACTATCCGCATTTGGGAAGCGAGTATGGGCGCCCCCCTCAACTTGACCTGATTCGCATCTCGTCCAAATCGCCTCATTTAGTTCGTGTTTTCCATTTGCCGCATGCATGTTTTTGCGAGCCCAGGCCAGGGTGGAACTTTTGTAGTCGGCATATAGGGGGACACGGTCTTAGAGTGCTATGATGGTCCATTTTCTTCTGGGCTTGATTAGCCGTGCGCCCAAGGTTCTTTGGGCTTGATGCGAAGAATGGTTGGTTGTGTAGAGTACCCCGCTTGGTGGAAGTGCATTTCCATCTGGCGGGTTATTCTTGAGTGTACGGCCAAATTGGTGCAACCCTGCAGGGATAATCTTCTCGAGAAGCCGTGTTTTCCGCGGTTATGGATTACTTGGTGAAAGTACTGGCTAACAAGTACTCAGGACAACTTAAACATAATGATCAAACATGTTACACCCCATGATTAATAATTTGACTAGTAATAGGCTTATTGACACAATAATTTGAACCATCATTATTACAACTGTGTGAGTTATCCTCGGATCGCTTCTTTGGATAAGGGGCGAGATCCAGGATGGGTTTGTTTGAAGTTATCTTTCAGTTGGTTACAATCCTCGATCTTATCTCCCTTCTAATAGCCGGAAGTGGTAGAATCTCTGTAGTTGGTTAGCGCAGCCAGTTGCAGCATCTTTTATATCCCCTCTCTTCCGTTGAACCCAAGGCATCTGTGCTTGGTGTTGACGGGCTACACTTTGGTGAATTGTGAGTCTTGCTTGCCAGTACGTTTATGTACTGACCCCTTTGGGGCTGTGGTTTACGCAGACGACGTTTCCGAGGATCTACATGGTGGCTACTACGTGAAGTTTGACGAGACTGCTGACGAGTAGATAGCGGACCCGGGCAGGATCCGAGACTTCGTGGATGGGCTCCGTCTGTTTGTTTCCGGCCTCTTAGGCCTATTTGGTCCTTGTCTGTACTCAGACATGTTGAATGCTTCCGCTGTATTGTAATGATGTATTGTTGGGGCATGTGCCCTCTGAATGATTGTATTTGCTATCTCTGCTCTAATGAGAGCCATTTGCAAGTTATTTCAATCTTTTGTGTCGTAGAGATCTGTTGTGATATCACTTGTTAAACGCCGTTGACGTACCATGTGTGTATGGTTTGAAGTACGTCGACGGAAGTGCCTTTGATCTCTAGTGGATAGTTTACATCGACGATGGAATAGCAGGGCTTGTGTTGTCGCGCATAAGCGCAGGCCTACCAGGAAGCTGGGACGTGGGAGCAGTTATGCCCCATAATCCAAGCATCTGCTATCCAGTTCGTACGGTGAGTATCCCCTAGAAATCAGGGTGCGACATACACCTCTGCAGAGTAAAACTATTTCGAGATAGCCGCGTTCTCGGATATGGACGGTTGAATGGCCATGTAGCTAGTATTGTGTCAACTTTTCAAAAGAGGTTTTGAAGGAAGGTTTTTGTACCTGAGAGGTACTATGGAGGAATGACTTGGTATCTGTGAGATACCGATGAGAAAGAAACTATTACTAAAAGTTTCTGAAAAGAAAAACTTTCTTTTCCAAAAGAATTATAAAACCTCCAAGATATGTGATATCTACGAGAACAAAACTACATTATTTTAAATGATTTTGTTTACAAAGAGATAAACTTGAAGAATCAACCATGGCAAATCTTTTATCTGTCATGGGTAGCTGAACCATATGTATGGCCTACCCACTCCACCAAATAAGCATGTATGCATGATTGTAAGCTAATAAAGGATGTCTTGTTGAGTACATTCAAATGTACTCATTTGGTTTCGCCCCTGGTATCTACTTATCAGACTACGAGGAGCCACCTCAGGAGGAGTACTATGAGGAGGAGTTCTACGCTGATGGCCCTGCGAGTTAGGATCGTCTCCCAGTCAGCAGCCTGTAGGATGAGGCGTGACTCGGGTTCTACTACGCTATGCTTATCGTCTTCCGCTGTGTTTACTTTGAATGTCTGTCCTGCGTGACAGTTATCAAGAACTTGGTCATGTGACCATTTGTGTAAGACTCTATATTCGTGTAATGGATGATGTATTCTGTATGCCAACTACGTATGTTGTTCACGACTGGTTCTTCTGGGATCGTGAATGAATGCATATGAGGGGTTTCTGGACCTGCCGGTCTGGGGCCTCTACAAAGTTGGTATCAGAGCCATCCTGACTCTAGGAGACCTTAGTTAGCATGGACGTTAGTGTATACTCCGATAATCTAAGTTACTAATACAAAAAAATTGGATATATGACTAAGTATAAAACTATTCCCTATATCCCACCACCTCTCTGGGTTAGACTCTACTTGCATTAAGGTTATTTCTTGCATGAACCTAAAACTTTGCACACTTGTATCTAACTTAAGCTATACTTAAAATTTTGTGTAGATGGACGTGGACATCACCGTGGCTTTTCAGTTGGGACGTCCACGTGGCGAGTCTTTCCTTTTCGAGGAGAGGCTAGTATCTATGGCTACTGTGTTGGGACGGCCACTTCCGGAGCTGCGAGGAGGACTAGTTGTCGGGGCACCTCTGGAGGGAGACTGGTACGCGGAGGTCACTATCCGCGCACCTCTGGCTAGCCCGACAGTGGAGGCCTACGTGTACCGTGCTGTTGATCGTTCTTGGAACGAGGCTGCGGTGCGCGTGATACAGGAGTCAGTAGCACGTCTGGCGCACATCGGGGAGTATATGTTCATCGGTTCCCGGTTCGAGCTGATTGGGAGACGTGATGAGGATGGCATACCACTTCCTGTTGAGCCAGACTTTACCACTGTTGGTCCACACTTGGACGAGATGGAGATTCTGTTACACCGCACTCAGACCAGGCTAGACGACCAGCGTCTTGACACCCAGCACGGCATATTGGTGCACCACACACTGATAGCCGAGACTGACGAGCTGAGGGCTGAGCTTCACGACAGCCAGGAGGAGAGTGGAGCTCTGGCTCAGCAGTTGTCCCAGTTGAGGGAGCAGTTGGAGGCTACTACCGCGAGGCACCGTGCCTTACGGAGGCAGCTGAGGGCCACCCGCCTTGGCCGTGCACGCCTCACCACTAGACTGACGGCCCTGGAGGGGGCTAACGCCGTTCTGCGCGGCAGGCTTCAGATAGCTCGTGATGACATAGCCACGAGAGACGCTGCCGTAGAGGAGCTGGAGGAGGAGGCCGCAGAGCTCCACAGGGAGATTGAGGATCTTCTGCCTATTGAGGATGTTCCCTCCGACTTAGAGGGGATGGATATGAGCGAGGCTAGCGAGCAGGATGATGATGACCTGTTTGACGAGGAGGAGGAGGACCCTGAGGAGCGTATCTTCGACGTTGGGGACAGCGACGACTCTGTGTAGTCGCTGCCTTCTCACCCTTAGCACATGGTGCTGGTCTAGATACTAGTTAGGTATGCTAGATCGTTTTGCTAGATAGTTTGCTAGTAGTAGCCTTGCGATGACCCCACCAATCGCACCCCCTGTAGCTCGATGAAGCCTTCCTTGTATGATATGGCTTGCGATGTGTGTGTGTAATGTAAGAAACTCTGTTTAATTATGGTGATGAATGAAATGTTTGGCTTGGTTTTCTGTTGATTGTCACTACTTTGCGTTCATTTCATTCAAGTTTGCGACTGCCCCGCTCTTGTTTTTGAAACATATCTCTAGTATTCCTTTTGTTTAAATATTAAGGTACTGGGTTTTCAAAAACAAGAATTTACTTCTTAGACTTACACATGTTTCACTTCAGCATGGCACCCCGTCGCGAACCCCCACCGCCACCACCACCCACAGTGGAGGCGCTGTTGGCCCTGCTGATGGAAGATCGCCAGGCCAGCCGAGATGAGAGTGCAGCTACCATTACCGCTCTGCAACAGCTAGCTGCTGCCGCCAACAATAATGGCAATGGCAATGGAAATGGTGCTCGCTCGAGACTGAGAGACTTTCAGCACACCAACCCCCCAGTTTTCACCAGGATTGTGGAGCCTCTCGATGCTGACGACTGGCTCCGCACCATTGCAAACAAACTGGAAGTCGCTTCGGTTGATGAGAATGATAAGGTCCTGTTGGCCTCCCATTTTCTCGCTGGTCCTGCCAGGACTTGGTGGGAAACTACGCGTGAGACTGTTGCTGCTGGTCACGTGTTCACCTGGGAGGAATTCTCTGCAAGGTTCCGCAAGTATCACATTCCCCAGGGAATGATGGCACTTATGCGGGAGAAGTTTCTAAATCTGAAGCAGGGAAGTATGCCGGTGTCTGAATACTGGGAGAATTTCACTACTCTGTCCCGGTATGCACAGGATGATATTAATACTGATGCTAAGAAGAAGGAGAGGTTCTTAAATGGGCTGGATGATGAGCTCCAGTGCTCTCTAGTAGTGGTTCCATTCCAGGACATGGAGACTCTTGCTAATGCCGCTATGGTGCTGGAGCACAAGCGGAAATCTGCTGATGATAACCGCAAGAGAAAGATGACTGCTCATGGAGGGCCTAGTGCTCAGAGGACTCGCAACACTCCGTATGCGAGGCCACCAACCCACAAGGCGCCTGCTTATGCACCCCGCCCCAGCCACAACTATGCACCAAGGCCCAACAACTACAACCACCCTGCACCGTATGCACCAAGGTACGGAGGAAACAGCTATGGGGTAACCATGGTAATCACTCTGGGAATAATCATGGAAACCGCTATGGAGGTAACAATGGAGGAAATGGGAACCACACCAACAATGCTCCCAAACCAAACCCAAGCTCAAAGCCTTCTGGAGGTTGCTTTGCCTGTGGAAAGGAGGGTCACTTCGCTCGCGAGTGCCCCAACAAAGCTACTGCTCCAGTCCAGCCTGCTGCAACCAAGATGAACCATGGTCCTTCCACTGGACGACAGAATAGGATGAAGGGACACCTGAACCATATCAATGCTGCAGAAGCTCAGGAGGCACCAGACATGGTGATGGGTATGTTTCCTGTCAACTCGGTACCAGCCGCAGTACTGTTTGATTCTGGTGCATCACATTCCTTTGTCACTAAACCGTTTGCTGAGAAAAGTGGTATGAAGCATTCCCGTATGCACAACCCTATGTTAGTACAAATACCTGGGGATAGTACTAAAGCCAACCTAATTTGCAATGAGGTACCAGTAGAAATTCAAGGGAAAACTTTTCATGCTGATCTTATAGTGCTGGGATCCAAAGGGATAGAAGTGGTACTCGGTATGAACTGGATGGCCAAGTATAAGGGAGTTATCGATTGCACTAAGAAATCTATTGAAATGATCTCGGAGGATGGGGAAAAGGTTGCATACACTGCAACTCGACCCTCGTCACAAGTTCACTGCCACACCGGAATAGTCCACCCTGCCCTTGAGGAAGTCCCGGTAGTTTGCGAATACCCGGATGTTTTTCCTGAAGAATTACCCGGTATGCCCCCTGATCGGGATATCGAGTTTGTGATCGAGTTAGTGCCCGGAACTGGACCCATAGCACAGAAGCCGTATCGGATGAACCCGAAGGAATTAGATGAGTTGAAGACTCAACTGGAGGACATGTTAAGGAAGGGATTGATTCGCCCTAGTGCATCGCCCTGGGGATCTCCGATCATTTTTGTGGGAAAACGGGACGGTACCACTCGTTTATGTGTGGACTACCGCAAGTTAAATGATGTTACCATCAAGAACAAATACCTGTTGCCCAAAATTGAAGACTTGTTTGACCAGTTGAATGGGGCTGTAATCTTCTCCAAGATTGACCTTCGGACTGGTTATCATCAATTGAAAGTCCGTGATACTGATATCCCAAAGACTGCTTTCACCACTCGTTACGGGCTGTATGAATACACCGTAATGTCCTTTGGTCTAACCAATGCCCCTGCCTATTTCATGAATCTCATGAATAAGGTATTCATGGATTTTCTAGACAAGTTTGTCGTGGTGTTTATTGACGACATTCTTATATATTCGAGGAGTGAGGAAGAACACGAAGAACATCTGAGACTTGTGCTCGGAACACTTCGTGAGCATCAATTGTATGCAAAGTTTAGTAAATGCCAATTCTGGTTGACGGAAGTCGGATTTCTTGGACATGTAGTATCTGCGGGAGGAATATCCGTTGACCCTGCTCTAGTTCAGTCTGTGGAGAAGCGTGCTGCTCCGACCAACCAGACTGAAGTCAGATCCTTTCTGGGTTTGGCAGGATATTACCGCAAGTTTGTTCAGGGATTCTCGAGTATAGCCAGACCCCTCACCCAGTTGCTCAAGAAGGATAGCAAGTTCCTATGGACGGACAAGTGCGAAGAGAGTTTCAATGAGTTGAAGCACCGACTGGTGTCTGCCCCAATCCTTATAATGCCAGATGTCACCAAAAATTTCGACGTATATTGTGACGCTTCTAAGCTTGGTCTTGGAAGCGTGCTTATGCAAGAAGGGAAGGTGATATCTTTCATATCCCGCCAGTTGAGACCCCACGAGTTGAATTATCCCACTCATGACTTAGAGCTTGCTGCCGTTGTTCATGCTCTCAAGACATGGCGGCACTTTCTTATGGGAAGAAGAGTGGAGATTTACACGGATCATAAGAGTTTAAAGTATATCTTTACTCAACGTGAGCTCAACATGAGGCAGCGCCGCTGGATTGAGCTCATTAAAGATTATGATCTGAGTATTCATTATCACCCGGGAAAGGCAAATGTGGTTGCAGATGCTCTTAGTCGAGAGCCGGCCTCCCTAAATGCTATGATTCTAGTAAGGCAACCCGAGTTGTGGAAAGAGCTGGACCATCTTGGCATTGAAGTGGTCAGCTATGGCATGTTAGACGCCATAGAGCTTAAACCGACCCTGGTTGACCAAATCAAAGAAGCGCAGAAAGGCCAGAAAAGTATTGATGGGATTAAAGCCCGCATGGAGAAGGAAAAGGTTGCTGGGTTTACCATCGATGCTGATGGGGGATTATGGTATGAAGGCCGTATTTGTGTTCCCTCTGAATCTGATCTCAAGCAGACCATCATGGTCGAAGCTCATGAGACCATGTATTCTATCCATCCTGGAGGAACAAAGATGTATCAAGACCTGAAAGAGAGATTCTGGTGGCATGGAATGAAGCGAGAGATTGCTTCATTTGTAGCCAAGTGCCATGTCTGCCAGCAGGTAAAAGCCGGGCACCAGCGTCCCGCTGGATTGCTCCAACCATTGCAAGTGCCTGTTTGGAAATGGGATGAAGTGGGAATGGACTTCATCACTGGACTTCCTAGGTCCAGCCGAGGAAATGATTCTATATGGGTTGTCGTGGACAGGCTCACAAAAGTTGCTCACTTTATTCCTGTCCGGACAACCTATCGTGGAGATCAGCTTGCGGATCTTTACATTTCTCGGATTGTCAGCCTACACGGAGTCCCAAGCAGGATTGTATCTGATCGAGGTACACAGTTCACATCTAGATTTTGGAAGAAGTTGCACGAGAGTTTGGGAACCAAACTAGCTTTTAGCACAGCATATCACCCGCAGACTGATGGACAAACAGAGCGTGTGAACCAAATTCTGGAGGACATGCTCCGTGCTTGTGTGTTGTCCTATGCAATTAAATGGGAAGACTGTCTGCCCTTCGCAGAGTTTTCTTACAACAACAGTTATCAGTCTAGCTTGCAAATGGACCCTTTTGAAGCTCTGTATGGACGTAAATGCCGTACACCTTTAAATTGGACTGAGACTGGAGACAGTCAGGTTTTTGGTGTGGACACTTTGAAGGCTGCAGAGGAGCAGGTCCAACTTATTCGGGAACGTTTAAAGACAGCTCAATCTCGTCAGAAGAGTTATGCTGATACGAAGCGTCGTGATGTCTCTTTCAGCATTGGAGATTTCGTGTACCTTCGTGTTACGCCACTCAAAGGGATGCAGCGTTTCCATGTCAAAGGAAAGCTGGCCCCCAGGTATATTGGCCCTTTTAAGATCTTGGCACGTCGTGGCGAAGTTTCTTATCAGTTAGAATTACCTGAGGAGCTATCTGCTTTTCACAATGTTTTCCATGTGTCATTGCTCCGGAAATGTCTGCAAGTACCGGAGAAAGATCTCTCGTATCAAGACGTGGATTTCAGGACCATTGACATAAATGATGATTTGACTTATCGTGATAGACCCCTGCGGGTTCTCGAGGAAATTGTGCGTGCTACCAGGAGGCGGGCTATAAAATTCCTTAAGATTCAGTGGACCAATCACTCTGAGGAAGAAGCTACCTGGGAGCGTGAGGATGATATCAGGAAGGAGTTCCCTGATTTTCTTAAAGCCTAGACCCGCGAATCTCGGGACGAGATTCTTTTAAGGGGGGGAGATTTGTCACATCCCTGTTTTTAAGCACTTGTATAATAGTATTTTAGCAAGCCTCTTAAGACTTTTGTAATGGAATTAAGTGGACAACATGTTTGTGTAGTGATGTTTATCTATGCAATATAAATGGTGTGTTTCTTTACACTCACTTGAGGAGTTTTTTTCCTAAGAAACACATTGCTTTATATTTGTTTTCCTATGTTTTCCACTAAGGTTCTTAAGAGATTATTTTTCAAGACTTGAAGTAACACTTTGTTTAAGCTTAAAAAGGTGTTATTGTTGGTTTGGAATCAACTTGAACTTGAGATAAAATTATTTGGAAAAGATTCCATTAGATTTTCCAATATAATTTTTGCCCTGAAAAACAGCCAAGTAGCTGTTTTCAACCCTTGTTTTCCATCACAAGGATTATCCAATTAGGGATTTTCTTTGATCAAAACTACTCTCTGATATGAGTACAACAAAACTACACTCTTGGAAAAACCTACAAAGAAAATTAACACACAATGCCAAGATGGTTTTTGAGCCATCTTGTTAAGACAGAAATTTGAGCATTTTAAAAACAGAGAATGTACCTACTTTGCCATTTATTTTCAGAGCCATAAACCCATCATTTTTCAAATCAAATGGTTGGATCTGAAACTTGGATAGTTGTTCTTTGTTGAGCATTTTAAATCACTCATTTTAGAGCTGGTTTGCTTGGTGAAAACAAGCCAACTTTTGCTATCTCTGTCTGCTTTTCCAGCACTTAGAAAAATTCAGAAACACTGCCTAACTGAATTTTTCTGACAGAACAGTGAATACACTTTTGGACTTGATGATTTTAGCTTTTGTGCACTGATCCAAGCCAGGCCACCTTGCCAATTCGAAAACCATGTTAGTAACCTTCTAGAAGGTGGCATTGGATCCCCTTTTGGCTGGCTAGGAAGGGAGAAAAATGAGGTGGCATTTGACTAATGTGTGATGTCACAATAGTGGTTGAAATAGTGTTATTCCTTTTCTTTTACCCATCCCTTGGCCCTTGCTGTGGCCTAGCTCATCAAATTGTACTGGCTTGACCCCTAGGAACCAATTGGAGGCCTTGCCAACCGTGGAGAACCCCCAAGGGGCAAGGGCATGCCCATGCCATTGCCACCCGAGCCCTCCACCTTGGCCTCGTGGCTACAAAGCAATCGGGACCAAGCCCTCTCGCCTGGACACACCCTAACACTCCACTACCCCACCCCCGAGACGCCAAGCCGTGCCTCGCCGTGTGCAAGGAGCACGGGCAGTTCTCCCTCGCCGGCCACCGTGAGATCCACCTCGTCGATTCCACTGATCCCGTGCGTGTGAGCTCGTCCTTTTCGCATGCGCGCACTCCCCGTAACCCTAGCCGTCTCCCTGACACCCTCTGGCCTCCGCTCGTTTGCAGGTTCGTCGCCGTCGTCCTCGGAGCCGCCGCGGGACGCCGTCGAGCCGCCGCCGTGTCCCTGCCTCCTCGCCACCCGTGCCCGCGCCAAGGAGTCGCCCAGGCCACCCTCTCCCACACCTGCACCACCCCTCTACGTGACTCGAGCCCTAGGTGAGCTACCGCGAAGAATCGCTAGGTGTTCGTCCGGGTTTTGAGAAAGAGAGAGAGAAGAGAGACGCGGGGAGGAAGAAGGCACAGGGACCGTCGATCTGCGAATCGACGGCCCCCTTTGAACGCATCGCTTCGCGCGCGCGCGCGCGCAGGCGGGCTGTGCTGCGTGCTAGCTGGGCCTTGCGCTGCGGATTTGGCCCGTTTGGGCAAGTTTCGGTTAAAAACAAAAATACTTTTTTTCTGGCAGATTAACTAGGGTCTAGCTTTAGGCTTAGAAAAGGTAGCATATAAATTTATTTTACCTTGCTAATTTTTGTGCTACTATACATACAAAATTACAACCATATCCCACTGGGAGAAACTTGTTTTGAGTTTTTATGATTTGTCTATAAATCATATGCCAGACAGTACCCTAAAAATTGAAATGAATAGAACTTCAAAAATACAAAACATTTTTGAGCAAACTCAACTGTTTTGGAAAGCCCTTTCAAATACCTACCAGTAGAATTTTAGTTTGCATCAAGGTGAGTTACCATTTGGAAATGCCATCCATTTTGGTAAAACATCAGTGGGCTATTCCATGATTTTTAGAGGGAGTTTGGGATATTATTTTTGAGTGAGGCAAGTTGGAGAGGCTTTGTAGTGTTAAGGACTATCACATCCTAGAAGGATTTACTTTTTGGAGCAACAGAAAAATTTAGAGAGACAGAACAAGTTTTGGTTACTTTCTGTCTAATTTTTTTAATTCTAGATCTTGCTTTGTATGTTAATTTTGTGAGTTGCAAATGATGTGTTCTTGCTTGTTATGTTGTTTTCCATGGTGGTTATGATGTATACAAGTTATATGAGCATGTTAGAATAAATGGTTTGAATGATAGCATTTTAGAACTATTTTTCCATGCATAGGTCTTGCTAATAGCTAGATTTTTGTGTATGTTTTGAGTAGATCTTTAAATGATTTTTAGGCTTGTTGCTAGATTAATTCTCTTGAAACCAGCACCATTTAGGTACTGTTATTTTGGTCATAACACCTCTGGATGCTTGGTGCTTGTGTTTGAAATAGGTTTAAAATAGAAATGCTTAAGGACTAGATTTCACACTAGGATATTCATGTATGCTTTTTGCCTCATTTTCCCTTAGGGAAAAATATGGATCCTTGGTGTTGAAACCAGAGGATGGAATGTCCTTGTGGAATTATTACCTTAGGGTTTTCACCTCTGATAGTTTTCCTTTTTAGTAGCACAAAAGCATGAGTAGCACTTGGATGACTAGGAATTAATCTCCTCACATGTGTAGCATTTTAAGCATAGTTTTTCCTTGTTTTCTAGCTATGTTTTTATGATATTTTTGTGAGATCCAGTAGCATTTATGGTACTGGTTAGAGGGGTATTTTGCCTCTGAAAGCTTGCACACTTGTGTTTAACATTAGCTAGTGTAGTCTAAACTAGTCTAGTAGTTTTCCTAAATTTTCTACTAGTAATGAATAGGAGTTTTTGGGTGCTTGCTTGTTTGTTTGAGCACTTTTATAAAAGTGACCAGAGGCTTATTAACCTCTTGGTGAGCATATTTGCTAGTGGAACAACCACTGGTATGTTGCCTCATGGTGAAAAATAGGTTTGACTAGTTGTCCTGAGCTTATTTCACCACTTGGGTATTTTAGCAAATTATAGGTGCTAGACATAGAAATTGTTGTGGAGATTGTTAGACATCAAAATGTGTTTTATATGACACCCTACTGTATAGAAAACTTGTGCTTTACCCCACTGGTCCATGGTGTTCTTAACTAAGAATCATGGTTTTGGCCACATATAAACACTAGGAAAAAGCAGACTTTTCAACTATAGTTTTTATGTCAATTTTTCTTAAGGGAAAGATTGAGAACTTTGTGTGATACTTCTTGATTGCTTGCTGTATGTATTACTTGTAGCATTGATTGTCTTGTTTGGTTCTGAAAGTGTGTCTTTATTTCTTTTTACGACGTTAGAAAACGAGGAGGAAGGAATTGCTGAGGAAGGGTATTGCAACTCCTGTTACTTTCAGGACCAGGACCATCACTTGTACCAAGGCAAGCCATCATAATGCTTGCTGTATCACTACTTATCATTATCTATCATGCATGTTTTTCACTTCTGAAGTTTTTACAAAACTATACCTTCAAAACTATTTTTGTGTGAATCCTACTACTATTATTAATATTACTAGTATCAGGACTCATAATAATAGTCAACTTGGTATTACCAAGCCCTTAGACACTAAATGGTATATAAATACCATACACCTACTTAAAAACTTGAGTTCTTAAATGAACTAAATAAAATGTGTTTTTGTAACCAAATGCCTTATGGAAGGAAAAACCCCGGAGGAAGGGTGAGACCCTGTCTGCCGGAAGGATTGTTATGATGGGAAATTTTATGAGAAATGTTTACAAAAGACACATAACCTAGTCTTCGCTGGACAACCATTATCGTACTGCCACTTTACCCCAATATGGGTAGGGGCTTGATTAAAAACTTGTTAGGGTTAGTATATGTGCTATCTCAAAGGCTATAGGGGATTGGATCCTCCGAACCGAAATGTCGCTAGGAGTGAGTATACGGGACATCTAAAGTGTGGGATTAATTTTCCCTCCGGATGCAGCAGTTGGGTCTCCTGATTGAGCGGTGTGTGACATGGCTTGCCAGGGAGGGAAACCCCAATTGAAGAGATAGTCATGTACTAGCTTGTACAGAGTGGATAGTCAAGACCAGTTATCTGATGTTCTCATAGGTTGGGAACAGTCCATGGTTGTTTCATGGCGGACTCTGGATCTAGTGGAAATGTGTACACCTCTGCAGAGTAAAACTATTTCGAGATAGCCGCGTCCTCGGATATGGACGGTTGAATGGCCATGTAGCTAGTATTGTGTCAACTTTTCAAAAGAGGTTTTGAAGGAAGGTTTTTGTACCTGAGAGGTACTATGGAGGAATGACTTGGTATCTGTGAGATACCGATGAGAAAGAAACTATTACTAAAAGTTTCTGAAAAGAAAAACTTTCTTTTCCAAAAGAATTATAAAACCTCCAAGATATGTGATATCTACGAGAACAAAACTACATTATTTTAAATGATTTTGTTTACAAAGAGATAAACTTGAAGAATCAACCATGGCAAATCTTTTATCTGTCATGGGTAGCTGAACCATATGTATGGCCTACCCACTCCACCAAATAAGCATGTATGCATGATTGTAAGCTAATAAAGGATGTCTTGTTGAGTACATTCAAATGTACTCATTTGGTTTCGCCCCTGGTATCTACTTATCAGACTACGAGGAGCCACCTCAGGAGGAGTACTATGAGGAGGAGTTCTACGCTGATGGCCCTGCGAGTTAGGATCGTCTCCCAGTCAGCAGCCTGTAGGATGAGGCGTGACTCGGGTTCTACTACGCTATGCTTATCGTCTTCCGCTGTGTTTACTTTGAATGTCTGTCCTGCGTGACAGTTATCAAGAACTTGGTCATGTGACCATTTGTGTAAGACTCTATATTCGTGTAATGGATGATGTATTCTGTATGCCAACTACGTATGTTGTTCACGACTGGTTCTTCTGGGATCGTGAATGAATGCATATGAGGGGTTTCTGGACCTGCCGGTCTGGGGCCTCTACAAAACGTTGCTTACCCGGGTCTAATCCATGAAGTATATGTCGTTGATTCGACCCAATCCTCTCCACGGCTGAGGGCATTCTGGGGTGCCTGGGTCAATATGACTTCAGAGATGGTGAGGTGTGGTTGATGGTGAGGTGGGGTAGATGTGCCGGAGAACGCGGCAGAGGGGATGGGGCGGCGGCGAACGAGGTACAACGGCGGCAGAGGGGATGGGGCGGCGGCGGAGGGGCGAGGCTGCGCGATGCGAAGGTGTCTATCTGTTTCAACTTCAGACAAGCTCGCCTACGTGTCTTATTGCGGTCCCACTAGGCACGCAACGGTCAACGGAGGACCCGGCCCCACTAGTCAGCACAAACTCATCAGTTGACGGTCAATGCGGATGACAAACGGCAGTTTTCAACTTCTGCGAGAGTTTCAGCTAAGAGAGTGGAGAAAAGTGAGCAAAAGTTTAGAGCGTGGAGAAGAACGAGCAAGACTAAGAAATCAGGGCACATAATTAAATATCCCTTTTTTTAATATAGTCCATGAAGTAGACTACACACGTGTAAAATCACAACGCGAAATTCTTTATATTGTGGACTACACAAAATGATAAAATCTCAAGAAAAAAAATAAAGTTTTGGAATACTTTATTATAGATCTATATATTTGTCGTTTTTGTACAGCTCATATTATTTAGTGTTCCAAGCTGAAATTCTGCACGTTTGTAGAACATATCATTAAAAACATTCGATTTTTTTTTCACATTTTTATAAAACTTGTAGATGTGATTTTTTTTAATGCACTGTGCTTGGGAGCCCCAAATTTCCCCTCCTAATAGCTTCATCATCTCCGATCTCCGATGAGCAAACATCCTCCTGGACTCTGGAGTCTGGACTGGAGGAGGGAGGATTGGAGCACCATCAATTGAGCAGCAACGCCTGCCTGCAATTCCTGGTGTGGTCCTGCCGTGATTAGCCCCCGTATATTAGTATTTTTCATCTCTTGCGTGCACGGCTTTATCCATCCCAGCAGCAAAGGATCGCACGCCAGGCACTGGTTGCTTCACCCCAGTGGCATGGCGTGAGTGAATCGCCGCAGCTGCCGGCCGCTTTGTGCACACTGCGATACTGCGTGATGCGCGCAGTGGACCACCTCACGCGATCACAAGATCTTTCTGATCTCCCACACCACACGCCCGGCCAAACTCCACCAGCAATTCGCTCTGTTCTTACGCTCGTGATTCTAATCCCATTTTCCTTGTGCTTACAATTCAATTCCAGCTACTACTATATCTCTGATCAGAAGGTGATTAAATGGCGCTGTTCCTGATTGGCTGGCCACTAGCTAGCGTGGGTGGCAACCGCCCTGTCCTTTCGCCGTGGCAGAGTTCACATGCATGCATGCGTGAGGTGTTTGCACACAAAGATAGGAGGGAGGCGCTTTTACTTATGAGCATCGATCATCATGTCCTCGGAGGATCACGTACTCACTCACCCTCCAAACCCAAAGGGCCAACTAGGGCAGCATGCAATGCAATGCAAGCATCATCATGCCATGCTAGGGGGTGCTTGTCCGTTGATTATTCCTCTTGGGTTTTGTTTCTCGTGTTCTCCTAGCACGTCTTGTCTTGTCCTCTGACAGGGGAGCATTAGGGTCTTTTATATGCTAGGAGGGTAGCTAGGCGTAGCGTTAGGCATGCAGGCAGGGAGAGAGGAGATGAGATGCGACGAGATGGAAACAAGGCAGCAACCTCTCCTGCTTTTCCATGCCCTTGACATGGCCGATGAGCTGACGTGGTCAAGAGAGAAGTAAATGCTCGTCGCCCAGATAGTAGTAGTAGTAAAACATCGACATCCAGCGCCATGATCCTTCTGCTACAGTAGCGTGGCCTGCTCAGGAAAATTTAAACTCGCGGGCTGTACGGTTTGTAGCATGTACTTGCGGCCTTGCGGGCGTGCATGGCGCTACAGCAATAAGCCAAAATGTACCGTGCCTACAACGCTAGTACTGCGTCGGCACTGTAGCGGTGAAAAAAGAGTGAATAGAGACCTCGAAAGCGAGAAGCTGTCATGCCACAAGGAGGGCGCTGTTAAGCTTTCCCCCTCGATCTCCCGGTTTCCCTAGCTCCTACTACTACGGGCCCTGATCGTATTCACGTCACCCTGCTGCTACCACCTCGTCTATTATATGTATCCTTATTTTTCTCAGTGTCATCATCTTCCTGAAAACATAGTACTTCCACGTGCACCCCCACTGAGCACGCGGCAGAGAAATGACACCACGCTGCAGCGTGTGCGTGAGCGTATCCTCGTTCCGGAATCCGGTTCCCTCTGCTCTCTAGTAGGCGAGCGATGAGCGTGGATAGGCCGGAATCTCATCCTAGTACGTACCAGTGTATGTACTCGCGCTCCATCACGCCAACACGCAAACGCGGCCGGGCATCTGATTTGATAACACGGCCGGCCGCGCCGATCGATCCGGAGATCCTCCCTTTCGCCATCGCCCCTCCGCTCTGTGTTTCCGGCGCGGCGCTCGATGCTCTTCTTCTCCTCTGGCTTTGCAATGCATGCACGCACACCCCGGCCGGCATATCTGTCCGTGCATGCGTGGCCAGTGCCTCATTAAACTCTCCTGCTGCCGCTGCTGCTGAGGGATTCAGAGCTTTTCTCTGGGGGATGTCTGCGCGTGTGTGTGTGTGAGGATAGAATGTTTGATGCAGCCGGCTTTAATTTGTCCGAAAGTTGGGAGCTGGGTTTACCTTTCCTGGCCCTTGATTTTATGCGGCTCTGCCTCGTAAGCAATATGCAATGTTCACAATACAAAATTCACCCTGACAATACGAATAGGATCACACCCAACTGCTGGTGACCCATATGTGCATGCACATAATATTACGTGCTGATTTGGTTGAATTGTAGTAATTGTGTTTACAGAATTAATCCTCATCATTGTCCTTCTCATATTCCTCTTAAATAAGTTCCATATATGTTGATGGATAAATTTTGGATTTTTCTGCGTGATTTTTCTTTTTTTGAAACGAGAAAACCCGGCCTAATTGATGCACACGGCTTTTATATTAAAAACCATAATCCAGGTATCAGGTTTAGCTCTGTCTAGCTCCCGCTTATTACAACTCAACGGTCGCTAAGAGTGACTACATAAAACAGCCACAAAAAAAGATCATAAGCAGAAGACAACTACACATATTGAAAAAAAAAGATCAAAAGCAGGAGACACCTAAACATATTGTAATCGTCTATTGTGCAACCAGTCATCCTTGCTAAAGATAGTCCGTACGACCGCTATCAGACTAGTGCATCCAAACACACTCGCTGGTCCTCTCGGATAAGAAAAGACCACATGTGGATCCAATGAGTAGCTCGATGCACGACCTGCAAAAGACCTTCTCCTAGGTTATTAAAAATAATATTATTCCTGCAATTCCATATAGCCCAAAGGAAAGCGCACACACCAATGCGTAAACTAGGTTTCGTTTTCTATTTACTCAATTCAACCATCTACCAAGATTAGGTACACTAATGGGCGGAGTTATACTAAACGTAACATGAACTAGTCTCTAAATTTTACGTGCAAAATCACATGAAATAATCAAATGTTCCATCGTTTCCTCACCACCGCAAAAGACACACTTAGTGCAACATGTTTATCTTCTTTTGGTCAAGTTGTCTTTGGTTAGCAACTCCTTGCGAGAAACAAACCACATAATTTTTTTAAATTTTAGGGGTACTATCAATTTCAAAAGATATTTACGGATGAAACGAGTACTACCATTCATGAAATCTGCATATAAAGACTTAAAGAAAAAGCCCAGACAACGTTAGCTTCCACCTAAACGCATCAGGCTCACTAGTCTGCGAGATGACACTAAAGAGCGTCTAAAGGGCGTCTAAAGAGCGTCAGCATCCAATCTTCCCATTTATCACCCACTAAAGAGCGTCTAAAGGCAAAATTGACACGGTCTTGACCAAACACTTGAGCCACCAATTTTTTTTTGCCTCACAATATTATATAACGAATGGTATTGAGACAACACTGGAACTTCATCCAACAATGGATCCTCCAAAAACCTCGTACTTTTCCCATTACCAAGAGAACAAGCTAAACGATAAAAGAATACATCCTTGACCCCCATAATTCCCTTCCAAAAAGGGGAATCGGTAGGTTTTCGCTCCACTTGAGCCAACGGCCGACCTTTGAAGTATTTGTTATGAAGCAACTCATGACACACCCCTTCTCCCGTTAAGAGTTTAAATAACCATTTTCTAAGCAAGCACTTATTCTTGACCTCTAAAACCTCGGTCTCAAGACACATTGATCTTTAGGGCGACAAACAATAATCCACTTGGTAAGGCGATATTTCTTGTTCATTTGATCGCTCTGCCAGAAGAACCAAGATCTAAAGAAATCCAAACATTTCCTAACCCCTTCAGGTACCTCAAAAAGGATAATAGAAACATGGGCAAGCTAGAAAGAACTGAGTTAATGAGTATAAGCCGGTATCCGTATGAGAGCAACTTTCCTACCCATGAACTTAGCTTTTGCTCAAACCGATCCTCAATCGGTGTCGAGGATGTTGACTCAACAATCCCCATGGTGAGGGACCTGGGGTTTCGTAAGTGAGAAGGCGCTGGTTGACTATTCGGCTTGGGCAAGACTCAAAGCAAGATTTACCTAGGTTCAGAGCCCTTCGTGGAAGGTAAAACCCCTACTCTTGCCTGTCTGATTGTATTCCGACATGATTGTACAGATTACAGAGTCGCGACGCATATTAGATCTGGCACAGATGTTGCCGTGTATGTTCTGGTCTATGAATGCTTCTCTCTCTGATTGTGATTGTTCCCTTTTCTCTCCACCCTCCTGGCTTTATATAGGTAGCCAGGCAGGATTTACATGAGTCCTAGTCGACTACATATTCGAGTCCTTGTCTTGTACTCCAAGATATTACTAGTAGCTACGTGGGCTTCACGAGTATTGATGGGCCACCAAGTGGGTATCCAGCTACGTCGCACCCAGTATACCAATGGTGGGTACCCGAAAGGGTATGCCCACGACACTAGCCCCCGAGTGCCTGGTTGAGTCGAAGACTCGATCAGGGACTCAAACCTGAATCGTTCCAGTCCTCTTCTCAAATACTTCGAGTCCTCTTCTTGAAGATTCGAGTCCTCTTCTTGAATAGTTCGAGTCTTCACAGTTCGATATGCATCGGGTTGACTTGTTCCGTAGGGTCAGGTGGAGCCTATTGACAAAATACGTCTTCTTGTCGGGTGCGTGATCAGCACTCATTGGGTGTGCAGCCATCGCTCGTCGGGTAAGGTCTATCTTCTTATCGGGTGCACGATCAGCTCTCCCGATGGGAGTAGCCCCCGAAGCTTTGTTCGACTCATAGAGTCGGGCATAGGCTCAAATTGTTCTGAAGAAAACCCCATGTCTTTCATCCTCAGTTGGCTCCCGGAGACGGAAATGTTTCGACTCCTCAAGGGGCGGCCGATGATGTGGTTCTTGTATTGCAGCCATATAAACGGATGTGGTTACACAATGTAATAAGAGTGTTGTGTATAGCAATATGGACGGAATAAGCTGTTGTTCAGATTTATTTTGGTTGTCACCAACAGTTTGTCGACTCGTGGAGTCGGGTATGGCCTGTTGGTAGGCAATGCTTCAACTCTACGCGACATTTTTGCATCATACGCTATGCCTTTTCATTAGCCTGACAGCCATTGTCTCTACTCCTTACCGACCTATCAGTTGGTGCTGCAACCGGGTCGGAGTCAAGGGTCGACGACATGCAGTATCAGCTACTCGGGCTATCGCGTGTAATGCGGTAGTATAACGCGCGGCATGATGGGTGTCGAGCACATAGGTAATTTAAGAGGCGCAGCCTCGGGTATCATATGTAACTGAAGCAGGTTAAAAATGTAAAAAAGAAAAAAAAAACTCGTATGAGAGGAACTTATCTTTGTGTGATCCTGATCGGGTGCAGCGATAAGGTTATTGTTTGTTGTTGATGATGAAGCCACCCCCGGAAAGCGAGTGCAGCTGCTGCGGGTGGTTGCCCTTCAATTTTGCGGCACGGACCCCGAGTCTATTGAGTGCGGCTGCGGCTAGGGGTCATCCCACGATTTTCTGTTTTAACCTTTTGCGGCACATCCCCCGAGTCATTCGACTGCGACTGCGGCTGGGAGTCACCAAGAATATAGCCGAAAGAACTCGGCACAGCGGATAGAGTCGACACGGTGGATTCGCGATGTTTAGCTGAAAAGATTCAACGCTACGGAGTCGCGGTGATTAGCCGAAAAGACTCGACGCGGCGGACGGAGTCAACGCGGCGGAGTCATGGTGATTAGCCGAAAGAACTCGACGTGGCGGAGTCATGGTGATTAGCCGAAAGTACTCGACCCCGCGGACGGAGTCGTACGCGATGGAGCCACGGTGATTAGCCGAAAGGAGCTCGACGCGGCGGACGGAGTCGACGCGGTGGAGTCGCGGTGATTAGCCAAAGGACTCGACGCGGCGGACGGATACGACGCGGAGGAGTTGCGGTGATTATCCGAAAGGACTCGACATGGCGGACGGAGTCTCGGTGATTAGCCGAGAGGACTCGGCGCAGTGGACGGAGTTGACGTGGCAGACATAGTCATGCGGCGCTTGGAGCCACATCCTTGCGAGTATCTTATGGTATAGTCGATGTTGCAGCTTGGCTTTATTGTCGACTCGCAAATCGGCAAAATAGGTTTTAGATCTGGATCCGCGATTTGAATTCGCGGACTTCTCAGAGATCTAATCATTGGACTTGGCTCAAAAAAGACGTGTTGGTGAGGGATTGTATTCCGCACGTATTAAACAGTGGGATCTCTGAATTGATGTCCGAGTCGAGCTCGATAATTGTTTTTGCAAAGTCGCGCGGAGTTCCGCCAGATTCTGACAGGACTTCAGTGTTCTGTCAGATGATAGAAAATTTTATTTTGCATCTTGTCACCGAAGGAATCGTCAAGATAAGTCCCGAGTCTCTGTCGGCGAAGTCCGCAATACGGATGTTGCTACTGTCCTGAAGTATGCGCGTGAAGAACGATGTCGATGTAGATGATCACGCCGACGAAAGTGATATACACTCCAGTCGAGAGTGTCGAACGCCAGGCGCGATGTAAGCTAGTGCTTGGTGAAGTAGACGGACCCGAGTTGAATCAAGTCCACCCGGATTAGCGAATATTAGTTTGTCGATGATGATGTTGAAGAAGCCTCGATTCCAACGCCCAGATTCCTACATACAACGCCAATGTCGAGGATGTTGACTCAACAATCCCCATGGTGAGCGATCTGGGGTTTCGTAAGGGAGAAAACGCCGGTGGACTACTCGGCTTGGGTAAGACTCGAAGCGAGATTTACCTAGGTTCAGGGCCATTCGTGGAAGGTAAAACCCCTACTCCTGCTTGTCTGATTGTATTCCCGCGGGATTGTACAGATTACACAGTCGCGCACAGATTAGATCTGCACAGATGTTGCCGCGTATGTTATAGTCTATGATTGCTTCTCTGTCTGATTGTGATTGTTCCCTTTTCTCTCCATCCTCCTGGCTTTATATAGATAGCCAAGCAGTATTTACACGAGTCCTAGTCGACTACGTATTCGAGTCCTTGTCTTGTACTCCAAGATATTCCTAGCAGATACGTGGGATTCACAAGTATTGATGGGATGCCAAGTGGGTATCCAGCTACGTCGCACCCAGTATACCAATGGTGGGTACCCGAAAGGGTATGCCCACGACAATCGGTTTCCGTTCTTTATTTAAAAGCTTGCGATAATGAATTGGTATACCAAGATACTTGAAAGGAAGAGCACCAACCTCACACCCAAAGATGTGCCGGTAGTCATCCTGGTTATCCTTGTCCTTTCAAAAACTGAAGATCTCGTTCTTATGAAAATTGATTTTCTGTCCAGATAACTACTCGAATATTGACAATATCAATTTCATATTAATGGCTTTCTCTAAGCCGTGCTCAAGAAATAAAATAATGTGATACGCATATTGGAGAATAGATACACCCCCTCCACTAAGTGAGGTATCAAACTCCCAACTTGCCCATCATCTTTTTCTCTAGCAATTAGGACTGCTAACATATCAGATATTAAATTGAAAAGGTTTGGAGATAGCGGACCCCGATGTCTTAAGCGTTTCAAGGTTTCGATGTAGTGATCTATATCATCGTTCACTCGAATTCCCACATTTTCTCCCTGAACAAATCTTGCTACCCATTCACACCACTTCGGCGAGAACCTCTTCATACGTAAAGTTTGTTGAAGGAAGGACCAATTAACCTTATCATAGGCCTTGTCGAAATCAATTTTTAGAACCAGCCCATCTATCTTTTTCTCTTTTAACTCATGCAAAGTTTCATGAAGCACTACCACCTTTCCAATATATTTCTCCATGGGAGAAATGCACACTAAGATAGACAAATCACTTTTTGCGCAATAGACCTAACTCTATTAGTGCCTACCTTTGTGAAAATTTTGGAACTTACATTTAAAAGACAGATAGGCACATACTGCTCAATTCTGCTCGCATCATCTTTTTTGGGAAGCAGGGTAATTACTCCAAAGTTCAACTTGAACAATTGTAATTCTCAGACTGCAACTACGCAAACATTGCCATCAAGTCATTCTTAATGACATCCCAAAAACGCTCATAGAAATCTGCCGGGAACCCGTCCGGTCCTGGCGCTTTATTATGTTCCATTTGAGATATTACACCTCTGAAAAAGGCGATGTTAAAATGATATTTTTATCAGCAGAGACTTGTGGAAGATCATCCACCATCAACTCATTAAGAGAGAAGGACGAGGGTACCAGCGCCCCAAACATTTTTTTTGTAGTACTCTCATGAACACTTTCAAATTCTCATGCCCTACAATCGTGCATTCATCTTGCTCTAGCTAGAAAATAGTTTTCTATGTTTACCATTAGCAATGAGATGGAAATACCTCGTATTACCACCCCCTTCCTGAATATGTTTCACCTTAGCCCGTTGAGCCCACTTGGACTCCTCATCACGTCTAAGTTTAGCTAAATAAGCATCTGCTTCCCTTTTGGCCTTTGGAAGAGGAAAGCTCTCTCCTTTTATATCTAGTTCATTAATTAGAAAGAGAAGCGTATGTCTCAATTTTTTGTACCCCCCACTATGATTTCGAGCCCATCCCCTTAGAAAACTTCGAAGATGACGTATCTTACTTTGCCAAATCTCTATTGGGCTAGAACCTACAGAAATGGAATGCCACTCAGCTTTAACCATTTCATAGAAACCAGGCCAATTCAAACAAAAAAGCTGACTCATTACCCAAATGAGTAGATTTTCCGGAAACAATTAACAAAGGTACATAATCTGACCCCATACGGGTTAGAGAATGTACCGTAACCAGAGGAAACTTTTGTTCCCACTCCACACTAGTTAGTATACGATCTAACTTCTCATAAGTTGGAATATCTCGTCTACTAACCCATATATATTGACTTCGTGACAACTCGAGCTCTTTCAAATCCAAACTTTCGATAAATGCTATTGTGGGTTAAAATTATCATCGTTCTTCTCATGTGGGCGTCTTATGATATTAAAATCCCCACCCACCAACATAGGTAGTGACTCTCCATCATAGATAAGCACCAATTCAGCTAGAAATTCAGGTTTCTTGCCATTTTGAGCAGCCCCATAGACAACAACTAATGCCCAAAGAAAACCATCGTTCTTTGATCACACACGAAATTTAGCTGAATAATCGCCTGCAATGACTGTGCACAGTCAAACTTGTAGCGTTGAAACCCACTAAAATTTCCCTTGACCTACCATGTGGCGGTAAACAATACCAAGTAAAGTTTAAAGCCCCAGCCAGATGAGTAAGAAGACCTTTATCAAAATTACACCGACATGTTTCTAAAATGGCTATAAAGTCCAAATTGTTTTCCTTTACTGCTTCATTAACCGCCAAGTGTTTAGCAGGGTCACAAAACCCGTCAGTATTCCAAAAAAACACCTTTATTTCACTTTCTATTCAGCTTCTCACTAGTAGGAAACAAGCTATAGACACGAGCTTACCGCTGGGCAACAAGTATTTGCGTTCGCAAGCGCTATTACTGCTGGGCAACACGAATCCGCGTTCGCCAGCGCTACACAGCTTACCGCTGGCGAACAACATATTTTGTTCACCAGCGGTAATTGTGGGCCCAGTTGCGCGCGCGGCTGCAACTACCGCTGGCGGAAGCGGTTGCGCTTCCCCAGCGCTACGCAGACTACCGTTGGCGAACTAGCTGATGTGTTCGCCAACGCTAACCTGTGGGCCCAGCGCGCATGTTAGCACTGGCAAACACCCAGCTAGTTTGCCAGCAGTAACGTGGCAGATGCAATAAGTGAGCACCACCATCCCCACCTCTACACTCTTCTCAACCTTGTCCCTTGTCCCTTCTCTCTTCAGCTCAAACTCATGCCAATTTTCCCCATCTTCTCCTCTCTTTTCAACCAACCAAAATATTTTAGTTGGTAGATCTAGGTCTATCTCTCTCCCAACACCCTTTCTACCCAAACATTTCCCTTCCTATATGCATCTAGATCTTTAATTACTCCTCTCTCTCCAAAGCTCCACAATTCTTCGGATATCATCGTGTGTTCTCATCTACCCATTTTAGGTGCGATTAATGATTATATATATATATATAAATGGGTTTGTATGAATTTTGACTGGATTACATGCGATATGAAATATATGTGTGAAATTTGACCGGATTCGATATGGTCGTGACATGGAGACGGTATATGTGTGAAATTTTTGAATGAAGTTGAGTAGCCAACTATTGCCGGAATGTTGATTCATTTTCGTCTCGGCAAAGTTTGGTACTCTCTAACCGCCGATTTGTAGGAAGGTCATGCCGAATTTTTTCGTGAATACGACATGAAGTGAAATTTCGGAAACGAAAATGAGTTGCAACTATTGCCGGAATGTTGATTCATTTTCGCCTCGGCAAAGTTTGGACTCCTCCAACCTCCGATTTGTAGGAAGGTCATGCCGAATTTTTTCATGAATATCGATATATATATATATATATATATATATATATATATATATATATATATATATATATATATATATGTGGTTCTAATATTATCTTGGCGCGCTCGTGCAGGCGACAAATAATGGTGGTCGTTATGAGTGAACGTGTCATGAATAGTTACTTGAGACACGCTATAGAAGACATCTTACAAAATAGCCGCAAGGAGATACGATGTCCATGTCGAAAGTGCAAACTAGGGGGCTTTCTCAACCCCTTTACCGAAGATTTGCTCACTCACCTCCTCAGGTATGGTTTCATGGATGGGAACAACAGTCAGTGGATAAGTGATGATGAAGATGATGAAGTCCATGGGGCGGTGGAAGGAAATGATGTGCAACAGGACAATAAAAACGATCGGTAAGAACAGAAGGACCAAGAGCCTCATGATCCCGCACATGATTGTGGAGAAGATGTTGAACAAGACGTGGACGAAGACGAGGACACGGTAACACCCCTAACGGAAGTTGTGCGGGACCCTCATCTCAAAGAAATGCTTTTGAGGAAGATGACTAACTCGAGATCTGCTGCTAGAGAGCAATCTAAGCTGGCGCAACTAGAAATAGACTCAAAGACACCGTTGTATCCAGTCCGCGGTCCAGGAGAGTCCCGCCTGGGAGTGGCGCTCGATGTTTTGTAGATGAAGGCAAGATACAAATGGAGCGACATAAGCGTCGATGCAAGCCTGCAATACTGGCACGATATCCTTCCAGCGGGTAACATGTGTCCTAAAAGTTGCGACGAGGCAATGAAAGTTATGTGCCCTTTTGATTTACCGCATTAAAAATACCATGTGTGCATCAACGATTTCTAATTTATCGGAAAGAGGGCGTGGACAAAACCATTTCTACAGTTTGCAACGCCGCTCGATACAAGAAAGGGAAGAAGAAAGCTCCTCGAAAAGTTATGTGGTACTTTTTGCTCATTCCCTTCTCCAACGGTATTTCGCGGACCGCAAGGAAGCAGAGCTCATGCGCTAGCATGCGGAAAGGAGGAAGAAAGTTGTGAAAGATCCAAAGCGGAATGAAAAGATATATCTGACACATCCTCCGGATGCAAGCCAATGGAAAGTAATTTACTGTGAATATCCAATGTTCGGGACGGAGGCAAGGAACATCAGGTTGGGTGTGAGCACCGACGGACTCAATCCGTTTGGCAATCAGAGCAGCAAGCATAGCACCTGGCCCGTGTTTGTATGGATGTACAACATCCCTCTGGTTCTGCATGAAGAGGAAGTATATTCACATGAGTATGCTAATTCAAGCGCCAAAACAACTAGGCAACGGCATCAATTTATACCTGAAGCTACTTAAAGATGAGCTGGACACGTTATGGGCCGAGGAAGGGGTCAACACATGGGACAGCTTCGGTGAACAATATTTCCCAATGAGATTTGTCTTGCTCTGTACGGTTCATGGCCTACTCGGCTACAGATATGTGGCGGGCCAGGTGTGCCATGGACATAACGGTTGCGTGAGGTGCATGGATGACCCCACGTTATGCAACTTCCGAAATATCCCGGGTCTTCGAAATTAGTATTCGTTGGCCATCAAGGTGGCTACCCAACAAAGACCCATGGAGAAGGCGAGGATACCTTTCTAACGGTGAAGATGAGCTCCGGGGACCTCCACGTAAGAGGTGCGGCGAAGAAATCTACAAGTTGTTGAATGATTGGAAGGAATGCCCAGAGCCGGAAAAGAAGGAAAAAGCTCCAAAACCGCTCCTGGATGTATGGAAGACGAGGTCGGTGTTTTGGGACTTGCCATACTGGCCCATTCTCGATACGCCTCATTGCCTTGATCTGATGCATATCATGAAGAATGTGTTTGAAAGTTTGTTTGGCACGCTGCTCAACATGCCGGAGAGGATCAAAGACGGGGTGAAAGCTAGAAACAACCTGAAATATTCTGGTATTAGGGAAGATCTTCAGGGGGACGCTCGGATGATGACCACGGCGACTAATGTTTTGATGAGGAGACGGAGGGTCGCAAGGCCAAAAGGGTTAAGAGGAATGACTATTACTGCCCCCTCCTGCTTCACTCTTAGTCCGGACGAGATCACAAAATTGATGATGTGCCTTCTCGGAGTCTAAGTCCTTCTCGGTTACTCAGGGCTAATAAGCAGATTCCTAGATGCGCAGAAACAAACGTTCAGCGGGATGAAGTCTCATGACTGTTACGTGATGATGACGCAGATACTTACGGTTGCGATCCGCAGGATAATGGACAAGCACGTCAGGGAAACCCTTTTGGCCCGTGTAACTTCTTCGACATTATATCTTGAAAGTCGATCACGGGGAATAAGATCTCAAGGCTGCAGGAAAAGATTGTCGTGATACTATGCGAGCTTGAGATGTACTTTCCACCATCATTATTTGACATATGTGTTCATCTGTTGGTCCATATCGTGGATGATGCCATCCATCTTGGGCTGTTGTTCCTGCACAACATGATGTCGTTTGAAAGGATGAATGGGGTCATCAAAGTATTTGTTCGCACCAGGGCACGTCCAGATGGAAGCATCATTCATGGCTTTCTCACCAAAGATTGCATCTCTTTCTGAACGAATCATGTTGACGTGGAGGACCCTGTTCGTCTGCCCAGAAACAAGCACATTGGCAAGCTCGATGGAGCAGGTCACAAAAATGGACGTAGAGAAGTGCATGTGGACCGGGCTTGTCGACGCACCGACTTTAACAGGGCAAACTTAGTAGCTCTCCAACACATTGACATGGTCGATACTTGGGTGAAAAAACACAAGAGCTCGATTAAGAAAATGTACACTGACCAAGGCAAGCGGAGGACCGAAGGAGAAATAATCAGAGATCATAACTCCACTTTATTGCGTTGGTTTAAAGATGAGCTTGTCGCTAACCCACCGCCAAGGGATTGTGCGAAAAATAAACTCTTGTATGCCTTGGCACATGGCCCCGCTCCCAACCTCGCGACGTTTGAAGTATATGATATCAACGGGTTCACTTTCTACACATAGGAGAAAGGCAAAACTTCCGATTATCAAAACTCAGGGGTAACGATGGAATGCTACACCGGTGACAAAAAGTTAAGATACTACGGAAGGATCGAGGAGATATGGGAGCTTAACTACTCTGTAGAGAAGGTGCCCATGTTCCGCGTCAGATGGGATAGGATGTCGACCGTCAGAAAAGAAGACAAATACTTCACCACCATGGTTATTCCAGAAGCCGGCACTTCATCAAGCGTGAACGTCACAGCGCAAAATAAGCCATCAGTATTGGCTAAGAATGTGTCCCAATGCTTCTTCATAACAGACCCGTCAAGGCCTAGCCATGTTGTCATGAGGAGAGGGAAAAACAATATCATCGGAATGGATGGATTCGTTGACGAGGACGAGTTCGACACGTTCGGCGACCCAAATATTGGCGATGATCAAGAAGATGATGATGATGATGATAGTCACGCAACATACACCACAAGGAGAAGCAGAACTATGCTACCTTGGCAAGGTCTTCCATTCAAAAGAAGAAGTCATGATGTGGGGCTAAATTATGCAACTGCGACCAAAAAAGGCAAAAAGATCAAAAACTGAGAAACTATGTATATATTTGTCTGCATTGTGTGCGACGAAACCATGTATATGGATCAACTGGTGTGATGTGCACTTATATATTGTAAATTTAATGTACCTCTCTGTTCTGTATTTGAAATGTGTGGATTTATTATACATGTAACAACTTCGAAGACATAAACAAAACGAAAATAAATCGATAGAAAACATAAAGGAAATAAGAGAAAACATAAAGGAATAAGAGAAAACATAAAGGAATAAGAGAAAACAATAGAAAACATAAAGGAAATAAGAGAAAACAAAATGGAAAAAGATAGAACATAAAGGAAACAAAATAAAACAATAGAAACCATGAGAAAATGTAAAGAAAATAATGGAAAACAAAATAAAACAAGAGAAAACATGAACAAAACAAGATCAAACATGAAGAAAACAAGATAAAGCATGAAGAAAATAATGGAAAACAAAATAAAACAAGATAAAACATAAAGGAAATAAGGGAAAACATAAAGGAAAATAAGAGAAAACAATAGAAAACATAAAAGAAGTAAGAGAAAACAAAAAGGAAACAAGAGAAAACATAAAGGAAACAAAATAAAACAATACAAAATAGGAAAAACATAAAGGAAATAATGTAAAACAAAATAAAACAAGAGAAAACATTTTAAATTTTTATAATGGAAAACAGAATATAGCTATAGAAAACATTTTAAAATTTGTATTATTTGAAATGCACACATATGCATGTATTTTCAAATAAATTTTTAAAAATTCGTATTATATAAATGCACACATATTATTTTAAAAACAAAAAAAACTAAAGAAATAATGAAAAAAAAACTATTGCGCTAGCGAACAAACCAGCTGGTTCGCCAGCGCTATGTTACTACTGGGAGACAGACGGGGTTCGGCAGCGGTAACTTAGCGCTGGCAAACAAGCTGGTTTGTTTGCCAGCGGTATGTTGCACCGTGTGCCACTTGCAGGCGGGCCCTCCCTACCCTCTCCCTTACACGCGCACACTGGGGACTTAGCCGTTTTTCTCTTACGCGATCGATCGAGACGACGTCGCCCGCGCTCGTACTGCCCCCTGTCGGCCGCTCTCTCCGGCGAACCTCCACAGCACGCTGCTCCCATCGGCGCTGCTGCTCCACGCACGCCCCTTCCCCTACGCCACTCCTCCCCTTCCCTCTCCTCTCTACTAGCTTCTTGCGCGCGCGGTAGTGCGGCGGCCACTGCCCCTCGGCCACTGCTCCGGCCGCCCCTGCTATCGGCGACGAGGTCCAGGATGTCCTCCAACTCTCCTCCCCTGCTGGGCCACCACTTCTGCGCTGAGCCCCGTGGCTACTCCTTGCTCCTTCCTTGCGGACAGTGCCTGCAACCTGTTCGAGGAAATACCTCAAAGAGGTATTTTTTTTGCTGTTTTTGCACTGTTTTTGGTGGATATGGGTTGTGGTGGATGTGTCATGTGGTGCATTTGATGGTTGATGTGATGGTGGTTATGGTGTGGATGTGATGTTGATGGCGGTGTGGATGTGGTGGATACGGCGATGATGTGGTGGATGTGGTGGATTACAACGATGACGGTGGTGTGGATGGTGGTGGTGTGGGTGTGTGAATGGTGTCTATGCATGTGTGGGCCCACCTTCGTGTGGATGTCGATGGGGTGTATGGGCATACAGGGTGGGATTTTATGTGCAGGTACCCCACGGGAGGCCCTATTTGCCAGCATGTTGATTAATTTCCGTTACGGCAAATTTGGGAAATCCATTTGTGATATTTTTTAGCAAAGGTCATGCTGAATTTTTTCGTGAATTTTGGCATTACATTTGCTAAAAATATCATATATTAGAGTGCCCGAGAAATTTGGACTCATGGAATATATATCGGTTAAATTCCAGGATTTGTTGAACTAACTTCGGCTATTCTCTCGTTAGATATGGCTCACAATGACGAGGCGTTTGGTTCTGGGACTAGACACGAGGACGATGATGCGAGGCTGTCGATGCTTGCCACCGGAGGAGAAACCCTAGTTCTGCAACCGGAGGTGGATACGACGGCGATGCAGACGACGAGATGGACGAACCCATTCGTCAGGTGGCACCCACCGATGCATCGGCTGGAGAAGGTCAAACCGGTAGTGGCACTAGGGATACCACATCCGGTAGCGAGGCGACGTGTAGGCGCAAAGAAAGACGACCAAACCAGCTCGGCACCGTCCGGCAAGAGTTCACATAAGTGAACCCCAAAAGCGGTCTTCCTATCCAGCCGGAGAAGTACGCTAGAGGGTATGGAAACCAAATAGGATGCAGTGCTCGAGACTTTAGCAACATTAATACGGGCTAGCTTAGAGATAAAGAAAACAAGTCTATGGCCGCCCAGCTCATTGAGAAGCCGCACACACGGTACAAGTTCCCGTCTCCTTACGACAACCAGGATCGTAAGAGCAATTTGGTAAACTCCTTAGCACCCGACAAGTTCACTATGGCGTTTACAACTTGCAGATCCAATTTGCGGGAGATGATTGATGAGGCTAATGGTTTCGATGAGGTCCATAAAATGTTGCCCCCCACCTTATGAGGAAGACTTGACCAAATTCAAGGTCGACGAACTCAAACCGGAAAGGTTGGCGCTGAGGAAATGGGGAAAAGATTTCCGAGAGAAGAACATAGGTCCGCACAATCTCGGAAGCCGGGGTTACCTTGGAAAGGAGAAAATTTGGGCTAAGCAGGATGCGCAGAGGAAATGGCCGAACCCATATGACAAGATCACAGACCCGCAGGTGAGAAATTTTGCCAGGGCCCATTATAGGGAAGATCCCCAAAACCCCGATGATCTTATATTGAACAAGAAGGTCAAAGAGCTTGAGCATAAATATCTCAAAGAAGAAGAAAAAGAACGGCTTGCTCAGTCTGACGCGGGGTCCTCGGCGGCTATGAATAAGGAACCGTATGACACCCCTTTTATTAGGGCGCTTAACACGACGAAGGGAGTGGCCACAGACAAGAAGCCACATCATGGCGCAAGAAAGGGTCATAGGCATGCGCACTACTACCCAGACACCAAGGAGAAGAGAAAGGAGCGGAACAAGGTGCCAGAGAAAACGATCGAGCAACTGGTGAACGAGAGGGTCAACACCCTCCTTCCTCGCATCTGAGCGTATGTCTCTCAGTCCTTCGGGTCTTGGATGGATGGTAGCAGACAAGGGCCTCTCCCCATGATCAATATAGCCCCCATTGTTGCGTCTGCTCCGCAGTACGAGGCCGCCAACCCTGAGCCGCATGGTCGCGAAGATCCGTCACCACCCCACCAAGTCTCTGCCACGCCAACGACCCTAAGTGGTCCATCGCCATTAGCTCAATGCCCTTGAGGTAATTCAGCATCCACAACTTAATTATATATTATGACTTCATTCGTGGCGGCCTCAATCTCTAACGATGACCTCGTGACATTTCGCAGGCCGACGAGACGGGATGCACATTGCTCCTCCATGTGAACGACGGGTTAAAGGACGTCGCTAAAGGAAAGATCGACACACCTCTCAACCGCGTGTCCCACGGCGTGCGTATGCCCGACAGCATGTTCAGGGTGACATTGATTCAGGTGCTCCCCGATTGCGGTGCTCTCAATCCTCCGAACCAACCCCCCAATGCCGATAGAGAGTTAAACCTGGAGCAGTGCTTGGTTTGGCCATTGACATGGCCAAAATCACTAATTCGTTTGGACGCTACTCATGTCAACACTCCAACACCGGTCGAGGGGTCAGGGCACCCAAGCCAACACAAGTATTTCTCACCTGCAAAGTCCGTGCAACACGACGACGACGATGCTGAAGATGAGGACCCTAATGACTACCTCGTCGATGATCCTTATGATGAGGCCGGCCTGGATGATCTTGATGAACTTCTTCACAAGCGGAGGAAGCGGATAAATATCGATGCACGAAGCGTCTTTTTCTGTTCTCAAGAACCGGCAGCCCCCGAACAAGTTGGCCTCATCCAGGATGCCCACAAAGAGGCGGTACAAAATGTATTTCACAAGGAGCCTAAGAATATGGCATGGAAAAGAACTAAGAAGAGTTCTGACGTTGCCTCCATGAGCCATCCGGTGGAGGGGACTAAGTTGAAGCCTCCCGCACAACGGGTATTGGAAAGGATACCCATACACGACTGGCATCAGATCCATGAGTTGGGCAAACCGATGCTTCCGCCGAGGTTGGTCGCCTTGCTGACCGGTGATATGCTAGCGTCCATGATGGTGTTCTATTTCTGAAGGAGACGCTTCTCAAGGAGAAAATCCAACACTCCTGGTTTTGATCGCAAAGGTGCCATCTACGGTGGGATTTGTCACTGCAGGCAACGCAGACACGATCATCGTGAGATTTGATGACAAATTTCGGATGTTCCACTGGCAATCCCTCCACTCATCAATCGTCCGCCTTCTTACGCTCATTTTGGCGCAACAACTATCCGTAGAGAATACCATCGGCATCGTGTTAGTAGACCCCTACTACATGCAAGACATGTACTTGAACAACCCTAAGGGTAGGGAAAAAGCGGCAAAGTACATCAAAGAGGTGTTGTTGAAGAATTATATGCACAAGAGGATCGTTCTCCTGCCTTACTTTCCCGAGTAAGTCGTTAACTTGCCGCCATAACATGATTTCGTCTATTTCCCATCTTTAATTAAGTTTGCGCATATACAATTAATAGTGGTTACAATTTTTGAGGATTATATATGGACTCTTTGAACTGTTGTGCAGAAACAAATACGACACCCTCATCATGTTGTACCCGAGAGACTCGTTCACCCTATATCCCGACTCCACAAATAACTGTAGGAGAAGAACTACTCCCTCATCAAGTCTGTTCTCAATGAAGCTATGAACGGCTACATCAGGGAGGAAGGCTACTGCGGCAGAGTACAACAATATCAAGGAAAATATGTATTCAGACACCGGACGGAGTTCCCCTGCCCCAAGCAGGCGCCAGGCGGCCAGATGGAGGCGTGGTACCTCACCCAACACTTTCTGGAGTTCGTTAAGGAACAACAAAGTCTACAATTTATGTCTGCTGTGGACAAATGGTGTCGCAGCATCGTGTATTGGTCTGATGCTGACATCAGATGGAACTTCGGTCGCATCCAGCGCAAGCTCTCGACAACATCTATAGGGATGTAGTAAGTGCAAATGGGACTACGGGTTGCGGGGCCGACCACCTAACGATGAGATGCCACAACGTGTACTAGAGCAGGGTGACGAGAGATCATTCAACTCGTTAGAAGGTGCTCTTCCGTTCCCGCCGATGCAGAAGAAGAAGAAGAAGACAACGACCAAGAAATGATCAACGGTGTGACTCTATTAGTACAAATTGTGCTCCTAATAAGAACTTGTGCTTTTCTTTGCCGGCCTAATGCTTTTATCTTGGTCTACAGAGAGATGAAGAAGTGGATGGCACTGGCCTAGTGAAAGATCGCAAAGAAGAGGCGGAAGCTAAAGCCCATCACTTTTCTTTTTAATCGTCGATGTTCTGTGATTCTATATCGCGCGTTGTATGCATGTGGTCGTTAAACTTAATTAGATGGCTATTTTTGGTTCAAGAACTTGCGACCTAAACATGTTATCGAGATCGATGTGTATTAATGCATACATGTATATTAATATTTATGAAATTATTTTGGTACGATGATCACTCTCGGTCGCGTATATGATCTTGGTTTTGTGTGTATTGCATATGCATATATGCGATACATATATATATATATGTGTGTGTGAATGAAAAAGCTGGAGTGATTTGTATGTGTGACTTCTAGAAATAGTGTATAAACAATGTATTTGCACCCGTATACGGTTGAAATACGAAAATAAAGCACTATATATGAAAATACCAAAAAAACACTGGACGTGGTAGCGCTGGCAAACATAGCGCTGGCGAACAAGGCCGTGTTCGCCAGCGCTACGCCCTGCTACCGCTAGCGAAGCGCTGTTCGCAAGCGGTAACCCGCCAGTTTGTCACTGGTAGACTTTTGATGCGTCTCCAACGTATCTATAATTTCTGATGTTCCATGTTGATATTATGCCAGTTGCTACATGTTTTCTCACTTCTTTATAACATTTTTACACGTTTTCCGGGACTAACCTATTAACAAGATTTCAAGTGTTAGTTCCATGTTTTCTACAGTTTTTTATTTAGAAAAGTTGTTCTGATAATATTCTCGGAATTGGACCCCACGAATCCCGAAATTTCTATTTTCCCCGGAAGCATCGAGAAGTCCGAAGAGGATTTGAAGACGGGCACCAGGGGGCCCCTGCCATAGCCAGGCGCGGCCCCCCTTGGCCGCGCCTGGGGCTGGTGAGGCCACCCTGGTGGCCCACCGACGTCGCCCTTTCGCCTATTTATTCCCCTCTGAAGGAAAACCCTAGGCACCTGATCAAAAATCCCTGAAAAGTTCCACAGCCGCCGTCGTCGTCAACCCTAGATCAGGGGGTTCTGAAGCTGTCTCCCGGCACCCTGCCGGAGAGAAGATCATCACCGGAGGCCTCTTCATCACCATGCATGCCTCTGGAGTGATGCGTGAGTATTTCATCCTTGGACTACGGGTCCATAGCAGTAGATAGATGGTTGTCTTCTCCTCCTATGCCTCAATGTTTAGATCTTGTGATCTGCCTAACATGATCGAGATTGTTTTTATGTAATTATGTGTGCTGTGTTTGCTGGGATCCGATGAATATTGAACTTATGCCAAGTTGATTATAGTCTTTATTGCATATGCTATTTGTGATCCTGCATGCTTTCCGTTGCGAGTGGTTGCTCTGGCCAAGTAGTTGCTAGTGACTCCAAGAGGGAGTATTTATGCTCGATAGTTGGGTTCGTGCCTCCTTTTAGCCTGTGCTTGAGTGACAGAAACGTGACGGGGGGATGTGTTGTTGCCACTAAGGAGAAAACAGCGGTGTGAGTTCCCGCGTGCACAATCATTGCTTACATTACACACATTGCTTAATGCGATTATCTCTTGCTTAAACTTAATACCTAGGGGGGTTCGGATGATAACCTGAGGGTGGATTATTAGTCACACATGTAGTTGGATTACGGTCTATGTATATTGTTGTAATGCCCGCACTAAATATCATAGTAGTCATCATGTCATGAATGTGCACTACGGTGCAACCTCTATTTGTCAATTGCCCAGCTGTAATTTGTTCACCCAGCATACTATCTTTTATGGAGAGACACCACTAGTGAACCTATGAACCCGGTCCATTTTCCTACACTGTTAAACAAACCACTACAATTCCCTGATTTCTTTGCTTACTGCAAGCATACACCATTTTTCATACTATATGTCTAATCTTTGTTTTCAGCAAGACCGGTGAGATTGACAACCTCACTGTACCATTGGGACAAAGTATTTTGGATGTGCTGTGTTCAGGTTCCGCGTTGTTGCTGACACCGGTGAGACGCCATCACCATCGTCAGTGGCATCAACCTTCCGAAGATCCTCTTTCACCTACTGGATTGATAACCTTGGTTCTTAACTGAGGGAAATTCTTACCGTTGTACTATTCACACCCTCCTCTTGGGGTTCCCAACACGCCATCACAAGCATCAAGAATTTCTGGCGCCGTTGTCGGGGACTTAAAATTCATCATCATCAAGAAGTCTCCCCGTCAAGGCACCATCAAGGCGTAGCAAATAATTGCTGGCACCGTTACCAGGGAGGAAGAAGTCTTATGTCAAGGGGAGTCTCTCACTCTCAACCTCTTTATTTTGGTTATTGTCTTGTTTTTATTTTTTGTCTTGTTTTGCTTCTTTATATCAAAAACACAAAAAAATTAATTTACTTCATGGCTGTTATTTTTGCTTTTCTTCTCTTAGTTTAATCTCTAATCATGATTGTACCCAAGTTTACCTTGAAAGATGTACCAATAGGTAGAGGTGATATAATTGCGAAAGATAATATTGGAGAGTTCTTTAATTATGTTAGTAAGCACAAAGAATTTGAGGATAGATCCTTAGCTGAACTTGCTCCAGATTATGAAACCGCTGCAGCATCTCTAGTTTGTATGCTAGAAGCTAGGTTTGTTAACCTTAATCCCATTATACAAAAAATGTTCCTCAACCTTGATAACTTAAGGATAGCGAAAAAAGAGAGTTTGTTCTAGAAACTTTGTTTAAAGAATTTGGTGATGTTGCCATTGAGGCTAGAAACGTTTTTAACCGATTTAAGATGCCAGGCTCATGTGTAGATGTTAATAGCACACCGGGTAAAGCCAATGATAAGGAAATTAAAATACCAATACCCTTTAAATTGTTAGAAATTCATGAAGCTCTAGAAAAGAATTTTGATTGGATTGTTCCTGCAAACCCATTTGATGAAAGTAGTGTGCCTAAAAGTGCTGATAAAGGGACATATAAAACTTCTATAGATGAAATACAATTCATTGTTGAGGAGATTTCTAATCTTAATTTTGATTCTTCTTCACTTGAAAATACTTGAGTTGCTTTCTATGCCTCGTTGAAAGGCGTTAAAGAAAAGCGCTACCGGGAGACAACCTGTTTTATTTCTCCATTTTCAACCTGTTTTCCGTCGTTTCTTTCTGTGTGCTTTGCACCTGGGTGTTTTATATTTCCTTAGAAACCCCTATGTATCTTTTCTTTTGTGTCTTTGTTGAGCCAAGTAAAGCCTCTAGTGGAAAGTTGAGACTATATTTCGGATTTCTGCGCAGGAAATAGATTTCTGGTGTTAACTGTTAAATTCGTATAAAATCACAGAAAATTCAAAATGACCTGAGTTTTTTTGTGCGTAATTCTGGGATATATACGCAACTTTTCTTAGTTGAACACCTTTTGATTTGAGCAACATAAGATTTTCGAGAAAATTCATCTTTACTTGATGTCCTATTTTGACAGATTTCTGCCAATAATTGCATTTGCATCTTAATCTCTTTATTTTGGTGTTCTTTTGAGAAAAAGAGTTTTAAAAGAAGTTGTGACAGTAGCTAATGTGTTTATGAGTGTTAGGATTGTGTTGAAACTGAACCATGTGAATTTATTATTTTGATTGCACTAACGTTGCTAATGAAGATTGTGAGAAGTTTGGTGTGAAGGACATTTTCAAGGGTCAAGAGAAGAGGATGATATGACGTGATCAAGAAGAGTGAAGAGACTAAGCTTGGGGATTCCCCGGAGGTACATCCCAGCAAATTCCAAGAAGAATCAAGCATCTAAGCTTGGGGATGCCCAAGGCATCCCCTTCTTCATTGACAAATTATCAGGTCACTTCTAGAGAAACTATATTTTTATTCGGTTACATCTTATGTGCTTTACTTGGAGCGTCTTTTATTTCTGCTTTCAGTTTATTTTTATTTTTTAAATAAGCTTTGTTGGACCCCAAAATTCTTCTATTGTAGAGTGACATGCTCCGTTTTTTCATGGGAATACTTTGTATTCTTAATCTTTGTTTGGCTGTTGCATTTATTTAGCTCCTGTTTTGCATTCATCTCTTAGTTAGAGCTGTTAGTACTCTCTAGTTTTCATTGATATATGCTTAGAGAGAGTTTTTGTTGTCATATATATGTGCTTGGTTGGGAATAGAAATGATTATGTGATAGTTGGTATAGTGGAAAAATTCGCATGGTCTTGTAGATCACTAAACTGCTTCACTTGAATCACTGTTGTTGTTTTGAGATATTAATTTGCTTAATGGATAAACAGGGAGGACTAGTAAGTAGAAACTTTTAATGGTTGGTCTAAGATATTTGAAACTGTGCCACACTTCAAATTACCATCTGATAGAAACATTGGTATATGATTGGTACGAGTGATACAGTTCTGATTGGCATTTTGTTACACGCTACAGTCGTGGTAGCTAACAGTGACTTGTCACTGCCACGGACCCTCTTGGAGTGATTTTAATTGTGACTTGTAAAGATGATTTGCTTGCTGCAACTTATTAACTCGTGAGTCTATGTTGTGGTTCCTGGCACTTCCACCATCCATATTTGCTAACCTCTTCGGTACTGCCCATTGCCCTTTCTCACATTGAGAGTTGGTGCAAACTTCGCCAGTGCATCCAAATCCCGTGGGAGGAATTTGTTCTCCTACACATAAGACCATATATTCTTCCTCAAAAAAGCCACCATACCTACCTATCATGGCATTTCCATAGCCATTCCGAGATATATTTCTGCACAACATCCACCTCCATTATGTTACTTGATGATGAGCTTCATGGTTATTTATGCATACTGCTACACTGGCAGGAGCATGCAGTTGGATACATCAGAGATATTCCATTATGAGTTATGAGTACTAAAAGTGTGATGATTCATTGTAATATAGGATGTTGCTCCTACCGGTGAGGATATATAAAAAAAATGAAAAAGCCCAAAAAGAAAAAGAAAAAAAGGGCCAAAGAGAGAGGGGGGCATCACTATCCTTTTTACCACACTTGTGCTTCATCTTTAGCACCAATGCTTCAGTTTGGAGAAAGTTTTCATATTATCATTCAATCATAACTATGTGGGGAACTTTACATTATAGAACTTGGCTTGTATATTCCAATGATGAGCCTCCTCAAATGAGCTCTAGGTCTTCATGAGCAAGCAAGTTGGATGCACCCCCACTAGTTCCATTGGAGAGTTTCATACACTTATAGCTCTATGTGCATCCGTTGTGTGGCAATCCCTACTCCTTGCATAACTTTGGTTGTAAGACTTTCTCTTGTCTAATGACCACTTTTAGCTTTGTGAGACTTTGTTCCATTGACCTTCCAAACCCCCATAATGTTCTCTTTGCCATAACATCCTGGTGTCAGGGACCAACGCAGAACACTTGCTTGTTTTTAGTGCGCAAATAGTTTAAGATTCAAGCATTTCATCATGTGGAAAGCTTGACTTGATCCTAATAGGGGTTGTGAAGATCGTTTGACGTGCATGATATTGTTGTTCTTGAAAGCTTAAATCATCTCTAATAAACTTTGCACGGTTGATAGTCTTTTAGTATTGATTCATTAAAAGTTTTACTTCTTTGTTCTTTGTTTATGCATTACTAATTGATATCAAATATAGATCACAACTTTAGTTCATTTGATCCTAGTTTACATGCTCTGTTTTACATATTATGATCAAAATTGTGTGGTAGCATGTCACCTTAGAAATTATTTTGTTTAATCGTTTACCTACTCGAGGACGAGTAGGATCTAAGCTTGGGGATGCTTGATACGTCTCCAACGTATCTATAATTTCTGATGTTCCATGTTGATATTATGCCAATTGCTACTTGTTTTCTCCCTTCTTTATAGAATTTTTACATGTTTTCTTGGACTAACCTATTAACAAGATGCCAAGTGCCAGTTCCCTGTTTTCTGCTGTTTTTGATTTCAGAAAAAGTTGTTCTGGAAATATTCTCGGAATTGGACCCCACGAATCCCGAAGTTCCTATTTTCCTTGGAAGCATCCTGAAGTACGAAGAGGAGTCGAAGACGGGCACCAGGGGGCCCTCACCATAGCCAGGTGCGCCCCCCCTTGGTCCCGCCTGGGGGTGGTGAGGCCACCCTGGTGGCCCACCGACGTCGCCCTTTTTTCTATTTATTCCCCTCCGAAGGAAAAACCCTAGGCACCTGATAAAAAATCCCCGAAAAGTTCCGCAGCCGCCGTCGTCATCAACCCTAGATCAGGGGGGTTCTGAAGCTGTCTCCCGTCACCCTGCCGGAGAGGAGATCATTACCGGAGGCCTCTTCATCACCATGCCTGCCTCCGGAGTGATGCGTGAGTAGTTCATCCTTGGACTACGGGTCCATAGCAGTAGCTAGATGGTTGTCTTCTCCTCCTATGCCTCAATGTTTAGATCTCGTGACCTGCCTAACATGAACGAGATTGCTCTTGTGTAATTCTATGAGCTGTGTTTGCTGGGATCCGATGAATATTGAACTTATGCCAAGTTGATTATAGTCTTTATTGCATATGTTATTTGTGATCTTGCATGCTTTCCGTTGCTAGTGGTTGCTCTGGCCAAGTAGTTTCTAGTGACTCCAAGAGGGAGTATTTATGCTCGATAGTTGGGTTCATGCCTCCTTTTCACCTGTGCTCGAGTGACTGAAACGTGACGGGGGAGGATGTGCTGTTTCCACTAGGGAGAAAACTGCGGTGTGAGTGCCCGCGTGCACAGTCATTGCTTACATTACACACGTTGCTTAATGCGATTATCTGTTGCTTGCAACTTAATACCTAAGGGGGTTCGGATGATAACCTGAGGGTGGATTATTAGTCATAGATGCAGTTGGATTACGGTTTATGTATATTGTTGTAATGTCCTCACTAAATATCATAGTAGTCATCATGTCATGAATGTGCACTACGGTGCAACCTCTATTTGTCAATTGCCGAGCTGTAATTTGTTCACCCAACATGCTATCTTTTATGGAGAGACACCACTAGTGAACCTATGAACCCCGGTCCATATTCCTACACTGTTAAACAAACCACTACAATTCCCTACTTTCTTTACTTACTCCAAGCATACACCATTTTCCACACTATACGTCTAATCTTTGTTTTCAGCAAGACCCGTGAGATTGACCACCTGACTGTACCGTTGGGACAAAGTATTTTGGTTGTGTTATGTGTAGGTTCCGCTTTGTTGCTGACACCGGTGAGGCGCCATCACCACCGTCAGTGGCATCAACCTTCCGAAGATCCCCTTTCGCCTACTGGATTGATAACCTTGGTTCTTAACTGAGGGATATTCTTACCGCTATACTCATCACACCCTCCTCTTGGGGTTCCCAACACGCCATCACAAGCATCAAGAATTTCTGGCGCAGTTGCCGGGGACTTAAAATTCATCATCATCAAGAAGTCTCCCCGTCAAGGCACCATCAAGGCGTAGCAGCTTTCTCCTACTAGTGTCTTAATCCTAGCACTTATCCTAAGTTTAGATTTATCCCCCTTCTTAATGTGGCATGAGTGGGTAACTTCCACTCCACATGAAAAGAGATCCAAATGATCCCCCAATTCTTCCTCGTTCTCATTATTGTATTCCTCACATAAATTAGATGCCGTTCTCAAAACCAAACAATGTGATTCAACACAATTCTCATCTCAAAGATTATCATTTAAGAAAGTAATGTGACGAGTGGCTTGCAAACTTTTTAGACCATTAACAGCCAAGTCTACTTATGATGGAGATTCTCCCAAAGAGACCCCTAGTCTAGACGACCGTTGAACAATTGATCTATTCGAAAGAGATGAAAAAGATAAACTTGGGTTTGAAATTATACTTGCAAGCTTGTCATCTCGAAGCGCAGCACGCATGGAAGCCTTCTCAAGAATCGGTGTGCCAGCGTCGTGTTGTGCCCGGATACGAGCACTATAGCGCTTCCCCTCGGATTGCGGGTCTTGTATGCCTCCAAAGTCTATCACCGCCGCCCTCGACGGAGTTGAATTGGTCTTTGTCCCTACATCCTCTTCGCCACACCACATGCCTCCGGCCAACACCGGAGTTGTCTTCTCTAAGTCCACTACAACAGGAGTGACAACCGCATCCGCTTATACCAGCGAGTGCACCACCTCTGATCTCGGGTGTGCGTGTGAAAGCACCACCAGCGGGTAGTGACAGAGGTCCATGTGCCCTTGCAGACGAGACCAGGTATCTCTCTCCCGACAAACGGATAACAGGTAATGTACACATCACCGGAGTGCACGGCGACAACTTGCCTTTCTCCTTACCCTCCATATCTCCTTGAAGTACTTGAGCGATACGGTCCTCTGCAAGCTTGAGCATGGATGCCACTCCTTCCCCTTGAAAAGCCACAACATGAGTCAACTGATGGGAGCAGAATGGCGCGGATGGAGCTGCCATGGTCGCGGAAGCAAAGTTAGTAGAATCCCGCTCCGGCGGCAGCGATTTGCACTGTTCTGTGCACGGCAGAGTGGTCACCACGGCAGAAAAACCCCCATAACCCTGCCCTGGTAGCAGCGTTTTGCCGTTTTTTGTGCCTAGCAGAGAAAGCACGCTTCCACTCCTCGGCAGATAAAGCACTGGTTTTGTGCCCGTCAGCACTTGCGCGTGCATCCTCCCGCTTGTCTCTTCACACGCAGTTGCAAAAGTTGCAATTTTTTCATCAAGACATGATTTTCTTTCCATTAATTCCGAGGCCACGATTTGGCCTCCATCATTTCCCCTTTGACAAGAGGACAAAAAATCACACCCGATTTCAATGCCTCCGCAGCTCTAGGACCATTAGAATTCAAAGTTGCAGAGTGATCCAGCATGGGTACATCCTTGCTAGCTGAGTCATGAACCCCTTTTGAACTGTTATCATCAAGAGTTGTGTTTGAAAGGGCGTCCCTAAAATCATCACCGAGATCTCCATCATCATCTTTATCCTCCTCATCAGGTAACTCAGACATATGGAAATCATCAACCTCCTTCTTATCCTCTCCTTCAACCACAAATGTGAGAGGTATATTTGTAAGGTTCAACAAGCAACCCACAAGAATTCGAAGCACTCCATGCTTCCTCGTATATTCCATGTTTGTCTGCAGAGTTTTGCCGAGGAAAAAGCCCACGGCCCAAAGAGCTAAGAAATCTCCAATGTGCTCACTTGGGATACCCGAGACATGCACCCACATCTCCGGTAGAGTTTCCATAGGCTCCACCTTTTGTTCCCAATTGTCAACTGTCATCTCGCATGAAGAATTAGGAACCTTACATGTCGCAAAAACTTTTAGGCGCTCCAACTCAATCTTTGATAGCAATTGCACCTTGAAGACATTGTGACCCATCTAACGGACATCCCAAATAAAATTATCAGTAGGAATTAATCTTTGCAGCTGCGTTGTAACTTGAGGGATAGGCATCTCTCCCCTACTCACAATTACTGATGCAAGCTTCAAATTCTCCATCCTCGGTTGATAATTATCCAATAGTGGCATCCCAAAGAAAGTGAGCCCCTCGTGCGCATATCCGTACATAACAAGATGCGGCTTAGGAGGCGACAACATTTGGTCATTGCCCAGCCACATGCTCCTTAGACTGACAAATACCATTGTCGTGGTGGTGTCACGGCAGATGCCATGGGATGGCTAAAGATGTGGGGACGAAGGACGCTGGAGGTGCTCGGGGAGGGATCACGCGACGAGTAGCCGCGTGAGGTACGAAGCAAACACTGCAAACAACACGATCTACCCAGGTTCAGGGCCCTCGTGAGGAGGTAAAACCCCTACTCCTGCCTTTCTCTATGTATTCTGGTGTCTCACCGAGTAGCCACAGTACAATGTTCTTGCTACCGAGTAGCCACTCTCCTCTCTAGGTGATGAACTAGGTCAAGAATTAGGTCACCAAGTGTTCGATCTCAACGTGCGATGTGGCGATGCCTCACGCAGGAGGCGGCGGAGCACCTTATATACCTGGTGCCCAGCCGGATATGTCCAAACCTAGACAAGTGTCGACATAGTGTGCACATCGTCCTTCTTCCGGGTTCCCTGCTGACAGCTTTGGTTCCTAATCTTGGCTGCATCTGGAAAGTCGTTGGGCAAAACAAGGGGACAGACTGGTATCACTGTGCCAAACACAGAGTAGGGCCCCCTTATCCTGCGACGGCCTGCTTCCATGCTGTCACTGTCAGGCAGGCCGGTCCCAGATGAACAGTAGTTCGAATAGTGCCAAGTACGGACCCAGGATACGCGGGATCCTGTATCAGAACGGCTCCTTTGACTTTCTGGCCCGAGTAGGTTCCCGCCAATTTTACTCGGGCCAACTCTTCTACTCGAATGGACAGAACTTGATTGATATCTCCTTCTGGTCATCTTGAGATGGGACCGAGTAGCAGTCGACCGGGTAGCAAATACCGGGTAGTCGGCTACTCGACCAAACCTCTCTTCTGACAGTCGCCTTTACCACTTGCCTTTACCCTACTCGGGGGTAACCCCCCGACAACCATACACCGGCATAGAACAGTTGGAAAGAAAGTGCCTCGCCACCCCGCAGAGAAAGCACTTCAATTTATCAAATTTATTCCCTTTTTCTAAATTGCACCAGCCACCGCCGTAGCCATCTGCTCTGTTGTAACTGCTTGCCCACTATGATGCTGACAATCAGCCGGGACCGAAGTTGGCTACGCATTGGGAACTGTCGCAGCCCCCCATGACATACCCGCGACCGCCACCGCCTGATTATTCCTTGGTTGCACTGTCTGCACCACCGCTCGCTCCACCGGCTACACACGCCCAACAGCTTGCACAGCTTGCGCTCCCGCAGGTGGAGGAACGACTAGGGCTCTACGGGCTCTCCTAGCACCATGACGATAGTTGTCCCGAAACCCCTGGTGCCCACCTCTACCATGACCAAACGGACCACGTCCTTGATCATACCGCTCACCTCCAGATGAACCACATGGAGCCTTGCGAGGGAAGGATCAACCCCTCGCCCGGTGTCGTGGGGTTGTCACGACAAGTTTCCTCATATGAGAACTTAGGTGCGAGGCCATTGGCACAACGTGAAGCTTCAAAAGGATTGATTCGGTATCGAGAGGAAAAACTTTACCCAGGTTCGGCCCATTGATTCAGGGTAAAACCTACTCCTGCTCGATTGTTATTGATAATATCAAACTCGATTACATGGTGCGAAATCCGGCTACCTATGTCTCGAGGAACTAGAATTTAGTATTTCTGTCTCTAGGGACCCGACTTATATAGCCGCCGGGTTCCTAGATATACAAGGTAATCTAGGTTCTTCCTGTCCTCGGAGTCCTACTAGGACTCCGGCTTTTTCCAAGACTAACTCTAGCTTTCTGGGTAGGAAACTAGACTCCTGGACACCGAGTCTTGGTCATGCTGTCCCAAAGGGATGGACCCGGTTTAACTCCATGGGCCATTTTGGCCCAAATGTTCGTAGGCCGGGTCCATCTTGCAGCATCCGTGAGGACCCGGATTATCATTCCCCCAACATTAGCCCCCAGATTATTATGAACTCTCTAGGCTGCAGCCTAATTTGTTCATGATAAGCTCCCAAAATGCAAGAAAGAATACAACTAACAAATTTGTTAGTTAAATCCGGGTCCATCCTTCTTTTCCTATGACTCGGACTTTTCATTTTGGCCACTGGAAGGTAGACCCAGATCTTTCTTTCGGCCGTAACAAAGCATTGAAACTTATCTTTCCCTTTTTATTTAAATGGAAAATACTTTAAATCCAATTGAAGATTCGCTTTTATCGCTTTATCCTGTCCCGAGAATCAAGGTAACAGAATATTTTATGATAAAAACCGTATCCTTAGTTTTTGGAAAAATAGGATTTGACCTAAGTCAAATTTCGTCCTATGTGGCATTCCTTAGGGGTGAATCTTCAAATATTACCGCGGAAAACCCTAGGGTTTTTACCACACTATATATACCCTGGGAGGGGTGAGACCTGTGTTGATTCCCTCTGTATGGAATAACTTCTTCTTCTTCCTCCAGCGCCGCCCGAGAGCTCTCAAGCTTTCTTCATCTCCACCGTCGCTGGATTTTCTCCACCGCCGCTCGAATTTCTTCTCGCTTGGATGGGAAGAAGAGCATGGATACCAAAGGAGGATCCAGAGATGGTCGTGGGAAGAAACCGGCTTTTCTTTGTTATTTTCTCCTTTGCAATCATTTTCTCATTAGTATATAATTACTAACGTGAACCTATATTTTTCCTTTGAAAATTTTAGGTGATCGTCATGCCAACAACTTCAAAAGTCCTCCTCTCAAGCTGAAGTTTATTTTCAATTGGTCACGCAGTTGTGCCGTGGTTCTGCTACTTGTATTCATGAAGTACGAGGATGGACCCGACCTCGAGTCCGGCATGGATATACTTTGAAGGGGCTATCTTGTGTCCCAAAATGGAGATGGCTCTGGAAGGCCTATGCTTTCCGCAAGAGAGCTAGCCGCACCCTATCGCTTGCCAAGGCTTACTATCCCAACATAAAGCCGGAATTATTGGTTGTTGGTTTTCCAGAGTTCAAAATTGACAAAACCCCGTTTACTGAAGATGACGTCATGGCCATTGAGAAAGAGACCCGACAGGATGCCACTATTATCGCACAAGGGCTGGACATAGTCAGGATGCAACCCGAATATGATAACAGGAACAAGAGGATGGAAATTCCTACTCCCAAGTTTGTGAAACTTGAACCGGCTCCTCCACGCACTCCAACTACCATGGTCCCTGTTTCAGGGTCTAGTACGCCTGCTGCGATTGATGGTGCAGGCGTGCACTCGTTGGGAAACCCCAAGAGAAAGGTTAGGAAGAGTGAAGCGGCAATTTTTCCCTCAGAAAGAAACCAAGGTTGAATCGACCAATAGGATAAAGAAATCACTTCCGACGGTTGATGCAGCTGATGTTGGGAGGGCACACTAACGGTTCAGCAGCAACGTGGAATCTAAAAAACACAATCAAATTACTTTGCCCCAACGAAGCAGCGAGGTTGTCAATCTCACCGGTTTTACTATAACACGGGATTAGACGTATAGTGTGGAAAATGGTATTTGTTTGCAGTAGATAAAAGAGAACAATAATTGTAGAGTAAAAAACGGGAAAAACAGTGGTTGCAGTGGCTGTATATCAGTGTAAAGAAATTGACCGGGGTCCACAGTTCACTAGAGGTGTCTCTCCAAAACAGATAGATAACATGATGGATAAACAAATTACAGTTGGGCAATTCACAGATATAAAGGCTGTCCCGTAGTGCACATGCATGACATGATGATTACTATGTGATTCATGCGGGCATTACAACAAGATACATAGACCGTTATCCAACTGCATCTATGACTAATAATCCACCCTCGGAGTTTCATCCGATCAAACCTTGGGTATTAAGCTGCAAGCAACAGATAATTGCATTAAGCAGAGTGTGTAATGTAAAAAATTAAATCATCCTTAGACAAAGCATTGTTGCTTTCTCCCTAATGGCAACAGCACATCCCCACCCGTTACGTTTCAGTCACTCGAGCGTGAGTGGAAGGGAGGCATGAACCCACTATCGAGCATAAATACTCCCTCTTGGAGTTACAAGCATCAACTTGGCCAGAGAATCTACTAGTAACGGAGAGCATGAAGATCATAAATAAAATACACATCAAAGAACATGATAGATTGATAATCATTGTACATAGCATTCAATATTCATCAGATCCCAGCAAACACAACATGTAGCATTACAATAAGATGATCTTGATCATGTTAGGCAGCTCACAAGATCTAAACATGAGGCATAAAGAGGAGAGAACAACCATCTAGCTAATGTTATGGATCCGTAGTCCAGGGATGAACTACTCACGCATCACTCTGGAGGCAGGCATGGTGATGAAGAGCCCTCCGGTGATGATTCCCCCTTCCGGCAGGGTGCCAGGAAGAGCTCCAGAACCCTCCCGAACTAGGATTGACGATAACGGTGGCTGTGGATCTTTTTAGTGGAAAAGGCTTGGGTATTCAGGGTTAACCTGTGGAGGAGCTTAAATAGGCGAGAGGGCAACGTCGGTGGGTGGCCAGGGGGCCCACACCACCAGCTGGCGCGGCCGAGGGGTGCGCCGCCCTATGGTGTGAAACCCCGGAAGTCCCCCTTTGGGTCTCCTCCGGACTCCGTGTACGTGACGACTCTCTGACTCTAGTATTTTGTTTCGTCCAATTCCGACAATATTTCGAGAACAACTTTTCTGAAACCGAAAACAGCAGAAAACATGAACTGGCTTTGTGGCATCTTGTCAATAGGTTAGTCCCAGAAAATCCATGAAAATGGCATAAAGTGTATAAGAAACATGTAGCATAAGGCCTGAAAATAACATGGAACATCAGAAATTATAGATACTTTTGAGACATATCAAGCATCCCCAAGCTTAGTTCCTACTCGTCCTCAAGTAAGTAAACGATAAAAACAAATAAATTTTGAGGTGACATGCTACCGACATAAACTTGATCATCATAGTGTAAAGCATGTAAACTAGGATCAAATGAATAAAGGTCGTGGTTTATAGTTGATATCAAATCGAGTAATCTATAAACCATTAGGAAGAACAAAGTAAAACTTTTCAATGAATCAATGCAAAAAAGACAATCAACAGTGCAAAGTATATTAAAGATGATTTAAACTTCAAGAACAACAATATAATCATCCTAAGCATCAAACTCTCACAACAACTCTTGTTAGGATCAAGTCAAGGGACAACAATATGCACGTAGAAAAATCATCAAACTATTTGTGCAATCAAAACAAGCAAACATTCTATATTGGTCCTGGAACCAGGATGTTATGGCTAAACAACATTATGGGGGGGTTTGGAAGTTAAATGGAAGAAAGTCTCACACAGCTGAAAGTGATCATTATACAAGAGGAAGTTTTATAATCGAAGTTATGCAAGGAGTAGTGATTGCCACACAATGGATGCACCTAGAGCTATACGTGTATGAAAGCTCTCCAATGGAACTAGTGGGGGTGCATCTAACTTGCTTGCTCACGAAGACCTAGAGCACTTTTGAGGACGCTCATCATTGGAATATACAAGCCAAGTTCTACAATGTAAAGTTCCACACATAGTTATGCAAGTCATAAAATGAAAACTCTCTCCAAACTGAAGTATTGGTGCGAGGTAAGCACAAGTGTGGAATAAATGATAGTAGTTCTACTCCCTCTCTCTTTGGCCCTCTCTCTTTTTTGGGTGGGGGGAGGCTTTTTTTTTCTTTTTTTTACATAACCTCTTAGGTAGGGGCAACACTCTATTTAAATGAACCATAAAACTTTTAGTACTCATAACTGAAACCGAAACATCTCTGATGTATAAAACTAAATGCTCATGCCAGTGTCGCAGTATGCAAAATAACAATGAAACATGTAAGATAATGAAGATGGATGTTGTATGGCAATATATGTCGGAATGGCTACGGAAATGCCATGATAGGTAGGTATGGTGGCTCTTTTGAGGAAGATATTTGGGCTTATGTGTAGGAGAACAAAGTCCTCCCACGGGGTTTTGATGCACTGGCGAAGTTTGCACCAACTCTCAATGTGAGAATGGGCAATGCACAGTACCGAAGAGGCTAGCAAATATGGATGGCGGAAGAGCTAGAAAACCGCAACTTAGAACTCACAAGTTAAAAAGATTACAACTAGAAATATGATCATACAAGGCATAATGAAAAATCACTCCAAGAGGGTCCGTGGCAGTGACACGTCACTGTTGGCTACCCCGACCGTAGCGCGTAACAAAAAGCCATTATGATTGTTATTAGCAGAGGAAGTCACATACCATTATACTATCAACTGGTTATTCAAGTGTGGCACAATTTCAAGCTTTTAGCCCAACCATTATTTATTTTTACTTTACTAAACCAGCATGCTTACCACTGAGCATATTAACATCTCAACAGCAAATAATCAAGTGAAACAGTTTAATGATCTACAAGAGTATGCAAGCCTTTCCCAACATACCATCTACCACACGTAGCATTTTCTATTTCCATCAAACACCAAACAATATATATTTCAACACAAACTCTCCAACTAATATAGCAATGAAACAAGAGAGTACTAACACTACTCTACTAGAACTAACAACTCTGAATAAGAGATGCATGAAAAACATGAGCTAAAAGGATTTGCAGCACAAAACTAACAATACGAGCATGGAAGAAAACGGGTATTTATATGAAAAGGTGGAGAGTGTCTCTCTCCCACACAAGAATGTTGCGTTCCAACTATATTTATTGCAGCAAAGAAAACAAAACTAAAACAGACGCTCTAAGTAAAGTGCATATGATGTGACCGAATAAAAATATAGTTTCACTAGAAGTGACCTGATAAATTGCTGATGAAGAAGGGGATGCCTTGGGCATCCCCAAAATTAGACGCTTGATTCTTCTTACAATTTGCTGGGATGAACCACAGGGGCATCCCAAGCTTTGTCTTTTCACTCTTCTTGATCACATTATATCACCCTCTTCTCTTGATCCTTGAAAACTTCCTTCACACCAAACTCAAAGTAATTCTCATTAGAGGGTTAGTGCACAATCAAAAAATTCACATATTCTCCTTGGGAACAAGCATTATTAATACTTTTTAAACATTATCTACACCCACTGATGTTTTGTGGAGCAAAGAAATCCACTCAACATAGTAAAAGAGAGAATGCAAGTAAAAAGGCAGAATCTGCCAAAACCAGAACATTCTGTAAATACGAATTTTTTTGAGGCACTTATGCTCAAATCAAAAAAAAATGAAAAGCTAGAAAAGTTTCGGATCTATCTGCGGAATAAGCAAAAAAAATTGCAAGTCATTTTGATCTTTCTGTGAATTTTCATGAATTAAACGATGGACAACAGAAGTCCGTTTCCTGCGCAGAAATCCAAATCTAACTTCAACTTTTAATAGAGACTTCACTTGGCACAAAAAATGCGAGAAAATAAAGATACAAAGGAGTTGCTACAAAAGTAAACAACACCTTGACTCAAGAAAAACAAAAAAAAACAATGCAAAAATAAAACCATGGGTTATCTCCCAAGAAGTGCTTTTGTTTAACGCCTTTTAGCTTGGCCTAGAAAACTAGAATCAAGTATTTTCAAGTGAAGAAGCATCCAAATCAATCATTTCCTCTAAAACACCACTTGTAGCAATTGGTACTTTAGGTACCCCTGAACATGATTCAACATGCACATCACTTTTAGTTTCACTAAAAGTTTTATCAATTTTAGGCACATTATGGGGTTTTGGTTTAGGCACCTTGGGGACATACATAAATTTTTGCTCTTTTCCCATAAAAGCTTTCTCCCTCTTAAACTTAAGAGAAGAAAAAGTTGAAATTAAAGTTTCCATAGCCTCCTCTAGTTTACCAATCCTAATGTTTTGATTATCATGGGTATTGGTAGCCTTTAAAACAGTAATTATCTTATTGATACTTACTATTGATTCATTAACTTTGCTAGCATTGTCAAGGAAATTTGGCAAATTTTTCTCCATAGAGTTCAACTTTTTTATAACATGATCTAAAGTGATCTCGATTTTAACAACTTTAGTAGGTGGTGTTCCAACTAAACTTTCAATTAAATTATAGGCTTCCAAAGAAGCAGTTCCCAGAAAATTACCACATGTAAGAGTGTCTAGAACATACCTATACCAGCTAGTAATACCAACATGAAAAATCCTAAGAAGGATAAAGTATAATATTTCTTACTACACCTATGATGAGCATCACTTATTATATACCAAGCACCTTTCAAAGTTTCTCCTCCTTGTTGCTTAAACGAACGAACCTCAACTTCAGAAATACTCATTTTAGCAAGATTAAAAATAGGATAAAAATAAAAACTAGAATAAGAACTATTTTTTTGTGTTTTTTATATAGAGAAATAAACAATACAAAATTAAATAAACTAAGCAAAACAAAAACAAAGTAAAGAGATTGGAGGTGAGAGACTCCCCTTGCAGAAATCATGTTCCTCCCCGACAACGGCGCTAGAAAACTTGTTAATGGTGCAGGTGTGCACTCGTTGGGAAACCCCAAGAGAAAGGTTATGAAGAGTGCAGCGGCAAGTTTTCCCTCAGAAAGAAACCAAGGTTGAATCGACTAGCAAATGAAAGAAATCACTTCCGAAGCTTGATGCAGCTGATGTTGGCAGGGCGCACTACCGGTTCAACATCAACGTGGAATCTACACAACAAAGTCAAATTACTTTGCCCCAACGAAGCAGTGAAGCTGTAAATCTCACCGGTTTTGCTGAAACACGGGATTAGACGTATAGTGTGGAAAATGGTATTTGTTTGCAGTAGATGAAAGAGAACAATAATTGCAGTAGTAAACAGCGGGAAAAACAGTGGTTGATGTGGTTGTGTATCAATGTAAAGAAATGGACCGGGTCCACAGTTCACTAGAGGTGTCTCTCCAAAACAGATAGATAACATGCTGGGTAAACAAATTACAGCTGGGCAATTCACAGATAACATGCTGGGTAAACAAACATGATGATTGCTATGTGATTCATGCGAGCATTACAAGATACATAGATCGCTATCGAACTGCATCTATGACTAATAATCCACCCTCGGAGTGTCATCCAATCAAACCTTGGGTATTAAGTTGCAAGCAATAGATAATTGCATTAAGTAAAGTGTGTAATGTAAAAAATAAAATTATCCTTAGACAAAGCATTGTTTTTTTCTCCCTAATGGCAACATCACATCTCCCACCCGTTACGTTTTTGTCACTCGAGCGTGAGTGAAAGGGAGGCATGAACCCACTATCGAGCATAAATACTCCCTCTTGGAGTTACGAGCATCAACTTGGCCAGAGCATCTATGTAGCGATCCCACATTTAAATAATGTAAGAATATTTGTGTTAGTGTGCCAGTCCCTGGATCAAATGCTAGCACCACAGTGTAAAATGAAATATCATGCAATTGCATCAAATTCTATTACATCGCATGATCCAGTGTTTACAAAATAGACTACAACTTGCATAGTCTTAGAAGATTAGCAGAAAACAAAGAACTACAGCGGAAAACATAGAACAACATTGAGCCCATCTTCTACATGTGCCACAGGCAAAACATGTTGGCGATAGTCTCGAGATCCTAAACGAAATCCTCACTCGTCTTCAGAAACATCTGCAATATGGAATATGTAGCCACAAGGGAGTCAATACAATTTAATGTATTGGCAAGTAACACTATGGTGGATATAAATGGCAAGACTAATACTACATGCTTATTTGGCTGAGTGGAGTTTTGGCTAAGTTTGCATAAAGCCAGTTTTCTCCTATCACTTTTGTAAAACCAACTTTTCTTTTCAAAAGGGTGGCAACATTAGATTAAGATCCAAGCACCACAATAATGTTCACTTGGTCAAAATTTTACTTATTGAAATTGATGATGAGATTCTTCCGTCATTCCTTGTCCAGCTGCTCATAGTTGTCCATAACCGGGGACACGGCTAAGATCTTAGTTTGTTGACTCTGCAGAGGTTGTGCACTTTCACCCTTTGTCTTCAATTAGCCCAAACATCCTATACACCCGGAGTGCATCATGGAAAGGAGAGAATTGAGACGAGATCTTTCAGAAGAAGAAGTCCAAACCCACCGGCAAGACCGTTCCACCTATAATTTTGCTACATCTGCTAGTCAAGCCTGGGCTGAACTCTCACAACTTAGTTGATCAAGACAGAGCCCATATGTCAAAAGGCTACACGGCAAGCTACTAAACTTAGAAGGACATAGTAATCTCTTTGTTCCTGGGTGGCCATCCGCAAGTGACAACCTCAAGTGGAATAACCCTTAGATAAGGGCCCTGAGGCAACACTCAACATAAACCAGTCTTACCACTTCCACCCAGGTGGTTCATTCATTAGTTATACTTAGGATTTTTCCTCAACATCTAGTAAAACAATTTGTAATATTTCATAGCATCTACTAAGTTCTAAGGCTATCAAAATAACAAGGGTAAAATAGAAGGCTACACACTACTAGGATAATAGCATAGCATAATATAACTTAATAAAATTTCCTATCATGCATACTACTCAAAATCAACTAATGCATATAGAAAATAATGGGTAGTTGATGGTGTGTTACTTGCCTTGTTGAAGTTGGTGAAGATATCACACTCTCTTCAGAAAAGATCATTGCTCTCCGTACAATCTATTCATTGACAACACAAAACCAAATAAACAAGCATCCTAACAAACAAACATACAAGTGTAGAAAACATACATAGCAACTAACATATAAAAAGGGGCTTAACCAAGTTGGTTAGGACAAGGTCTAGGTTTGAGTTGAAAGATTCATTCTCTAGTGGTCTCATACTTGTTAAGGAAATTCCAAGGGTTTACTTGGGATGGACTAGGTTGAGTTTTGATGTCATCTAACTTTATTATAAACATACTTGTCGAGGAAGTTCCAAGAGTTCACCAAGGTGATCTCACTATTTCAACTAAAGTAACACATAACAATATGTAACACTTAGTCATCTTCATCAAGACATTTGAGTGATCTAAGTTAGTCTTTCCATTTTGGCTTAAGGTAGGTCTAGGTTAAACTAACTTCATATCAAAGGATATAACAATATAAAGTATTGGGCTTTTCCATTTGGGTCAAGGGTTGGACAAAAACAACTTTCTAAATCTTCAACTTGTATGGATGGCTCCAAGTCTTCACATGCTTGTCTTCTTGAAGTTCATCTTCATGCTTATATTGTAGTTTCCTCCTTGTTGTGAAGCTTCTCTTGTACTTGATAAATCTTCAAGATCTTCACTTCACTACTTGGTTTAGGTATGGGATGGGCACAAATACCACTAAGTTAATTTGAAAGAAAATTTAAGAAGAAGGATAGAAATAGAGAGGAAGATGTCTTCTTCTTCATTTCTTCATACATTTGTACTTCATTGAGTTTCTTCTATTTGTTGTGAAGCACAATTCCCTTAATTTAAATTCTTCAATGATCTTCTTTGTAGCTCTTCATGTTGCCACTAAGTTGGAGATGAAGTTTTCTTCTTGTGCTTGAGTCTTGATCTCCAATTTGTTAGCTTGATGATTTCTTGAAGCATGAAAGGGGAGTGGATAAGTAGATAGAAAACTAAATTTCACTACTTGGTACTATATGTGATTGACACATTCTAAGGACTTGGCTTGGCTCCAAATAGACATAACATCAAGGAATAACAGTTGAAAACAAATCCTAAGACATGGTAAAGATGGATGAATCACTAGGTTGGGTTTTTGGTCAAAAACACATGGTCATGGTCCAAGTATGTCCAAAATGGCTGGGCAAGGTTGTTTCTGGTTCAAGGTTATCAAATGGAGCACTTTTGCAAAAGGAACTATATTGAAAATATTTATAGAAATTAATTTATGTCAAAAATACTCAAATAGACAACTTAATTCTAAATTCAATTTTAATTTGTTCAAATATTATTTTGGGACAGAGGATATGAAAGTACACATCCTAAGGTTTCCAAATTTATTTTATTTACAAGTTTTGGATTTGTAGAATTTGAATTATGCCAAATTTTATCAAACAAGCATATTTGAATTTGAACAAATTTAAGTTTGTCAAATTTGAATTTGGCCAGTGCCAAAAGTTTCTAGATGTCAAGGGCTTTTCAAAAAGTCCAAGATTGCTAAATTTGGCTAAGTGGTTGAAAAGATATGATGATTTGAAGTTGCAGGGGCTTTTCTGCAAATCTGCCAAAAATTCTACCGGGAGAAAAAAAGAATTAAAGGGCTGGCCACGTGGCTGGATCTGATTGGGTGTTGTTGCTGACTGTGCACGCTGACTGGGCCGATGACATGGATAAGTAATTTGGATCTGGATCGTTGGATCTAGATCCAACGACAGCGTACCCCTTCGCCTAGATCTAATCGTGGTCGTCCATCCAAAATCGCACGGCACAGAGAGGTGGAGGGATCTCACCGGTGGTTTTCCGCCGGAATATGGCGTTGCGGCGGCGCCGCGGCTCGGAAGCGGACGGCGGCAGCTCTCCGGAGGGGCTTGAGCTCGACGAAGACCACGGTGAGGTTCAGCAGAGCATGGAGGTTCGAATGGTGACGATGGCGTCCACCACGGTGACTCCTGTCGACGGTGCGGCGCGGACCCGAGGTGGAGCAACTCCGGCGAGCACGGAAGTGCACGGCGGCGACGAACCTGCGATGAAAAAGGTGGGGGAAGGTTTCAATGGGGAGCGCACGGCCACGGGGAAAGTGGAGGACCACAGAGGGGCGGCGAGAACTCACGGTGGCAGCCGGAATCTGCAAAAGACGGCGGCGGATCCCGCGGACTCCGGCGAGCAAATTTCAGAGCTTGGGGGCACGGTTTTCTTTGAATCCAGAGGGAAAACGGAGAGGAGGAGACGGGCTTTGTAGCCATGGGCTCGGGCATGAAATTAATAAACTGAAACGGCTGCAATCAAACGGATTAAAACGGTCGTTTTCGGTTTCTAGAGGAAGAAGAAACGGTGACGCATTGATGACATCATCAATTCTTTTAATTTTCTTTTTAATTTCTGTTTAATCATTTCTTTAATAACTTCTGTATAAAAACTCCAATTGGCATGAAACCAATTTCCAAATTCTTAAAATTAAATTGCCTTTCCAGAAATACCATTTTCACAAACTTTTGAACATATTACATTTTTGAATTATGAAATTTGAATAATTCATTAAAAGTGACTTAATAGCATTTTTAATAGAAAATCAAATTTAATTTTTAAGAAAGGGTTTTATAAAAATAAAGAGACATTATATAAGTCAAATATCATTATTGAAAATCATTTACACTTGTTTAGCTATTTTATATTTTGAAATAAAAATGATTTCACTAATAGCCTATTAATGCCATTTAAAAATATCAATTATATAAATAAAAATTATTGGTTGAATAAAATATCAGAGACATCGATGTGATAAAATAACATTTTACAAAATCATATTTAATGGTTTTCATATTTTATGATTTTAAAATATGAAGAAACAATGATAGTCACTTTAATAGAAAACATTAATTTTTATATGATTAAAACAATTTTTAGAAATATTTTCTATGGTTCAACTATTGTTTCCTAAGACCCTTTTAGGAACTTTCATATTGTATGTTTTCAACATATTAGTGAAACCACAATTAGTATCCTTTTGTTATATTTCAAACATAGAGAAATATTTAATAAATTTGGAAATGGGGTTTAGTCAAAGCAGAAAGGTTTTCCCAAATGAAAACATTGTTTTCTCAAAGTATCTTACTTGTTTTCATAAACAATTTATTTCTATAGCACTATATTATTTTGTTGATTGACATAACACTTGGAAACAAGGATCCAACTGATATCTATTTGGGGGTTGTCAATAATAGTGAAAACCCTTTTTGGAGACAAGAAAATATTAGAGATAGTCTCTGGTTTTTATATATCAAAAATATTTTCAAGATGATAATTGGGTTGAAAACATGTTTGGAGTAAGGGTTTTCTTAAGAAGAAATATTCTCTTTATGTAGAAATATTTATTTTGAAATGGCTTTAGGGTTTATGGAATAGAGGTATATTGGATTTTCATTTCCAAAACATTGGAAAATGTATTGTTTTCTTTTGTTTCTTGCATCTCATTGGTTTTTGGTGACTTACTAGACATGAAAACAAAACGTTTCAAATTTTTGTGATTTTTGAGTTTTCCAAAAATCAGGGATGTTACAGACTACCACCCTTAAAAGAAATCTCGTCCCGAGATTTGGGAAGACTGGAAAGAAAGATTTGGGTAACTGGATTCCAAAACAACTGGGTGGGCTACCACCCTTAAAAGAAGCTTTGGTGGGTACTCTATTTTCATTAGATTTGAGTGTAGATTGATTTGAGATTGGCTTGAGTAGAACTTTCCTTCGCGGTAGAGCTGTAGACCAACATAGGCATTGTTGGACTACCTTTGACACTGAGGGGGTCACTCTTTGGGTCAATCAAAAGATCAAGTTGAGAGGATTTCACAACATCATCTCATTATAATGGGAACATATTTCTCAGACATTCATTGTGGTTTATTACACTGGAAGAACTTCTAGGGAAAATAAATTTATTTTCAACATAAAACTTTGCCTAAGATTCCTTCTTTCAGAAAGTCATGTTTCCTTCCTTCTCCCTTTGAGGGAATCCATTTGCATAGTGTCCTTTATCTCTGCATTTGAAGCAAGTCACTTGGCTGATGTCTCTATAGACAGGATTGGGGTTCTTCTGAAGTTTCTTCTTCTTCCTTGGTGGAGTTAAATTGGCCATCATATCTTCATACTGCTGCCCAGTATACTCAACTATGTTGGTTGAAAGTCTGGGTTTCTTGTTGGGACAATTCCTGGATAAATGTCCATATTCTTCACAAGAATTACAATTCTTGGTGGTGGGTTTGGATGAACATGGGTGTGGTGTGGTCTTGGCTCCAGTATTCATCTTGACATGGTCCATCTGAAAAGTATCCAGCTTGCGTTTTCCCTTCACTTCTGGTTTTCCTTGGATTGCACTAAGCATTTCCATTTTGGCTTGTTGTCCAACTTGTTGTACCATGAGGTAAAGTGGACATTGTGTTGGAACATGTGTTGTTCCTTCACACAGAAAACAAGTAACTTGAGTGAAGCATCCTTCAGTTGATTTGTTTGCATCACCATGGGGCCACTCATCTGGACAATCTCTGGAATAGTGTCCTATCTCTCCACAAGCTTTGCAGGCTTTGAGTGTTGACAATATTTCTTCTTCTATCTCATGGTTATCTCTTGTTATCATAGGTTGATTGTTTTCACTATTGGCCAAGTTTTGGGACATCATCTTCACTATCTGTGATTGAGTATCCAACACTTGTTGCATTCCTGGTGTTAACTCCATATTGGGGTTGCTTGCTTGGTTCTGGGTCATCAGTTGTATCAACTGAGTTTGAGCTTCTAGTAGCATCTGCATTGCTATTGAGTTCTCCGGGTTGTTGGCATTCTGGCTAGGCATCTGTTTTGAGTTTTTAGGGAAGATGAGTAGAGGTTAGAAAGGATCTAAGAAGGTTCCTATCCAAACACAGCACATCAAGGAAACTCATCTTACAAACAACACATAACAAACAATCTTCACACCAAACAGCAAGTGTTTATAAAACAACTAATATTGTCATAACACCCTCATTGCTATGATCAATATACTAACACGTTAACGTTGTTTAACAAAGGAACTAGATTGGTGGTCTCATCTATATCTTCTTGAGTTTTCTTCAAACTCTTCTCTCCATGTCTTGAGGTGTTCTTGATTGTGGTGAGTTCTATGTTTTTCTTGAAGTTCTTAAATAATCTTGAGTGTAGGTCTTCATGTGGTGAAAATACTTCTTGCACTTCTTGGTATGTTCATAAACATTCTTGTCTTGATGGTATTGAAGAGGTAGGTCATCTAGAAAATTTTGAAGGTGAATAATAGATGAGAGGATATGAGAAGAATTAAGATGATTGTTTTGTTTATAGAAAGTTTGAACATAGAAAAATTTCAATCCTAGGGTGATCAAGGGGTTATTAACAACTTGTTGCAAATTTGATATTCACTATATTGAGAGATACTGGCACCCGCTAGCCAATCAGGGAACGGTCTCGTGTCCGTGGACACGTAAAGTTGTCCGGGCCGCTTCATCTCACTATGCCGCTAGCATCCAAAATACTCTGAGGAGATAATAACATGATCAAAAATGGCTACCAAACCTAAGGGTCTCGAATTCTACAGGCAACACAATGCTCTGATACCATTTTGTAGCGATCCCACATTTAAATAATGTAAGAATATCTGTGTTAGTGTGCCAGTCCCTAGATCAAATGCTAGCACCACAGTACAAAATGAAATATCATGCAATTGCATCAAATTCTATTACATCGCATGATCCAGTGTTTACAAAATAGGATTACAACTTGCATAGTCTTAGAAGACTAGCAGAAAACAAAGAACTACAGCGGAAAACATACAACAACATTGAGCACATCTTCTTCATGTGCCACAGGCAAAACATGTTGGCGATAGTCTCGAGATCCTAAACGAAATCCTCACTCGTCTTCAGAAACATCTGCAATATGGAATATGCAGCCACAAGGGAGTCAATACAATTTAATGTATTGGCAAGTAACATTATGGTGGATATAAATGGCAAGACTAATACTACATGCTTATTTGGCTGAGTGGAGTTTTGGCTAAGTTTGCATAAAGCCAGTTTTCTCCTATCACTTTTGTAAAACCAACTTTTCTTTCCAAAAGGGTGGCAACATTAGATTAAGATCCAAGCACCACAATAATGTTCACTTGGTCAAAATTTTACTTATTGAAATTGATGATGAGATTCTTCCGTCATTCCTTGTCCAGCTGCTCATAGTTGTCCATAACCGGGGACACGGCTAAGATCTTAGTTTGTTGACTCTGCAGAGGTTGTGCACTTTCACCCTTTGTCTTCAATTAGCCCAAACATCCTATACACCCGGAGTGCATCATGGAAAGGAGAGAATTGAGACGAGATCTTTCAGAAGAAGAAGTCCAAACCCACCGGCAAGACCGTTCCACCTATAATTTTGCTACATCTGCTAGTCAAGCCTGGGCTGAACTCTCACAACTTAGTTGATCAAGACAGAGCCCATATGTCAAAAGGCTACACGGCAAGCTACTAAACTTAGAAGGACATAGTAATCTCTTTGTTCCTGGGTGGCCATCCGCAAGTGACAACCTCAAGTGGAATAACCCTTAGATAAGGGCCCTGAGGCAACACTCAACATAAACCAGTCTTACCACTTCCACCCAGGTGGTTCATTCATTAGTTATACTTAGGATTTTTCCTCAACATCTAGTAAAACAATTTGTAATATTTCATAGCATCTACTAAGTTCTAAGGCTATCAAAATAACAAGGGTAAAATAGAAGGCTACACACTACTAGGATAATAGCATAGCATAATATAACTTAATAAAATTTCCTATCATGCATACTACTCAAAATCAACTAATGCATATAGAAAATAATGGGTAGTTGATGGTGTGTTACTTGCCTTGTTGAAGTTGGTGAAGATGTCACACTCTCTTCAGAAAAGATCGTTGCTCTCCGTACAATCTATTCATTGACAACACAAAACCAAATAAACAAGCATCCTAACAAACAAACATACAAGTGTAGAAAACATACATAGCAACTAACATATAAAAAGGGGCTTAACCAAGTTGGTTAGGACAAGGTCTAGGTTTGAGTTGAAAGATTCATTCTCTAGTGGTCTCATACTTGTTAAGGAAATTCCAAGGGTTTACTTGGGATGGACTAGGTTGAGTTTTGATGTGATCTAACTTTATTATAAACATACTTGTCGAGGAAGTTCCAAGAGTTCACCAAGGTGATCTCACTATTTCAACTAAAGTAACACATAACAATATGTAACACTTAGTCATCTTCATCAAGACATTTGAGTGATCTAAGTTAGTCTTTCCATTTTGGCTTAAGGTAGGTCTAGGTTAAACTAACTTCATATCAAAGGATATAACAATATAAAGTATTGGGCTTTTCCATTTGGGTCAAGGGTTGGACAAAAACAACTTTCTAAATCTTCAACTTGTATGGATGGCTCCAAGTCTTCACATGCTTGTCTTCTTGAAGTTCATCTTCATGCTTCTATTGTAGTTTCCTCCTTGTTGTGAAGCTTCTCTTGTACTTGATAAACCTTCAAGATCTTCACTTCACTACTTGGTTTAGGTATGGGATGGGCACAAATACCACTAAGTTAATTTGAAAGAAAATTTAAGAAGAAGGATAGAAATAGAGAGGAAGATGTCTTCTTCTTCATTTCTTCATACATTTGTACTTCATTGAGTTTCTTCTATTTGTTGTGAAGCACAATTCCCTTACTTTAAATTCTTCAATGATCTTCTTTGTAGCTCTTCATGTTAACACTAAGTTGGAGATGAAGTTTTCTTCTTGTGCTTGAGTCTTGATCTCCAATTTGTTAGCTTGATGATTTCTTGAAGCATGAAAGGGGAGTGGAGAAGTAGATAGAAAACTACATTTCACTACTTGGTACTATATGTGATTGACACATTCTAAGGACTTGGCTTGGCTCCAAATAGACATAACATCAAGGAATAACAGTTGAAAACAAATCTTAAGACATGGTAAAGATGGATGAATCACTAGGTTGGGTTTTTGGTCAAAAACACATGGTCATGGTCCAAGTATGTCCAAAATGGCTGGGCAAGGTTGTTTCTGGTTCAAGGTTATCAAATGGAGCACTTTTGCAAAAGGAACTATATTGAAAATATTTATAGAAATTAATTTATGTCAAAAATACTCAAATAGACAACTTAATTCTAAATTCAATTTTAATTTGTTCAAATATTATTTTGGGACAGAGGATATGAAAGTACACATCCTAAGGTTTCCAAATTTATTTTATTTACAATTTTTGGATTTGTAGAATTTGAATTATGCCAAATTTTATCAAACAAGCATATTTGAATTTTAACAAATTTAAGTTGGTCAAATTTGAATTTGGCCAGTGCCAAAAGTTTCTAGATGTCAAGGGCTTTTCAAAAAGTCCAAGATTGCTAAATTTGGCTAAGTGGTTGAAAAGATATGATGATTTGAAGTTGCAGGGGCTTTTCTGCAAATCTGCCAAAAATTCTACCGGGAGAAAAAAATGAATTAAAGGGCTGGCCACGTGGCTGGATCTGATTGGGTGTTGTTGCTGACTGTGCACGCTGACTGGGCCGATGACGTGGATAAGTGAACTGGATCTGGATCGTTGGATCTAGATCCAACGACAGCGTACCCCTTCGCCTAGATCTAATCGTGGCCGTCCATCCAAAATCGCACGGCACAGAGAGGTGGAGGGATCTCACCGGTGGTTTTCCGCCGGAATATGGCGTTGCGGCGGCGCCGCGGCTCAGAAGCGGACGGCGGCAGCTCTCCGGAGGGGCTTGAGCTCGACGAAGACCACGGTGAGGTTCAGCAGAGCATGGAGGTTCGAATGGTGACGATGGCGTCCACCACGGTGACTCCTGTCGACGGTGCGGCGCGGACCCGAGGTGGAGCAACTCCGGCGAGCACGGAAGTGCACGGCGGCGACGAACCTGCGATGAAAAAGGTGGGGGAAGGTTTCAATGGGGAGCGCACGGCCACGCGGAAAGTGGAGGACCACAGAGGGGCGGCGAGAACTCACGGTGGCAGCCGGAATCTACAAAAGACGGCGGCGGATCCCGCGGACTCCGGCGAGCAAATTGCAGAGCTTGGGGGCACGGTTTTCTTTGAATCCAGAGGGGAAACGGAGAGGAGGAGACGGGCTTTGTAGCCATGGGCTCGGGCATGAAATTAATCGACTGAAACGGCTGCAATCAAAAGGATTAAAACGGCCGTTTCCGGTTTCTAGAGGAAGAAGAAACGGTGACGCATTGATGACGTCATCAATTCTTTTATTTTTCTTTTTAATTTCTGTTTAATCATTTCTTTAATAACTTCTGTATAAAAACTCCAATTGGCATGAAACCAATTTCCAAATTCTTAAAATTAAATTGCCTTTCCAGAAATACCATTTTCACAAACTTTTGAACATATTACATTTTTGAATTATGAAATTTGAATAATTCATTAAAAGTGACTTAATAGCATTTTTAATAGAAAATCAAATTTAATTTTTGAGAAAGGGTTTTATAAAAATAAAGAGACATTATATAAGTCAAATATCATTATTGAAAACCATTTACACTTGTTTTGCTATTTTATATTTTGAAATAAAAATGATTTCACTAATAGCCTATTAATGCCATTTAAAAAATATCAATTATATAAATAAAAATTATTGGTTGAATAAAATATCAGAGACATCAATGTGATAAAATAACATTTTACAAAATCATATTTAATGGTTTTCATATTTTATGATTTTAAAATATGAAGAAACAATGATAGTCACTTTAATAGAAAACATTAATTTTTATATGATTAAAACACTTTTTAGAAATATTTTCTATGGTTCAACTATTGTTTCCTAAGACCCTTTTAGGAACTTTCATATTGTATGTTTTCAACATATTAGTGAAACCACAATTAGTATCCTTTTGTTATATTTCAAACATAGAGAAATATTTAATAAATTTGGAAATGGGGTTTAGTAAAAGCAGAAAGGTTTTCCCAAATGAAAACATTGTTTTCTCAAAGTATCTTACTTGTTTTCATAAACAATTTATTTCTATAGCACTATATTATTTTGTTGATTGACATAACACTTGGAAACAAGGATCCAACTGATATCTATTTGGGGGTTGTCAATAATAGTGAAAACCCTTTTTGGAGACATGAAAATATTAGAGATAGTCTCTGGTTTTTATATATCAAAAATATTTTCAAGATGATAATTGGGTTGAAAACATGTTTGGAGTAAGGGTTTTCTTAAGAAGAAATATTCTCTTTATGTAGAAATATTTATTTTGAAATGGCTTTAGAGTTTATGGAATAGAGGTATATTGGATTTTCATTTCCAAAACATTGGAACATGTATTGTTTTCTTTTGTTTCTTGCATCTCATTGGTTTTTGGTGACTTACTAGACATGAAAACAAAAAGTTTCAAATTTTTGTGATTTTTGAGTTTTCCAAAAATCAGGGATGTTACAGACTACCACCCTTAAAAGAAATCTCGTCCCGAGATTTGGGAAGACTGGAAAGAAAGATTTGGGTAACTGGATTCCAAAACAACTGGGTGGGCTACCACCCTTAAAAGAAGCTTTGGTGTGTACTCTATTTTCATTAGATTTGAGTGTAGATTGATTTGAGATTGGCTTGAGTAGAACTTTCCTTCGCGGTAGAGCTGTAGACCAACATAGGCATTGTTGGACTACCTTTGACACTGAGGGGTCACTCTTTGGGTCAATCAAAAGATCAAGTTGAGAGGATTTCACAACATCATCTCATTATAATGGGAACATATTTCTCAGACATTCATTGTGGTTTATTACACTGGAAGAACCTCTAGGGAAAATAAATTTATTTTCAACATAAAACTTTGCCTAAGATTCCTTCTTTCAGAAAGTCATGTTTCCTTCCTTCTCCCTTTGAGGGCATCCATTTGCATAGTGTCCTTTATCTCTGCATTTGAAGCAAGTCACTTGGCTGATGTCTCTATCGACAGGATTGGGGTTCTTCTGAAGTTTCTTCTTCTTCCTTGGTGGAGTTAAATTGGCCATCATATCTTCATACTGCTGCCCAGTATACTCAACTATGTTGGTTGAAAGTCTAGGTTTCTTGTTGGGACAATTCCTGGATAAATGTCCATCTTCTTCACAAGAATTACAATTCTTGGTGGTGGGTTTGGATGAACATGGGTGTGGTGTGGTCTTGGCTCCAGTATTCATCTTGACATGGTCCATCTGAAAAGTATCCAGCTTGCGTTTTCCCTTCGCTTCTGGTTTTCCTTGGATTGCACTAAGCATTTCCATTTGGCTTGTTGTCCAACTTGTTGTACCTTGAGGTAAAGTGGACATTGTGTTGGAACATGTGTTGTTCCTTCACACAGAAAACAAGTAACTTGAGTGAAGCATCCTTCAGTTGATTTGTTTGCATCACCATGGGGCCACTCATCTGGACAATCTTTGGAATAGTGTCCTATCTCTCCACAAGCTTTGCAGGCTTTGAGTGTTGACAATATTTCTTCTTCTATCTCATGGTTATCTCTAGTTGTCATAGGTTGATTGTTTTCACTATTGGCCAAGTTTTGGGACATCATCTTCACTATCTGTGATTGATTATCCAACACTTGTTGCATTCCTGGTGTTAACTCCATATTGGGGTTGCTTGCTTGGTTCTGGGTCATCAGTTGTATCAACTGAGTTTGAGCTTCTAGTAGCATCTGCATTGCTATTGAGTTCACCGGGTTGTTGGCATTCTGGCTAGGCATCTGTTTTGAGGTTATAGGGAAGATGAGTAGAGGTTAGAAAGGATCTAAGAAGGTTCCTATCCAAACACAGCACATCAAGGAAACTCATCTTACAAACAACACATAACAAACAATCTTCACACCAAACAGCAAGGTTTTATAAAACAACTAATATTGTCATAACACCCTCATTGCTATGATCAATATACTAACACGTTAACGTTGTTTAACAAAGGAACTAGATTGGTGGTCTCATCTATATCTTCTTGAGTTTCCTTTAAACTCTTCTCTCCATGTCTTGAGGTGTTCTTGATTGTGGTGAAGTCTATGTTTTTCTTGAAGTTCTTAAATAATCTTGAGTGTAGGTCTTCATGTGGTGAAAATACTTCTTGCACTTCTTGGCAGGGTGCCGGGGAGAGCTCCAGAACCCTCCCGAACTAGGGTTGACGATGACGGGGGCTACCAAAATTTTTGGTGGAAAAGGCTTGGGTATTTAGGGTTAACCCGTGGAGGGGCTTAAATAGGCGAGAAGGCAACATCGGTGGGTGGCCAGGGGCCCACACCACCAGCTGGCGCGGCCAGGGGGCGCACCGCCCTATGGTGTGGGGCCCCTGAGGCCCCCTCCTCCGGGTCTCCTCCGGACTTCGTGTACATGACGACTTTCTAAGACTCTCGGATTTTGTTTCCTCCAATTTCGAGAATATTTGCAGAACAACTTTTCTCAAACAAAACACAACAGAAAACAGGAACTAGCTCTTTGGCATCTTGTCAATAGGTTAGTCCCAGAAAATCCACGAAAATGATATAAAGTGTATAAGAAACATGTAGCATAAGGCATGAAAATAACATGGAACATCAGAAATTATAGATACGTTTGAGACGTATCAGCGATCACTTATCCAAAGGCACTAGATCAGGATGATGATCCTGCAGAATATCCTATCGAAGCCTTGGAACTTTTGTTCTTTTCACGAGAAGATGAAGGAGACAAAGCAGGAAAGCAGCACGAGCAGGACACAAGAGCATATGATGAGCCAGTGAAGCAGCGTGACCCGGCAAAAATTGACGATCCACCAACTGAGAAGTCGACTTCTGATGATAAAGTGAAAGAGTGATGGTGCTAGCTATGTTTCGCGAGTGAATAATTTTGGCCCACTGGCGGGTCTGTAAGAGGCAAAAAAAACTTGTTCCCCAAGTCCTATTACTTTTGCAGTGCGTTTGTGCACTCTTGGTAAAACTATCATGGTGTAATAATTTTACAACTATGTGCCTGTTTACATGTCTTTTATGTTATGGCTTGATAGCCAGTTTGGTTTGATGTTTTCACAAATGCTTTTCGCGTGACTTTTTCTAATGCATCTCACTCTAAAAAAATTTAGGGGCAACTAAGTCCATAATATGCTATCATAGTTTATTGACTTTTGAGGTCGTGTTTTTAGGTCACATATGTGCGTGTAGCTAATACTTTGTGAATTTAATCTAAACAAAAATATATAGGTCTGCATAGGCCAGGTTCATGGGTTTTGAGCTAGAGTATATCAAAACTAGCCCCCAAGTAACCTTATGATCAATGATAAAAAAAATAAAGACTTATCCTATCAATGATAAGCAGGTGAAATAGCATAAATCCGGGTTCCAGAGTTGCTAGCTTTATTCCATAAATTATAATAAGACATAGTGATTACAATGATCCTATGTATAATAAGGACGTAACTGAGCTATATTCCATGGTCTGTGAGTTTCTTCCTGAGACGTGCGCGATTGTCAACGTCACGTATATCAATGAGGTAGTAGGATCCATTAACCAGGTTTTTACTCACTACAAATGGTCCTTCCCACGATGGACTCAATTTATGTTGTCCATCATTCTTTTGTATAAGACGGAGGACAAGGTCTACTTCCTCAAAAACCCGGCTTCGGATTTTCCGGCTATGATATCGTTGTAAGTCTTGCTGGTATACTACAGATTTTGATGTTGCGAGGTCCCGTTCTTCTTCTAGAATATCTAATGAGTCCTGCGAGCCGCATCATTGTTGTTATATACGTATGCAAAAATTCTGGGTGAGTCATAATAGACATCACTTGGCAATATGGCCTTTGCACCATATACGAGAAAAAACAGTGTGTAACCCATTGATCTGTTGGGAGTGGTCTGTATGCTCCATAAGACAACTGGTAGTTCTTCTACCCACTTCCAGCTGTTCTTTCAAGAGGTGTTATCAATCTTGGCTTGATGCCTCGTAGCAACTCTTGATTTGCTCTTTCAGCCTGTCCATTGGACTGTGGATGGACTATAGATGCCAAATCCAATCTGATGTGTTTTTTCTGGCAAAACTTCTGCATTGCTCCCCCAGACAAGTTTGTACCATTATCTGTTTTAATGATGTGTGGGTAGCCAAAACGGAATATGACCTTCTTCAGAAATTTAAAAGTTGTTTTAGCTTCGTAGGAACGAATTGGCTTTGCCTCAACCCACTTGGTAAATTTGTCAATGATACGTCCATTTTGCATCACTGTTTTATATTCTTATTTTCTGTTATTCATCGATATATTTCATGTTATGATGCATCACTTATCTTATTTTATATTATTTTGCATGTTTCATAATTTTTGGAGAATAAACACCGAAACTAGAAATCTGATGGAAAAAACACCATCAAGATACCCTATTTCAAAAGATCAGAAGAAGAGGGGGGATACTGGAGGAGTCTTAGAAGTTCCGAGGAGGAAGTGAGCCAGAAGGGCACCCGGAGGGGGCCAGCTGGGGCCCACACCACCAGGAGGCACGCCCCCCCTCTGGCCGCGCCTGGGGGTAGTCTGCCTCCTGGCCCACTCCTGGGTGCCCCCTTTCGCGTACTTGACCCCCAGGAAACCCTAAGCCCCAAAAAAACAGAGAGAGAAAAACTCTCCGGCAGGGAGAAATCTGCTGGGGAAATTCCTCCCCGCAGAGGGCGAATCATCGTCACCGTCATCTCTTCGGGTATCATCAAGATCATCATCGTCATGATCATCAACACCAGCACCATCACCCTCATCATCCACCTTCATCCCGTTGTAACAATTAGGGGTCTGTATTGTTTCTCTTCACTAGATCTCTCTCCCGGTGTGGATTACTTGTTAGTAGTTCATGCTTGTGAGATTTATCGGTATTTACAATTTATGAACAGATTTTTATTATCCATTATATCACCTCTGATTATGATTCATATGATGTCTTGTGAGTAGTTCGTTTAGTTCTTGAGGACAGGGGAGAAGTCATGATGTTAGTAGTGAAGTTATGTTGAAGTAATATCTCGTGGTTCAGTATTTAAGTTGTGATTCTATTCTTCTAGTGGTGTCATGGGAACGTCGACTACATGATACTTCACCTTTATGGGCCTAGGAGGTGCATTGTGTATTTGACTACTAATTGTGGGGTTGCCGGAGTGACAGAAACCTAAACCCCCGTTAGGAAACCAATGGACGAGGGAGCGTAGAATCCCGGAGTTTTAAGGCTGTGGTTAGATTTATCTTAATTACTTTCTTGTATTTGAGGATGCTTACTGTGGTGACCCAGCACACCACTGCATGTGTAGTGCGCAAGTCGATGACATAATACTCACAGAAGGACTTATCCGTGAATATTACATCCCTCAGAGTAGTATAACAGAAAGATAGCAGGTCCAGGCAAAACTATAGGATACAAACTTCATTACAAAATCTGGAGAATCTCATTGATGAATCAAGAAGATCTCCTGCAAATGAAACATCATAGGAAGCAAGTTGAATCTCCAAGCTGGATAAGAACTCTAGCTCAGAACTAAATCCTCTACGGCTGATGTCAGCCCTAAGCTATGGCTTGTAATAGCTAAGTCCGAGAATGGCCTCCACCTGCACCTTGATAGCCTTTCCTCCACCAGCGTTGTTGATGATGCTGCTTTACCGTCTAGGTAACATATCACTCCACCTAGCTTCAGGAGGTAGTGATGGCTTCATAATGACGATTTCCATAAGGCTTCAACTCTAAGAAGGGGGTTAAACGGGAACGAATGAGTAACGAGCATTACTCAGCAAGTTCATGATATATAGTGGGTAGTTTGATGCACTAACTACAGCTTTAGACTCAAAAGAATCATAAGCTAATGCAATGTTTTTGTAAATCTTTCTTCAAGAGGTTGCTTTTAATTCTCAAGACTATGCCCGCCAGATCTTCACAGGACTAGAACTTCATGGAGTTGCCTTTTCGGCGGCGTTTGCAGCTCCTTCCCGGAACAGGGGGTAACATGCCACATCCTTTTACACTCTGCAGAGGTGCATTATTTTACCCATGGATGACCAAGGCCATGTTGCACAACCAGGTGTACATTCATGTCCACTCCCACTCAGGTGTGGGGCCCGGTTGTTAGTCCAAGCCAAACCGTGCTTCTCCGCACAACGCATGCCCACCCATTTCCGCCAGCAGGTTAAACGCCGTATTCCACCCCTCACGATGGATATCTACGCGCCCCTGGCAGCCACTCATAGACCCTAGAGTCCGTGGGACGTAAGGGCTCCCGCCCATGTGCATGTAGTCCCGCAAGACCTACAGCTTACGTCTCTGGCAGTCCGTTGACATGTGAACGAGAGAAGATCACAGCTGACTTACTCCCCCCATAGAAGACCCATCGTTAACGCGGTATTTACGGTGCAAGAATCCTGATGGCAGTTGTTGTTAAATCCTAGGTAATACTTTCCCATGTAGATGGAACCTTCCTTTGACCTATTCCTCTTACCATGGTTCCATCCGCCCACCAAATAGAACACTACCACTCGGGTAGTCATTCAATTAGTCATATTATTATAAAAATAGGATCATGCATTCTTTTGAGAGTAGGTGATAATACGATAAGGCTTTTGCAAATAGTTGGTTATGAAATACTGCAAAGGATATGAGCAAGTGATGAACTTGGCTGAGATTGAAATAACAATAATAATCCATGTCTTCGGGTTCAAGGGTCGCGTAGAAAATCCCGGCATCTGAAAGATAGCAAAGTAGTCCTGGTAAGGACTACAGAAAACATTGGCAAGATGATACATGCTTAGTAATGATATGCATCGTGTAACACCCTATAAAACACCCCAGCTTACAAGTGTAAGCCACGTTTGATACGATATCATATTCACACAGGTTTTAGATGAAATGTTTCATCACTTGTGGTGATGTGGTTATTATTTCTTTTAGACTTACATGTGTTTCACTTTTACTTAGCAAACAATTGTTATCATGTTTAGGTAGAGGTTTTATTACTTGGTTAGATAACAATACAACAACACATGGAAAATAACTATTGAAAAGATTACATACACAATTTATTTTATGTTCAAAAGTGTAGAGCTAATGACATCAAGTTTATTTGAAAATGAGGAATTAATACAACTAACTCTATCATCACATACTTGCTAATGACTTTGTGATGATAGGTTTAGTAGGTGTGAAAACATGAGAGTTTTGTTAATAAGGAAATAACGTTGTGACAATTGTTTCTGGTTATAATGGAATATTACAGAATTCCATTATACCTTTAGAAACAAGTTTTTAAGTTAACAAAAAAATTTGTGTTGAAAATGTTTTTCTCTTTAATTTGATATATCATTTGAAGTATTCTGAAAATATTTGAATAAGTTATTAATTTATTAATTTAAATGAATTAAATGACTAGGCAAATACTGCACACATAAACACTTAGTCAAATGACTATGAAAACATCATAGATGAGTTGCATTTGCCATTTGGAGCATTTTGGTATATAACTTGTATTTTTCTGATTTTATGAATTATTTATTATTTTTCTCAATTTTAAATGATTATTTTAATTAAAGAAAATGTTTAATTTTAAACTTTGTAAAATATTTTTGAAAAGTTGATAAACATTTAGATTATATTTTTCTGATTAATTTGGTATATTGTTTATATTTTTCTGATAAGTATTTTAAAAGATATTGCATTCATAATTTTTATTCCTATTCTGCCCTTTTTAAATTGACACGTCGGGACCCACCTGCCAGGTTGGATTTAATTAAAAAGAAAAGAAATTATGACGTCACGGTGACCTCACGCTTGCGTCAGCGATGGAGGAAATCCTCACTGCTGAATGCAATCCACGTGATCGAGTACAAATTGGTTCATGCCGTTTATACTAACAGCTAGAGGGTGTTGTGGCGAGTTGGAGGAGCGGAGCTCGAGACCCAATGGTCGCCAGAGCTACCGGCGGCGTGCTAAACGGCGGTGGTGCAACACGGTCATCATCGACCCGACAGTAACGAGGGCGTGGAACCAAATGGAAGGCACCGTGAGGTGCACAATCTCACCATGAGTCCGGAGAGGAGGTCGGGGAGGCTCGGTGGGGACTACAGCGACGGCGGCATCCAGAATTGGCCGGTGGCCGAACTTGGAGAAGAGGACCCGATTCTGCTTCTTCCGGCCATCCCAGCTCCCTGGCTTGCTCGAGGAGGTGAAGAGGACGACAGTGAACACAACGGTGGTCTTGGCACGTTTCCCCGTGGCCGGATGCGACAGCGGTGACCAGCGGCTGTGAGGTTAGGGTTTTCCTACGCGGTTCTTCAGCGAGAGAGACAGAGAGTGTGAGGAGGCCGGAGAGCTCGATGCGGACGTCTTCCCACGGATTTATACTCGCAGAACGGCGGCGATCAGGAGGTGGCAGTGGCCATGGTGACTTGACAGTAGCCGCCATGGCCTTCTGGCCTGAGGTTGAAGAAACAAAAGAAAAGCCACATTTCGATAACCGCCTAAAATTTGCAACAATTACAATTTGGTCCTTCTGTTACTAAAACTGTGAGTAAATTAATGTTTTCAGGACTTTTCTGTTAATAGAAAAAATAATAAAGATCATTTTTGAAATCCTTATCAAATTTCCAAGCTCACCATGTTTTTCCTTTTCAATTTTGAGCAAGATTTGAATTTTATACTTAGGGTGCTAGATTAAGTGATTTTATTGTTTTCACTCTATTAAAGTTATTAAATGTCTTAAAATTTATTTTAGACATGAATATCACATCCACACAACACACATAAGATTCCCAAGTGGTGTGTTATAAGTGGATTATATTGGATACAATTCCTTATAGAAAATAATTTGGTATCACTACTAGGTAATGTTTCTATACACTGTAATGAAAATCACCCAATAGGGAATTTTATTCCAGATCAAACTAAATGGTGTTAGGTAATGAATGGATTTGTTTTCCTTTGTGTGGTTTTGTTATTTTCATCTTTGGTTTTCTTATCAAGCCTGGTGGACATTTCCTTATATCATTTGTAAGCCATGTTTGCTGTTTTTAGCACTTGATCAAGTGGAAAACATGAATGTCTTTAGAATCTATTTGCTTGTTTTCCACATAGGTTCCAATATGGATATTATCTCATTTTTGTTTTGGAACATGTAATCATTTGTATGGTTATGTGTAGATGAATTTTTGTTATCATCTTTTAGTCTTATTTATGAAAATGATTTGCAAAACAAGGTATTAAGCCTGTTACCATTACCCTGCACATATTACAAGACATGTGGATACAATGGCTGGTTATTATTTTCTCTCTTGATAATTGTTTCCATTAGAGATATTATTATGTGCTCCTCATTTCTTATGAGCTTGACAAGGCATAGAGGTTATAATTTCTCTAATTACCTCATGATTCAATGGATACTTTCTTATGCTCCCCTACTGAGGAATTGTTGCTTCTTGTGGTCTTCTGTTGCTTGATGTTCTTCTCTCTAGTTGCTACTACCCTTCAGGTACTGCCTTTGTCACTTGCAAGAAATATTAGCTCTTGGATTCCATTTTCAACTATCTCACCCTTGTGGTGAAAATAACCAGTTATTCCAAGCAAATATTGTACTTAGATGATTATAATGTGGCTTCTTGTTTCCTTAGTGTTATTCTTTCTCTTGGTTGATTTCAAAAGGAATGTAGATGTAGTTTATGACATCAATTTGCTCTATGCATATAAGAAGAATCTGTGAACAAGTTTGCAAGGCTTGCCCCAAATTACTTTTCATATCCAGATGGCATAGATGTACTAAGTTATTCAACCTTCTGTATTTGTGTATGACACTCAACTATTTGAGTATACAGAAGTGATCTGTTAACAGGGTCTAGAAACTTGTTACCAAACTACTTCTATATAACACTAACATTGCAGTATCACACCATTTCAAGAGGGTTAATAAGATCAGATCAAGATATAAGAGTTTCCAAGTACTCTTATAGTAGCTTAGAGTAGCACTTCTAGCACACTCTAAATAATCTTCTTGAAGATCTTCCTATGGTAGTTCCTCCTTTCTTGTGGTTTCTTCTCTTGCAAAATGTTTGAGAGAAGTTTGGTAAACAAGACATAGTGGTCTAGCCAGAGTAACAAGATCTAGATTAAGATTTAGTTCAGGCTTTTATTCTCTTTCCATATGCTTCTCATTTGGTTTCCCATAAGATATGTTCTTATATCATACATGTTTGGTTTACTTAGTTTTCAATTTACTTCCTCTACTAGTGGTTATAATTTGTTGTTACTCAATACTTGTATCCATAGATACTTTATTTGTTGAAGGTTGATTTGAATAGAAGTGTGGAATGCTTATGGAATGATGACTTAACAGTAAGTTGATCCAATGGTTCATTGATGTGTTGAGATTTCATTTGCTCACTTGTATAAGATGATTGAAACAATGAGCATGTGAAAGTTACTGAGGTTTAATGATTTAAGTCACAGTTGTTAGTTGTTTTCTGAGAGTGTCATCTTTCTACTTAATATTCTTCATTTGTAATCTTTGTCATGCATAAAGTAGACATAGAGATTTGGAATCATTATATGGAATGATCAAGGTTTAACAGTAGTTTAAGAAGGTTTATCTCTTCTTTTAGGTACTTCTTTTATGGTTGATGAGATATGTACATATTCGATAAATATGTTAATACAATTTTTATGTCATTTTCCACTTGTGGGTTTTGAGTTAACACTAGTTTGTATCTGGTGTGTTCTACTAAACCTTTGTTATTTACTTTTGAAGGTGCACTTAACAATTATGAAATAATTTATAAAGGTGTTGTGTGAATGGTTGATAACTTAAGAGTTCATGAATAGAGAATACATTATCTCTACTGATGTGTTGGTTCAATTGTGTGTTACTATCTTGTGGAAGTGTGATTACCACTTATGTGATTTGGATACTCACCCCTATTTGAGTTGTAGATACCTAGTGAGTTATCCCAAGTCACTTATAGACTTAAGGTTAGGCTTGTTGAGAGTTAGTGTTGGTCATAACCAATTATGGTTTGTTTTATCAAATGATTTAGTTTGTAGAGATACTATGTTATAAAGATCACTCCAAATGTACTCCTGACCAGATGATCTAAACCTATTTCATTGTTTCAAGTGAAAATTTGGTCACTTTGATTTGTTCAAACCTTCGCGCCAAAATTTCCCGTACTTTTATATGCATGCTTTGCAAATGCACATATTAAATTTAGACCCTTATAACCTCCCAAACACTCGGATGTTACACTTACAGGGGGTATAATCACAAGCATGTATTAGTCCTAGTTGGGCGGTGCATTAGCATAGGTTCACCACAGAACACTTCACGAACCAATAAATATTAATCAACCGTAATGAAGCGAAAGCACTAGACGAAATTCACATGTGTCCTCGAGAACGTTTGGTAATCGTAAGTAGAATAACAGGCTTGTCCTTTGCTCTCAAAAGGATTGAGCCACTCGCTGCAATTATATTTACTGCACTTTATTTACTCGCACTTTATTTATCTGCTATATCAAAAACCACCAAAAACTTGTTTCCTTTTGTTTACAGTGAATTCTCTATCCAACCTACTTGTCAACACCTTCTGCTCCTCGTTGGGTTTAACACTCTTATTTATCGAAAGTACTACTGTCGAGACATCGTAGTAGAGTTCATAGATGGTGGTTCCATGAGTCTACGGGTAGAGATGTGGGGGGACGTGGTAGTACGACAACCAGGAACACCAAATTTACCCAGGTTCGGTACGACGCAACTAGGCGACGTTCCTACTCCTGCAAACTCACTAAATCAGGGCTGAAGCCTGAAGTATACAAAGTACAATGTGAGCAGGGTTTCGCTAATTTGGCAAGGATCAACTTCTCGGCGAGTTGGATTCTAGCTAACTTTCTATATGTTTATTCTCTCCCACCCGTCTTTATATAGATAGCCGGGTTAGGGTTTACATAAAGGAAACTTAGATGATACGGTAAGCATCTAACTTGGAAAGGAAGGAATCTGTCTTCTACTCCAAGCCGTACCACTTTGGGCCGTGGTCCGGGTTCTTCTAGAATCCGGCTTCTGTGCGTTAGCTTACTGGGCCGCCCAATGAACTGCAGTCCATTACCAAAAGGCCACCCGGTAATCCGGCTCGTTAGGACAATGCCGGATATACCCCTAATTGGAATATATCCGACAGTAGCCTCCAAGAAAGATTAAGACTTGATTATGCCACCTTTCATCACTTTGCATTCTTTTCCGAGAAATGTTGGCGCTTTGTCTTGATTCTTCTTTTTCCCAAAAAACTTCATAACGCACAACTCGGATCAAAACCCGACTCTTTCTTCCACAAGCCTTTGTGAAGAAGGAGTTTCCTGATGTATAACACAAAACTCGGATTTACCAAAATCCGCCTTTTCTTCCATGAACCTTCGTGGAGAAGGAACTTCGTGACGTCAGCAATGAAATCATGCTGACATCATGGTCCTTTGGGTTCAGTCAAAAATCCTGAAAACGTATCTTCTGACCGATTCTCGCGGGAAACGAGGAGATAGCCATTATCACCTTGTCTCTTCGTTTCCCGGAATTCTCGTGCGTGACACGCGTCGGCGATCCAACGGCTAAAATAGTCGTTGTAACCAATCTTAACGCGTTTCCGGCTACAAATATCCGCCTCGGAGGCTCCATTCTTTCTTCCGCATCATCTCCTTCCTCGAGCCCCCATCGCCATAGCCTGCACGAGCTAGAACCAGAGCCCGAGTGAGTGACCGCAGAGAGTGAGCTCTCAACCTTCCCCGGAGAAATCATCGGAGGTTCATCGTCACGGTTGCGCCGCCCGCAAATGGCTGACGAAGAATCTCCTCGCGCCGCGGACGCGACCTACGCCGCCATGGACCTTGAGTCCATAATCAACGATTTAGACCAGCAGGTGGACTCCCCCGTCCACGCCACCGTATGCACACCGGAGGGAAACGCCAGCGACGCGGCCCGCGGAGATCTGCCTCCCACGACCACGGACATGCCATCGTCGTCTGCTCCTCCTCCGCCTCTCGTCCATGAGCCCGTAGAGGGAAACACCATTCTTGGCAGCGAGGAGGTCGCCGCCTCTGGTGCGTCCGGAGGCGAAGAAGAGATGGAAGAAAACTCCGGGATCTGGTTTCCTTCCTCCTTCCGGCAATGGAGAAGGAGGGGTTCATTCTGGAGAAAAAATGGCGGTACGACGCGGACGAGTCCGAGCCATCGCCAAAAGCCGGCGAACGGGTTCTCCTCGCGTCGCACATTAACCGAGGTATCGGAATTCCGCCTTCCTCCTTCTTTCTCCAGGTCTTAGACCACTACCAGATCCAGCCACACAACCTCTCTCCAAATTCCATTCTCTACATTGCCAGATTTCAGGCTTTGTTCGAATGATACTTAGGGTTAGAGCCTAGGATAGATTTCTGGCAGTACTGTTTCGGAGTTAAGCGAAACCCTTCTGAGGGCACTCTCCCCACCTGTGGGACCATCTACTTCACCCTTCATAGGTTTAGGGAGGACTGGTTCCCCAAAATAAGCATCGGAATCCGTCAAATTTTGGACGGGTTACTTCTTCTATCATGAGAATATCCCGTTTCCTGGAAAGGAAACGGGAATCCCACCTTCTATAAATTCTGCGGCCACTCCCTAAGAGAATTGGGCAGTGGACGCGGTCCAGACCCTGCCGCCGGATCTGATGAGAATCAAGCGATGCATCACCAAGCTGGTTTCCGCCTCTCCTCCTCTCACTGGCATGGATACGGTTCTATGCTGGCTTGAAAGGCGGATCCAGCCTCTGGCTCACTGCTGTCCCCGACTAATGTGTGAATACACGGGACCTGGGGACGCGATGAGGGCGACGAACAAGTCCTTGTCGAAAAAAGACTTGAAGAAACGCGTCAACCAGTTGGTCGCAACTTGCAAACAATATGAGGAAAGCCGACCGATGTATACGGCAGCAAACTCGGCTCCAAAGGTATATTTCTAACATTTTGGGCATTGGTTCTGAGTTTCCTTTTTCTCGGATGTTTTTACTAACCCAGACTTTGTCTTTTTTGAAAGATTCTGACTCTTCCAGACTCGGATCTTGGTTCTGATGCCGAGTTGGACGCTCTGCGTGCCAACTTTGCTCGTGGGAGAAAACAAAAGAAGCCCTCCACCACTCAGGAGGTGATTGATCTTGACGGCGTTGCCGTCGCAACTTCTAGGTAAACATCTGGGTTATTTCCTTTCTATGCTTTTTGTTGCATGAACTCTTTTCTTTCTCGGATTTCTTATTTCTCGGATTTTCTTTCTAGCCTGGCTCCAACAACTTTGAAGCCAAGGAGCCGGAAGAAGCAAAAGTTTGTTGCTAGGAGAGGACTACAGCCCTCTCCTGCTACTACACCTGATACTCCGACTGCGGCTGAGAAGGAGAACTTGGCTGCAAGGGAAGAAGAATACCCCTTGCAGTCCAACCAGCCTATTACGCCAGAGATGGACGCGACGGAAAGGGTGGAAGCAGCGGAGCCGGAAGTTGGAGGTTCTTCTAACATCCTAAGGAGGAGCCTATCCCGACATTTGACAAAGAGTTCAAGGTAAAGGAAGAGCCCTTTGACGAACATGGGTATATCCATTCGTGGGCGACAAAACACTTCGCTCCAGCTCCCTTAATCCGTCCTTGGCCGCAAGGCGGACTTATTGTTAAGAATAACTTCGTATTTTCACCTCGGCAGGTCATCCAGGACGACCTTTGCCACGTTGGGATTATTTTTGCAGACTATGCAAAAGAGTTCAACGAAAATCTGGCAAATCTGACAAAAATGAGCCAGGTAATATCTCTAGCCCCCAAGCATTTGCCGAATGTATTCTTTTTTGACTTAATACTTTTATCATTGACCTTGCTTGTTTTTTGACTTAAGCGTTTTGTCTCTTTTCGATGTTTCAGCAAACTGCCGAAATCATCAACATGGAAGTTTTTAGTAAACTTACCATCAAGAATAAGGAGGTGAAAACTCTCCTTAACATTCTTTAAGAGAAAGACTCGGAACTGGCCTCCATTCAGCATAGGCTTGATGAATCAGCAGGTACATTCGCCGCTGTTTTTGCGAGATAAATATTTTCCAAGTCTTTTTCCGAGTTTTTAACTCTTCATTTTCCTTGCTTTTCAGCTGCTTTGGAGAAAGCCAAGCAAATAGCTGAAGATGCCGACAATGCCGAGAACCTCCGAAAGGAGAACATGGAACTTCATAAGATCAATATGAAGCTCCAAAAGGATCTGGAGGCCAGCCAGCTGACTGTCGGAATAGCCGAATCCAAGGCTTCCAGCCAGGCTGAGAAGGACAAGGGCACCATCCTGATCTTGGAGAACGCTCTGAATCAACTCCTTGAAGAAGGTGTTGAAATGGACAGGATTCTCGGTAAGTTTATGACACTTTTACCAGAATTTTTCTTTTTCCTCTTCTGTGTTTTCTAACTTTCCTTTGTTGATTTAAACAGAAGGTAGCCCCTCGCTTACCCGGATCAAAAGAATCCGGGCTTTCGGGAAGATCTTCACCGCGCTCAAGGTCGTGGGGATGTTACTTGTCCATAAGTACATTCTCGACAAAGAAGGAGAATTCTTGGAAGTTAGCAAACTTTCGGAAGCGATTGAAGAGGTGGCAAACCAGAAGGAGTCTTGGTTCCGCTCTGCAGCTCGTGGTGGTGCACGCATGGCTCTTGGGCTAATGCGTATGCACTACACCACTGTCGAGTCTTGGCGCATGGCGGCTAGTATCCCCCAAGGATACTCGGAAGCGCAGCGATCCAGCATCTTCGACTCCGTCAAAGGCCACGCTACAAAGATAGCCCAGATGGTGTCCATCTCCACCTTTTATCCAGAAGAAGAAATTCCACCAACTCCTGAGTACCACAGCAGCGAGGAGGAGGACTCTGATTCTGAAGAGGCCGTCTGATTCCTGAATAGTTAGCAGGAAAAATAGGAGCATTACTATTCTCTTTAATGTAATATTCATTGTAACGCTAGCTATCATTTGTATAAACAAGCACCCTGCTTTTGCAGTAAAATTTTAAGTCTTTGCAAGATTTTCCGGGTTTTAATTCCTTTGCCTTCTAAGTTCTCTGGTTTACATGTTTTGACTGTCCTTAGTGTTGAAATGGCTCAGTAGTACTTAATCTTCATGCCAAGTGACTGGGTTTAACCTATCAGTCGAAACTCGGAAACATGGATTGTACTAAGGCATTTTTACTTACTAATTTCAGTGACCCAACACATAAACAATCAGATAATACTTAGAGAAAAGTAAGAAATTTTAAAATTGTATGAAACTCAGGCACGCAGGCACAATCTGGGTTTCCTTAAGCCTCCTTAGGCTGAAAAGCATTCAGTTTTATAACTCCGAGCACGCAGGCACAATTCGGGTTAACATTGAGTATTTTGAAAGATCATTGGGAAATAGATAAAGACAGACTTATGCTTTGTACAAAAATAGACAGATAAAACAGTAATGCATGAATCCCGACAACTTTATTTCATGATCTCAGAGATGTTTACATAGAAATTGAACTAATTGTAGAAGGGACATAACTGCTGGATGCTTCAGGGTCTCTTAGTCTCTCCTAGTTCGACATCTATCTTTCTCTTTCTTTTGTGATTCGGTCGTTTGGGATCATCTTCCGTGTCTCGAATATCTACAAGATAGTAAGATCCATTTTTCATAGCCTTTCTAATGAAAAATGGTCCCTCCCAAACTAGGGCTAATTTGTGCTTCCTTTCCTGCACCAATCTTAGCACTAGGTCGCCTTCCTTGAAAGAACGATGCCTGATTTTCCGACTATGGTATCGTCGTAATCCTTGCTGATAAATGGCGGATCTTTGAAGCACAAGATCTCGTTCTTCTTCTAAAATATCGTCGGCATCCTGTCGTGCTTTTTTGGCATCCGAGTCATCGTAAGCCTGCACTCTTGGGCTATCATGGAGCATATCCGTTGGAAGCACCGCTTCTGTGCCATAAACCAGAAAAAGCGGTGTTTGACCTGTTGATCTATTTGGCGTCGTTCGAATACTCCAAAGCACGGAAGGAAATTCCTCTACCCATGCTTTAACTGCTCTATGAAGAGCAGATTCGAGTCTTGGGCCTATTTATTGCAGGATTGAGCTATTCATTCTTTCAACCTGCCCATTGGATTGTGGGTGAGCCACAGATGCAAGATCTAAGCGCATTCCCGTTTGCCGGCAATATTTTGCCAACTCTCCAATAGAGAAAATTTTCCCGTTGTCCGTGATTATGCTGTGTGGAATGTCGTATCTCATGACTACGTCAATGATGAAATTTCTGGCAGTCACACCGTAAAGTTTTTTGATGGGTTTCGCCTCCACCCACTTGGTATACTTATCCACTGCAACGAGTAGATGTGTAAGTCCATCTCTTGCAGTTTTGAATGGTCCCATCATATCTAGCCCCAGACCGCGAACGGCCATGTTATAGGGATAGTTTTTAATGCTTGAGCTGGCATATTCATCTGCTTGGCGTAATACTGACATCCGGCACATGTGTTTACTATGTGCTCGGCATCTGTCTTGGAGGTGAGCCAAAAAAAAACCTGCACGGAATGCTTTTTTTACTATGCTTTTTGATTGAGCATGATGTCCGCAATCTCCTGCATGGATTTCTTGCAAGATTTCTCGGCCTTCCTCTGGCGAAATATATTTCTGAAAAATTCTGATAGTGCTGCGTTTATACAGGCAACCATTGATTACCGTGTATCCTTTGCATCGGCGTTGTATCTGCCTTTGTAAGACCTCGTCTGCTCCATCCGGGAACTTCTGATCTACTAAGAAGTTTAAGTATGGAATTGTCCAATCCGGGTTAACGAGCAGGACTTCGATTGACTCGGAAACGAGAGGATAACCAGCATCTCCACCTTTGATCGATGGTTCGTGCAAGTGTTGGACAAACACACCAGGTGGTAGAGTTTTCACTCTTTCCAATCCCATGCGGGCTAATGCATCCGCGTTCCAATTTTCTTCCCTTTTGATATGAAGTACTTCAAATCCAAGGAAGAAAATGGCAAACTCGTCCATAGTTCTCCGATATTCGGCCATTATGGGGCTTTTAGTGTCCCATGTTTGGTTTAGCTGATGCTGCACCAAGTCCGAGTCACCGTAACAAATGATACGTTTGACACCAATTTCTTTTGCAATATGCAAGCCATGAAGCAGAGCTTCGTATTCTGCCACATTGTTGCTGGCGTTGAAGTGTATTTGTAATACATACTCCATAATGTCACCTTTTGGAGATTTAAGCACTACACCAGCCTCTGCGCCTTCTTTCATCTTGGATCCCGTCAAAATGCATGATCGAGTATTCCGACTCCGGCATTGGTGTGTTTCCCATTGGTTCTGTCCAATCAGCGACAAAATCTGCCAACACCTGGGATTTAATTGTTGTCCTGGGTTGGTACTTAATGTCGAACGTAGCGAGCTCGATGCCCCATTTAGCAACTCGGCCTATTGCATCCACATTGTTAATAATATCCCCAAGTGGTGCTTTGCTTACCACTGCTATGGGATGTCCATGGAAATAATAGCGGAGTTTTCGAGATGCAAAAACCACGCCATATGCCAGCTTTTGATAATGTGGGTACCTTTGCTTTGACTCGGAGAATACTTCACTAACATAGTACACTGGATGCTGATCTGGTATACTTTGTTCATCATTCCGCCTTTCCACAATTATCACTGCGCTAATAACCCTGTTTGTTGCTGTAAGATACAGTAACATGGGTTCTTCGTCTTTTGGGGATGCCAAAATCGGAGCTTTCATCAAGGCTTCTTTCAACTGGGTTAGTGCTTTGTCCGCCTCTTCTGTCCATTCAAATTTGTCAGATTTCTTCAACAACTTGTATAATGGCAGAGCTTTATCTCCTAGCCGGCTTATGAACCTGCTGACCGCGGCTGCAGAACCCGTCAATCTTTGGACATCTTTTAGGCACGTAGGCTTTGTGATGGTCATTGCCTTGATCTTTTCCGGGTTTACTTCTATTCCTCTGTGAGAAACGATAAAACCCAGAAACTTTCGTGAGGGAACCCCAAATACGCACTTTAATGGATTCAACTTCATTTTATAAGTGCGTAAATTTTTGAAGGTTTCTCGTAGATATTCAAGGAGTGTGTTCTTTTCCTTGGAAACTACGGCAATGTCATCCACGTAAACATGGACATTTTTGCCGATTTCACTATGCAAACAACGTTGCATGCAACGCTGGTAAGTAGCACCTGCGTTCTTCAGGCCAAAAGCCATGGTTATGTAATAGTATCTTCCATACAGGGTTATGAAGTAAGTTTTGATTTGATCTTCTTCCTTCATACGTATTTGATGGTACCCGGAATAAGCATCCAAAAAGCATAAAAGCTCAGAGCCAGCAGTGGCATCTATTATTTGATCGATTCGTGGTAGCGCGAACCTACCTTTTGGACACAATTTATTCAAGCCGGTGTAATCTATACACATCCTAAGAACAATACTGTCTTTCTTCGGCACTAATACTGGGTTCGCATACCAATCAGTATATATAACTTCTCGGATAAAATCAGCTACTAAAAGCCGGATAATTTCCTTGCCTATAGCCTTCTGTCTTCTTCCATCAAAACGACGGAGACCTTGTTTGACGGGTTTTGAACCTGGAATCACCTTCAATTGATTCTCCGCAAGTTCCCTGGGTACTCCCGGCATGTCCGCGGGACACCAGGCAAAAATATCCCAGTTCTCACAGAGGAACTTGATGAGCGCGTCTTCCTATTTGTCGATCATCCTAGTTCCTACTACGACAAATTTTGTCGGATCTTTGGGATCTAGGATAACCCGTCTCGTGTTTTCCGATGCCTTGAAGATATCTGCCGGCTTTCGACTCTCTTTTCCTGCCGGCATTTCTGTCGGCGATACTTCCTTTGCTAGCTCTTTCAATTCCTCCTTTGCTATCACTTGTTCGGGGCAGAGGGCGTTTACTTTTTCCAGCTCGTTTGCCAATTTGAAGTCTCCTGAGATGGTAATTACTCCTCCCTTTGGCCCTGGCATCTTCAGCTTGTTATAAATATAACATGATATCCCATGAATTTGGCGAAAGCTGGACGTCCGAGTATTGCATGGTATACACTTTCGAACGGCACCACCTCGAATGAGATTTTTTCCTGTCGGAAGTGTTCTTTTTCTCCGAAGGTTACATCTAGGGAAATTTCTCCTAGGGAATGTGCTTGTCTGCCAGGAACAATGTCGTGGAAACGTATGTTGTTGTGATCGAGCTGGGTCTCGGAGAGCAGATGGTTCAGTGTATCTAGGTATAGAATATTGATGCTAGATTCTCCATCCATCAGCACTCTTTTTAGCCTAGTGTTTTGAACAATAGGGCTTACGATTAGAGCTTGCGTGCCGGGTTCTGGGATGTTTCCGGGATGATCTGACTGATTTCAGGTAATTGGCATTTTGGAATACTTCAAGAATTTGGGAGTTGGTGGGACAACCATGTTTATTTCTCGAAGTGTTCGCTTTTCCTGTTTTGCTGGGGGAGTTGCCAGGAAAGTTAGGTTGCATTCTCCATCGACTCTCGGGAATTTTGGCTCGCCTTTTTGCTGTTGTTCCTGGATTTTTTTCATCAGTGCCCGATTCACTCTCTTCTTTCTCAGCTTCTGGCTTTTTCTTGTTGAACTTCCTCTTGAAATTCTTTCCTTTATTCCCGGATCCTGCAGTGCCCTTCATATTCTTGTTGACGCGACACTGCGCATTTGTATGGGTAGGCTTCCCAAATTGCGAATGGTGGACACAGTTTTCTGACTTAATCTTTTCCCACTCTTCCTTGGAGTAGGAGATAGGTTCTGTGCTTCTTCCTTTCCACTTGCCGCCAGTATCCTTTCCAAAGGATAAATTTACTTCCTTGGGTTTTGTGTGTGCATCTGGAGTAGTCTTCTTTTCGGAACGAGGCGTCTTTTTGGCCTGAACCAAAGCATCGATATTTCCACCTCTTGCTTTGATGTCATCTTCGGATGCTGCATGCTCATTGGCGGTAGTAAGCATAGATCCGAGATCTTTGTGCTCTTTTGAACCAACCATGAATGGTACAAGGTCGGGTTTTAATCCATTGATGAAAGCATGTATTGCTTGTACATCACTTACTCTAGAGCAACTATTCTTCATTGATGTCCATCTCGATACAAAGTTGACATACGACTCGTCTTCAAACTGGACGCAGCGATTTAGCTGGGTGATGCTCTTAGGGCGTTTGTACGTACCCCGAAAGTGCTAAGCGAATACTCTAGCCATATCATCCCAACTATCCACGGTTCTTGATGGAAGCCCGTTGATCCAATCTCCGGCTCCATCCAGCAACATTAGGGGGAGAAATTTCACTGCTTCTAGGTCTGTCCCTTTGTTGATCTGAACGGCGGTATAGTAATCTGAGATCCATGTATACGGGTTTGTACTTTCGGTGTACTTTTGGTAAGTTGGACCAACTTTGGCAAAGCCAGAATGTAGGGTTATTCTTCGGATCCTGTCAGTGAAACACTTAGGTCCAAAGTATAAGTCATCTCTTTCCGCCTTATCGACATGTGCGGAATATCTGCCGGCTGAATGGACAGAGGGGGATCCGCTCCTTTCTGGCCCATTGTTGCGTGAATGCGCTCTTCTGGGATTATCCCTATTTCGTCCGTTATCGTGTCCTTTGGAATGAGGCGGAGTTCTACTCCTTGTCCTTTCTTTGTTCCTACGAGGAGTACGGGATCTCTCACGCTTGTGAGGATTTTCATATCTTCCGGCTTTTTCAGTTGGGCGTCTCGGAGGCGGCATCATTTTTCCGTCTTTCCGGTTTTGTTCCTCCCGATCTTTATGGTCACGGGGTTTATTTCCACCTTTCGGCATATGGGATCCCGTTCTGGACGCTTCATCCCTATTGTCCGGGGTTTTCTTGTCCTTCTTAGGATCTTCCTTCTTTTCTTTAGAATCGCTTAAATCTCCAGGTTCGTCAGGTCCAGGTGCTCCAGCGGCACAAGTGGCATTTTTGCATAGGGCCGAGTCGTCGTGCAACTTCCCTGATCTTGCATGTCCTCTCTGTTGTTGTTGCAATGATTTTCCCAGGAAAGCATACACTCCCTGAAGCTTTTCATCTTTGGAGTACAGATCATCATTAAGTATGGCGAACGTGGCTTCCGCGTTTTCGGCTGCGATTTTGTAGATGCGTTCGCCCTTAGCGTTTACACCGTCAACCTGTCTTTGCCAGGAAGGGTTTTGCAACCGTTCCTTTGCTGGCAGCACATCCGGCCTTGCGATTCCGGGTAATCTCGTGGGTTTAATCCCGGACATATTCCGTCTTTCGAATTCTTCAATTTCCTCCTGCTTTGCTTTTACAGTAGCTTGGGCTTTGAGGAGGTTTTCTTGAGATCTGAATAGTTGCAGTTGCTGCTGCATAAGGGATTGTCTTCTGGTTTCCAGCACTTCCGGTGGCTCGTACGGTCCAACCGGGGTTTTGATCAGATCGATCTCGTCCTATTCCAGCATTTTGGGGACAAGGATTTCTTTATTTTTCTTCTCCACAGGTGTGACTCCGCTTGCTCCTCCTGCTTCCAGGTTTTGGTTAGCATTATTTGCCAAATTTTTCTTCTGGAGTTTGTACTGGAGTTTCTTGGCAGTCTTCATTTTCTTCTTGGAAGAGGGAGGTTTTTTGCCAGGTTCTTCTTCTGTCAATTCCTTGACATCGGGATAGATGGGACTGGTTTCGCCGTCCTCTCTTTCATCATCTGGAGGAGGTGTTCTGGGGTCTTCCTCTCCTTCGGCATCCAAGTTTTCAGTCGGCTTTGCCATAAGTACTTCATGGAAGCCCCCTGCATAGATTTAACCTTTCTTTTGAAAGCGTCTTCATCTTCGTCTTCTGAATCTATGTCTTCAGATCTAGGTTCCGACTCCAATCTTGCCTCTATGGCAGCTAGTACGTAGTCGGCTTTCGAGTTCACCGATTCATTGGCGGGTGTCGGATCTTCCACTTGTTCTGTGGGATTGTTGTTTTCTGCTTCTTCCACAGGATTGCTTACTTCCGTCTTTTCAGCGACCTCGGACTGCACCATGCCAATGAAGTGAGATCTGATTGCCGGCCTCTCCGAAGAGAAAGTAAATTCAGAGTTTTGGCGATCTGATCAGAATCCGGTGTCATAGTTTTCTTCAACTGGGTATAGGGCGGGTGGGATAAATTTGCTTCCACCACAGAATCCCATTTCTTCTGCAGTTAATCCGATAAAAATGTTTGCAGATCCAATCGGTAAAACGCAAGCACTTACCAAATGATTCCGTGCTGGCATGTACGATCCATTGTCGAGGAAGCGCTCGACGTCGTTGTCGAATTCTAGGCTTCCGACAGTTAAGGTACTGCCGATTCCGCCGAGTATCCCCGATCAAAACATAACGCCTGACGTTGCTAGCCCCACGGTGGGCGCCAATAGTCGATACATCGTTGTAGAGTTCATAGACGGGGGTGCCATGAGTCTACGGGTAGAGGCGTGGGGGGATGTGGTAGTACGACAACCAGGAACACCAAATTTACCCAGGTTCGGTACAGCGCAACTAGGCGACGTTCCTACTCCTGCAAACTCACTAAATCAGGGCTGAAGCCTGAAGTATACAAAGTACAATGTGAGTAGGGTTTCGCTAATTCGGCGAGGATCAACTTCTCGGCGAGTTGGCTTCTAGCTAATTGGTTGTATCTTTCTTCTCTCCCACCCGTCTTTATATAGATAGCCGGGTTAGGGCTTACAGAAAGGAAACTTAGATGACTACGTTAAGCATCTAACTTGGAAAGGAAGAAATCCGTCTTCTACTCCAAGCCGTACCACTTTGGGCCATGGTCCGGTTTCTTCTAGAATCCGGCTTCTGTGCGTCAGCTTACTGGGCCGCCCAATGGACTGCGGTCCATTACACAAAGGCCACCCTGGTAATCCGGCTCTTTAGGAAAATGCCGGATATACCCCTAATTGGAATATATCCGACAACTTTTGGGTCATCAAGACTATTTTCTGGCGCCGTTGCCGGGGAGTGAAGTGTTATTGATAAGTGGAATTGGTAAGATAAACTTTTACTCTGAGTGTTGTTTTTATTTTTGTCTATTGTTTTATTTCATTATGGAGAATTCTTTTGGTTCTCTGTTTAGGGGTACTTCTACCGTTACTGCTAGGGTACTAGGTGACCTGTTATATGCTGAATTAGATCCTTATAAAATACCTATGAAAATTGTTGGACGTGTTATGGATAACTGCTATTACGGAGATGGAACTGTCCACCCCGATGATTATTTGCTCTTTATACATGAATTATGCGAGTTATTCAGGTGTGCAGGTATTACAATGGATCAAGTTAAAAGGAAATTATTTTCTTTATCTCTGAAAGGAAGATCCGCTGAATGGTTCAAATTACTGAAGAATGGTGAATCCATTGGATGGGAGGAAATTGTTCCTCTCTTTTGTTCTAAATTTTATCCTCCTAGTGAGATTCATAAAGACCGGAATCAAATATATAACTTCTGGCCTTATGATGGAGATAGTATTGCCCAAGCGTGGGGAAGAATGAAGTTATTAATGCTCAAATGTCCAGTTCATGAGCTTCCGAGAAATATTGTTATCAGTAATATTTATGCAAGGCTTTCTCTTCATGATAAGGATTTATTGGATGCTTCTTGTTCTGGATCATTCGCACGTATGAAGGAAGAAGCTAAATGGGATCTTCTTGTCTGTATTCAAGAAAACACTGAAGGATGGGAGAATGACAAAGGTAGCAAGTCAGGTATAAATTATGATTATGAATGCATTAAATCTTTTATGGGAACTGGTGATTTCCATAATGTTAGTGCTATTTGTGGTATTGATTCTCAAATCTTTGCAAACTGTCTTAAAGCTTTTGCCTCCTATCTTGATATTCCTAAGAGGGAATTTAGCAAGTACCATGCACCTTATAAAGATATTATTCCTGCTAGTAAAATAAAAGTGCATGTTGTTAATCCTGCTGTTCCCGAGCCTTATATTGAAAAAATGCCTTTCCCTGCTAAGGTGAAAGAACACTCTATTGTAGCTAGTGTGGTTAATAAGAGCATTAAGAAATCTAATTAAACCGATGAACAAATAACTGTTGAACCTGCTGTAGCAATAGTGAAATGTAGAGGATGAACACATTGTCTTTTGTGAGGATGCTTCTAATATTGTTTCTCATCCTCATAGACCTAAGAAAACTAGTGTCCATGTGCTTTCTGTTAAGATTGGTGGTGATTACTATTATGGTTTGTGTGACATTGGTGCAAGTTCTAGTGCTATACCTTATGAGCTTTGTAAAGAAATTATGCATGAAATTGGTTCTTGTGAGCTTGAGGATATTGATGTGGTTATTCAGCTTGCTAGTAGAGAAACTGTCTTTCCGATTGGTATTGTTAGAGATGTGGAAGTTTTGTGTGGTAAAACTAAATATCCCACTGATTTTCTAGTACTTGGTAAGGCTGCTAGTAAAACTTGTCCTATTATTTTTGGTAGACCTTTCTTGAACACTTGTGGTGCTATTGTAGATTGTAAGAGGGAGAAGATATTGACTAAATTTGATGGAAAATCTTATGAGTTCAATTTATCCAAATTTGCTAGACCACCTAATGAATCTAAATTGCCTGATGAGAATTTTAAAGTTGAACAACTTGCTTCTATTGCTCTTGCTCCTAACAATGCTTTGCAGCAATATATGGAGGACCATGAAAGTGAGGTCTTTATGGAAGAGAGAAATGAGATTGACGATATTCTTCTTTGTCAACCGGTGACACTAAAACATAATTTACCTATGGAAGATTTGGGTACCACATTGCCACCCAAGGGGGATCCTATCTTTGATTTAAAACCTTTGCCTGATGATCTTAAATATGCTTATATTGATGAGAAGAAAATATATCCTGTTATTATTAGTGCTAAACTTTCAAGTGAAGAAGAGGAAATATTATTGGGAATTCTGAAGAAACATTGTGGAGCTATTGGATATACTCTTGATGATTTGAAGGGGGTTTCTCCTACTATATGTCAGCATGCTATTAATATTGAACCTGATGCAAAGCCAGTAGTTGAACATCAATGCCTTTTAATTCCTAAGATGAAGGAAGTGGTAAGAAATGAGGTATTAAAACTCCTTGATGCTGGTATTATTTTTCCTATTGCTGATAGTAAATGGGTGAGCCTTGTGCATTGTGTCCCTAAGAAGGGAGGAATGACTATTGTGCCTACTGAAAATAATGAGCTTATTCCACAAAGAGTAGTAGTTGGTTATAGAATGTGCATTGATTTTATAAAGGTTAATAAAGTTACTAAGAAATATCATTATCCTTTACCCTTTATTGATCAAATGCTAGAGAGGTTGTCTAAGAAAACTCATTTTTTTTCTTTCTTGATGGTTATTCTGGGTTTTCTCAAATTGCTTTTAGGGCAAAAGATCAAGAGAAACCAACCTTTACTTGTCCTTATGGTACTTATGCTTATAGATGTATGCCTTTTGGTTTGTGCAATGCTCCTGCTACTTTTCAAAGATGCATGTATGCTATTTTTCATGGTTTTTGTGAAGAAATTGTGGAAGTGTTTGATGACCCACAAGTATAGGGGATCGCAACAGTCTTCGAGGGAAGTAAAACCCAAATTTATTGATTCGACACAAGGGGAGCCAAAGAATATTTATTAGCCTTAACAACCGGGTTGTCTATTCAGCTGCACTTGAAAGTAGACTTGCTCGTAACAATTTATCAGTGGTAACAGTTTTATAGCAGCGACAGTAGTGAAATAACAGCAGGAATAAAATAGTAACATGTAGCATCCCAACTTTTAATAAAGATGGAATACCTGTGTTATTGTGCTAGTCCCTGGATCAATTGCTAGCACCACAGTACAAAATGAAATATCATGCAAATGCATCAAATTCTATTACATCGCATGATCCAGTCTTTACAAAATAGGATTACAGCTTGCATAGTCTTAGAAGACTAGCAGAAAACAAAGATATACAGCGGAAAACATAGTACAACATTGAGGCCATCTTCTTCATGTGCCACAGGCAAAACATGTTGGCGATAGTCTCGAGATCCTAAACGAAATCCTCACTCGTCTTCAGAAATATCTGCAATATGGAATATGCAGCCACAAGGGAGTCAATACAATTTAATGTATTGGCAAGTAACACTATGGTGGATATAAATGGCAGGACTAATACTACATGCTTATTTGGCTGAGTGGAGTTTTGGCTAAGTTTTGCATAAAGCCAATTTTCTCATATCACTTTTGTAAAACCAACTTTTCTTTTCAAAAGGGTGGCAACATTGGATTAAGATCCAAGCACCACAATACTGTTCACTTGGTCAAATTTTACTTATTGAAATTGATGATGAGATTCTTCCGTCGATCCTTGTCCAGCTGCTCATAGTTGTCCATAACCGGGGACACGGCTAAGATCTTAGTTTGTTGACTCTGCAGAGTTTGTGCACTTTCACCTTCAGACTCAAATCAGCCCAAACATCCTATACACCCTGAGTGCATTAAGGAAAGGAGAAGATTGAGACGAGATCTTTCGGAAGAAATTCCACCACCGTTTGGCTTACCCGTGCCACCTATAATTATGCTACATCTGCTGGTAAGCCTAGTGAGTTCATTCAACTTAGTTGATCAAGACAGAGCCAATATGACTAAAGGCTGCGCGGGAAGCTACTAAACTTAGAAGGACATAGTAATCTCTTTGTTCCGGGGTGGCCATCCGCAAGTGACAACCTCAAGTGGAATAACCCTTGGACAAGGGCCCTGAGGCAACACTCAACATAAACCAGTCTTACCACTTCCACCCAGGTGGTTCATTCATTAGTTATACTTAGAATTTTTCCTCAACATCTAATAAAACAATTTGTAACATTGCATAGCATCTACTAAGTTCAAAGGATATCAAAATAACAAGGTATAACGGATGGCTACACACTACTAGGATAATAGCATAGCATAATATAACTTATTAAAAATCCCTACCATGCATACTACTCAAAATCAACTAATGCATATAGAAAATAATGGGTAGTTGATGATGTGTTACTTGCCTTGTTGAAGTTGGTGAAGAATTCACACTCTCTTCACAAAAGATCGTTGCTCTCCGTACAATCTATTCATTGACAACACAAAACCATATAAACAAGCATCCTAACAAACAAACATACAAGTGTAGAAAACATACATAGCAACTAACATATTAAAAGGGGCTTAACCAAGTTGGTTAGGACAAGGTCTAGGTTTGAGTTGGAAGATTCATTTTCTAGTGGTCTCATTCTTGTTAAGGAAATTCCAATGGTTTACGGAAGGACTAGGTTGAGCTTGATGTGATCTAACTTTATTATAACCATACTTGTCGAGGAAGTTCCAAGAGTTCACTAAGAATAGACATATTACTTCTTCAACTAAAGTAATACATTGCAAACACTTGGTCATATTCACCTTCAAAAATATTTGAGTGACTATGTTAGTATTTTCCATTGTGGTTAGGGTAGGTCTACTAACTACATCATCAAAGGGAAAATATTACTAAGTCTTGGGTTTTTCCATTTGGGTCAATGGTTGGACAAAAATAACTTGTTATTCTTCAACTTGTATGGATTGCTTCTAGACCTCATGTGATTGCCTTCTTGAAGATCATCATCATGCCATCTAAGTTGCTTCCTTCCTTGGTGTGGTGCTTCTCTTGGTCTTGATAGTCTTCATGGTTTTCACTTCACTAATTGGTTTGGGTATGGGATGGGCACAAATACCACTAAGTCAAATTGAAAAGAAAGAAATGGAAGGGATAGGAAGAGAGAGGAAAATGTCTCCTTCTTGATTTTCTTCATACTCCTGTACTTCATTGAGTTTCTTCTTGTTGTTGTGGAGTTTAAGTCCTTCCTTCAATTTCTTCAATGATATTCCTCATATCTCATCATGTTGCCACCAAGTTGATATTGAAGTTTCATTCTTGTGCTTGAGTCTTGATCTCCATTTTGCTGACTTGGTGAATTCTTGAAGCAAGAATGGGGGAGTGGAGAAGATAGAAAACTAAAGTTTACTACTTGGTACTATATGTGATTTGCACATTCTAAGGACATGTCTTGGCTCCAAATGGTCATAACATCAAATAATAACAGTTGAAAACAATTCCTAAGTCATGGTGAAAATGGAAGTATCACCATGTTGGGTTTTTGGTCAAATACTCAAATAGACAACTATTCTAAATTCAATTTTAATTTGTTCAATTATTATTTTGGGACAGAGGATGTGAAAGTACACATCCTAAGGTTTCCAAATATATTTTATTTACAATTTTTGGATTTGTAGAATTTGAATTATGCCAAATTTCATCAAACAAGCATATTTGAATTTGAACAAATTTAAGTTTTTCAAATTTGAATTTGGTCAGTGCCAAAAGTTTCTATATGTCCAGGGCTTTTCAAAAAGTCCAAGATTGCTAAATTTGGCCTCATGGATCAAAAGATATGATAGATCTAATGTGCATGGACTAATCTGCAAAATTGTTTTTTCTATTTTTATTCGAAATTTAAATCCAGAGACAGTTGGGCCGGAAATGGCTTATCTGTCGCGCAGGGCGATGGACAGGAATTGGGCTTGGGCTGGCTACGTACAACGCTGAGCGACGAATAAATATATAACACGCAGGTAACGTGGCGCATTCCTACTAGGCGATACCCCTTCGGTAAGTGATCTAATCTAGGCCACTGGATCTAGATCTAACGGTGGGAGTGCGTACCTCTTCACGTTATAATCTTGGCCGTCGAGATGTTCCGACGGTGTGGGAAGGACGAGGAGCTCGGTGTGGCCGTCGATGGAGATTTCCGGCGCTGCTCCGGTGATCTACGGCCTGGAAACGACGGCGGCGACGCTCCTGCGGTTCCCCGAACAGAGGAAGGTGACGACAAGGGGCGGCGCAACGAGGGGAACCCGATGGTGACCGTGGCATGTTCGGTGGCTGCTTCCCGCGCCGGTGATGCACGATCGGAGGGTGGTGCTGCCGCGGCGAACTCGGGAACAACCGCGCCGACGTTTGGCTGCACAAGGAAACGAACAACGGGGTCAGGGAGGTGTGCACGAGCACATGGGAGCGAATGGTGGTTGTCTCGGTTGCCGGAAGTGGTTCACCTCGCCGGAATCAGTGAAGGGCGGCGACTAGGGTTTGAAGTCCGGCGACGAATTTCTTCGGCCTCGAGGCACGAATAGGAGAGGAATGAGAGGGGAAATACGGAGGGGAGCGAGGGGTTTAAGGGAATGGGCTCGAGGCAATCAATTGGAGGAAGAAACGCTCGAATTTGTGGGGATTCAAATCGGCCTGAAACGGAAGAAGCAGCAAATGCTGGGGCTTGATGATGATGACGTCATCATGACGTCATCATTTTTTTTCTCTCTTTTATTTCCTGTTTTTAATATCTTTTGTTTTATTAATCCAAAAGACCTCAAAATAATTTCTAAAAACTTGTAAAATTAATATCTTTCTGTTTATAACATTTTTATAAACTTTTGAACACATTACATTTTTGAATTATGAAATTTGAATAAATCATTAAAAGTGACTTAATAGCATTTTTAATACAAAATCAAATTTAATTTTGAGAAAGGGTTTTATAAAAATACAGAGACATTATATAAGTCAAATATCATTTTTTTTAAATCATTTACACTTGTTTTGCTATTTTATATTTTGAAATAGAAATGATTTCACTAATAGTATATTTATGCCATTTTGAAAATATCAATTATATAAATGAAAATTATTGGTTGAATAAAATATCAGAGACATCAATGTGATCAAATAACATTTTCCAAAATCATATTTAATGGTTTTCATATTTTATGATTTAAAATATGAAGAAACAATGATAGTCACTTAATAGAAAACATTAATTTTTATATGATTAAAACAATTTTTAGAAATATTTTCTATGGTTCAACTATTGTTTTCTAAGACCCTTTTAGGAACTTTCATATTGCATATTTTCAACATATTAGTGAAACCACAATTAGTATCCTTTTGTTATATTTCAAACATAGAGAATTATTTAATAAATTTGGAAATGGGGTTTAGGAAAAGCAGAAAGGTTTTCCCAAATGAAAACATTGTTTTCTCAAAGTATCTTACTTGTTTTCATAAAACAATTATTTCTATATCACTATATTATTTTGTTGATTGACATAACACTTGGAAAACAAGGATCCAACTTATATCTATTTTGGGGTTATCAATAATAGTGAAACATTTTTTTAGAGATAAGAAGAAAATATTAGAGATAACAATTCTCTAGTTTTTATATATCAAAAAATATTTTCAAGATCATAATTGGGTTGAAAACATGTTGGTAAAGATTTTTCCTAAGAAAATATTTTATTCACATGAGGGAAACATATTTTATTTTAGGAATAGGCTTTAGGGTTTATGGAATTAAGGAAGTTTGGATTCTTTATTCCAATTACATATTGTTTTCTTTTATTTCCTCCTTTTATTTGGTTTTTGGTGACTTGCTTAATCATGAAAACAAAAAGTTCCAAATTTTTGTGATTTTTGAGTTTTCCAAAAATCAGGGATGTTACAGACTACCACCCTTAAAAGAAATCTCGTCCCGAGATTTGGGAAGGTTAGATAGAAAGATTTGGGTAACTGGATTCCAAAACAACTTGGTGGCTACCACCCTTAAAAGAAACTTTTGTGGGTAGTCTATTTTCATTAGATTGGAGTGTAGATTGATTCCAGATTGGCTTGAGTAGAAATTTCCTTCATGGTAGAGCTACATACCAACATAGGTATGTTGGACTACCTTTGACACTGAGGGGTCACTCTTTGGGTCAATCAAAAGTCTTTGGGTTCCTCTCAACTTGATCTTTTGATGTCCTTGGAAATCTTTCATCGTGTTGTTGTCATCCTTGAAGGCAAACACCATGCTATTTCTAAGGAAACTCTCATGGTAGGAAAACTCCCATTGCTTGATAGCTCCAAGGTTAGCTTGATCCTTATTAGGCAGTTGGCATTGATCATGGATGTGATTGTTCCTTCACACAGAAGAAAGAAATTTGATACTAGCATTCCTCAAATGGGATGGCTTGTGTATCAATAGGGTAAAGGTTGTATGATTCCAAATGGTTCTCACTATGGTTGGTGAATGAGTATGGTGTTGGGTTTGGTCTAGTAGGAGTGAGTAGAGATTTAGAAAGATGGCTAAGGAAGGTTCTTATCAAAAATAGCAGATCAAGGAAACTCATCTTACAAACAACACATAACAAACATATAGCAACACATTCATCACACCAATCAACATAGTTTTAGGAAAACATCTAGTATTGTCATACCACACTCATTAGTATGATCAATACTCTAATCGTGTTTCGTGTCTCACAACTTTATTACATCTCATGGTGGTCTGCTATTTAAGGCAAGGTAACAACATTTCTTGCTTTTTTCCTCATGGGAGGTCTTCAATACTCAGTCTTCACGATGATCTCCGCGTTCTTGTACATTGTAATCTCTTTTTCAAGAGTGTTGATTTCTTCTTCAGCTTCCTTGAGAATCTTCTTAGTGTTGTGAAGTCTCCACTTGAGTCTCTCAGTAAGTTCTTCAATGGCCCTCCATGCAGCACTTCTTGCTGAATCAAAGAATGTCAAATGCACCTCCTTGTTGGTAAGCATGCAATCTCCTCCCATCTTGTGGTCGTATTCCTTGTTCATGTACAGATGAATCTGCACCCACCAATATTCAAGATCATCTTCTTCATCAATGTAGGGAAAACCCCAATAGACTGCTGGTCCTTCAAATCCCATGATTAACATGAGATCCTTCAGTGCTCTTGGAAAATCAGTGTCGCACTCCAGGGTCATGGTCATCATTGGTCCTTTCTTGAGTGATTGGATGATACTGGCCATCTACAGATAAGAGTAATTATTAGAAATGCATCATGGGAAGGAGTACGAGGAGAAATGAAGTTATAAAAGATTTCTTTGAGGAGTAGTTGTAAGATAGTAAAATTTTATTCCTATGGATTTTCCTATTCTAATCCAAACTTAGGGTCTCGAATCCTACAGGCAACACAATGCTCTGATACCATTTTGTAGCATCCCAACTTTTAATAAAGATGGAATACATGTGTTATTGTGCTAGTCCCTGGATCAATTGCTAGCACCACAGTACAAAATGAAATTGTTGGAAATATGAGCAATTTACCATATAATTTAATTAATAGAAACACTAGGTAAAGCAGAACTACAATTGCAATAGTCAAAGTAGTCATTTGAATTTTCGTAGAGTAGACAAAGGGCATGCATGGTTTAATCATATGAATTTTCAGACAGTAGGCAACAGGCATACATAGTATAGAATTTGGGGAAAACAAATCTATTCCAATTGCTAGAACTAGGAATTCTAGTAGGATCTGAAACATGAGATTGAACAGAGAAGACATGAGCACATACTGAACAGGAGCTGGTGCAGCAGCGGGACCATTGTTGACGTTGTCGCCCATGTCGTCGAAGAGATCGTCGACTTCCGGGAAGAAGTCGTCGTTCGGGAAGATGTCGTTGTCGTCCGTGATGAAGAAGCCAGTAGTCGCGCAGAGCGCTCCCCAAAAACCTTATCGCCCTTCTCCCGTACAGGACTCGAAGTAGCGCGGTTTCGGAGGCCTACTGTCCCGACCGGCGGTGCACGCCGCAGGTCAGGATGGAGAAGACTTGAGCGGTGGCGCAAGGCTCTGGAAATGAGAAGGCAGTGTATTGCTGTGTGTCCTTTGGAGAGGAGCGACCTCTGATTTTATAGGCACAGAGCAGAAGCCGAACAGGCCACGCGAGAAGATGAAACGAAGAGTCGGGAAGGCAAACAGGCAGCAGCCGAAGCTGAGCAGCCTCCGTAATCAAAACCCACTTAGCAAAGCGTTTCGTTTCAGATTCCTGTGCCTGTTCATATTCTAATTCGTGTGTGTGGCAAAATAAAGAGAGAGAGAGGCTCTCGGCTCGAGGCATTCCCGCAACCCGCGGCGCGCGCGCGTCGTGACGAGGCGAGGCGTGGCGAGGCGGGCGGCGGAGGAGGAGCGCGCGTGTAGTCATCTCTTTCTAATGCTCATACAACAAGTGGAAAGCCCTCCCTTATAAACAGGTAAAACTTCCACTCAACTAGCAATGTGGGACTAAACATTTGTCCCACCTCTTGCCATACACGAATGGGCCAAGTGGGCCTCTAGGATTTATTAGGAATTTCTGGAATATTAAATGGGCTGGTCCATTTGGGCCAAAATTCCAACAATCCCCCACCAGATCCCAGAGGCACATGAAATTTGCCTTTGGTTCCAAAACATTGTTTTATATACCGATGCTTAGTGGAGACTGTGAAGTTGAACTTCCACCTAGAACTCTATGCTACACTAGTAAGCAACTTGGACAGTGGACTGCGCCTTGAACTGCAATTTTTCTGCGAATCTAGTTTCACATAAAGCCTTGATCGATACTAGGCTGCCGCAAGACTTCCCCGCGGGTGGAGCTTATGCGTCATACTCCTTGACCTTTCATGAGTTTATTAGAGAGCACCCAACTCTCATGGACTGCGACGTTTGACAGTCAGACTCACATAGGTGTGTTCTTCAAAGGATGTTCTGCAGGACAACATCTCTGCTTAAATAAGCCACTTAGAACACATTAAGATAAACATCAACCTGCCTTGCAGAGTAGGAGAGTATTGCATCTTCATGGAGTGGTATAAAAAGTAGGGATACTCTCCTCTCAGTTGATCAACAGCTTGTCTCCCAATTCTAATTCACGGGATCTCCGATCACATAGAGTGGGTTGCCACAGTGAACAACTTATATTGTGGGTCTCATACCCATCTCCTTTGATGCATTATCTATCACGTTACGCGATAGACCCTTTGTGAAGGGGTCTGCCAAGTTTTTAGATGTATGGATATAATCCAATGCAATAACTCCGGAGTTTCTCAATTTTCTGACAGATTTTAGTCTCCTCTTCACATGCCTTGATGACTTCATATTGTCCTTAGAACTGTTTACTTTGATGATCACAGTTTGATTATCACAGTTCATCGGGATAGCGGGTATAGGTTTTTCAACCACAGGTAAGTCCATCAAGAGCTGTCTCAGCCACTCTGCTTCAACAGTGGCTGTGTCCAATGCTGTGAGTTCTGCTTCCATAGTTGACCTCGTTAAGATGGTCTGCTTGCAAGACTTCCAAGAAACAGCGCCACCACCAAGTGTAAATATATATCCACTCGTGGCCTTTATCTCATCAGCGTCAGATATCCAATTTGAATCACTATAACCCTCAAGTACCCTTGGGTACCCAGAATAGTGAATCCCATAGCTTGCAGTGCCTTTCAAATAGCGCATGATTCTCTCAAGAGCGCGCCAATGATCATCGCCCGGATTTGAAACAAATCGGCTAAGTTTGCTTACAGCATACGCGATGTCAGGCCTCGTAGCGCTAGTTAAATACATAAGCGAGCCAATAATCTGAGAGTATCTAAGTTGATCCTTTGCAATTCTTCTGTTTTTACGAAGTAGCACACTGGGATCATATGGAGTTGGTGAAGGCTTGCAATCGCTATACCCAAAACGACTCAAGACCTTCTCAACATAGTGAGATTGAAGCAGTGTTATCCCACCATTGTCATCTCTCAGTAACTTGATGTTAAGGATAACATCAGCAACTCCTAGATCTTTCATCTCAAAACAGTGAGATAGGAAACTCTTAACCTCTTCGATCACTTTGAGGTTAGTTCCAAAGATTAGTATGTCATCAACATACAAACAAAGAATGACTCCTTCGCCCCCACCATGGCGATAGTACACACATTTGTCAGCTTCATTTACAACAAAACCTGCTGCAGTCAAAGTTCTTTCGAATTTCTCATGCCACTGCTTAGGCGCTTGTTTAAGGCCATATAAAGATTTCAGCAATTTGCACACCTTTCCTTCCTGACCATCTACCACGAATCCATCTGGCTGGTCCATGTAAATTTCCTCTTCCAACTCTCCATTTAGGAAAGCGGTCTTAACATCCATTTGATGAACAAGAAGACCATGTGAAGCAGCCAGCGAAAGTAGAACTCGAATGGTGGTCACGCGTGCCACAGGTGAGTAAGTATCAAAGAAATCTTCACCTTCCTTTTGAGTATAACCCTTGGCCACAAGCCGTGCCTTGTACTTCTCAATAGTACCATCAGGCCTAAGTTTTTTCTTGAACACCCACTTGCATCCTACAGGTTTGCACCCGTAAGGACGATCAGTGATTTCCCAAGTTCCATTAGCCAAAATGGAATCCATCTCACTACGGACGGCTTCCTTCCAATAGTCAGCATCTGGAGATGCATAGGCCTCTGAAATGGAACTGGGAGTATCATCCACGAGGTATACAATGAAATCATTACCAAAGGACTTTGCAGTCTTCTGTCTCTTGTTTCTTTTGGGAGTTTCACTGTTGTCCTCCATAGGATTTTCAACGTGTTCCATCGAAATGGTAGGTTCAGGAAGTGGAACTAATTCTTGACTTGATGAATTAGGAATCTCCTGATGTGACGAGGTAGACATATCCTTCATAGGAAAAATGTCTTCGAAGAAAGTCGCATCATTTGACTCCATAATTGTACCAACACGCATGTCAGACACATCGGATTTTATGATCAAGAATCTATAGCCAATGCTATGAAAAGCATATCCCAGAAAAACACAATCCACAGTGTTTGGTCCAACCTTGCGCTTCTTAGGGAATGGAATATTGACTAACGCCAAACAACCCCAAGGTCGTAGGTAAGAGAGTTTTAATCTTTTCTTCTCCCATTCCTCAAATGGAGTTATCTCTTTGTCTTTTGTAGGGACTCGGTTTAGGACATGACACGCAGTCAGAATAGCCTCCCCCCACCATGCCTTGGAAATACCCGATGTATCTAACATGGCGTTAACCAAATCAGTTAGAGTACGATTCTTTCTTTCAGCCACCCCATTTGACTGAGGTGAATAGGGAGGCGTCCTCTCATGAATTATACCATGTTCCGCACAAAAGGAATCAAACTCGTTGGAAAAATACTCTCCACCCCGATCAGACCTTAGCCTCTTAATCTTTCGATCAAGTTGGTTTTCTGCTTCAGCTTTATAAATTTTGAAGAAACTCAAAGCTTCATCTTTTGATTTCAGAAGATACACATGACAATATCTGGTGGAGTCATCAATTAACGTCATGAAATATTTCTTTCCACCTTTTGTTAACACACCATTCATTTCACAGAGATCAGAATGTATGAGCTCTAGTGGTGCCAGATTTCTCGCCTCTGCAGTTTTATGGGACTTGCGAGGTTGCTTAGCTTGCACACACACTCGGCACTTAGAACCCTTAATAGGTGTGAAGTGGGGAATTAAGCTCAATTTGGATAGTCGTGTCATGCAGCTAAAACTGATGTGACAAAGACGTGAATGCCATAAATTTGATTCATTGTTGCAAACATGGTTTACAACGTTATTACAGACATCAGTCAAAGATAAGCGAAACAAACCACTACATTCATATCCTTTACCAACAAAGGTTCCAAACTTGGACACTACAAATTTATTCGACTCAAAGGCAAGCTTGTAGCCATCTCTACACAGAAGAGAACCGCTAACAAGATTCTTATTTATAGAGGGCACATAGTTCACGTTCTTCAGTCGTACAGTCTTCCCCGAAGAGAACTTCAGATCGACCGTACCAACACCGCGAACAGAAGCATGTGAGCCGTTGCCCATCAGCACGGAAGAAGTTCCTGTTGCCTGATAAGAAGAGAACATGGAAATATCAGAACATACATGTACATTGGCGCCCGTATCAATCCACCAATCAGGAGAATGACATACTGAAAGAACAGTAGGAAATATACCGTACCCTGCGTCCTTCATCTCAGTATCACCAATGACAACATTGACGGTCTTGCCGCCTTTCCCATGTTGACGCTTGTCAAAGCGATTCGGGCAGTTGGGAGCCCAGTGTTCAGGATCACCGCAAACATGGCAGACTCCTTTCTTCTTCTCATACTTCTTCTTGAAGTTGGTAGAATGTGGTGTCTTGTTCTTCACATCAAACTTTCCTTTACCCTCAAACTTGTTCTTGTTTCTGAACTTGTGGGTTTGGAAGTTTCTCTTCTGTACCAGGTTGGCACTAGAACTTCCATCAGCACCTCGAGCACGTGTGTCCTTTGCTCTTGCCTTTTCTTCGACATCAAGAGTCCCGATGAGATTAGAGACAGAAAACTCCTGTCTCTTGTGCTTCAGAGACGTAGCAAAGCTCCTCCATGAGGCAGGAAGTTTGGCAATAATGCCTCCGGCAATAAACTTGTCCGGTAACACACAAGTGAAATGCTCAAGTTCTTTGGCGAGTGACTGAATCTCATGAGCCTGCTCAACCACGGAGCGCTCATCAGTCATCCTATAGTCATAGAATTGCTCCATGACATACAGTTCAGTGCCAGCATCTGCGGTACCAAATTTTGCCTCAAGTGCATCCCACATATCCTTGCCATTGTCAAATGACGCATAAGCATCAACAATGTTATCTCCAAGAACACTGATCAGAGCAAGCTTAAAGAGGGTATTCATTTTCTCATAGTTTGCCTCCTGTTGAGGGTCAAGATCACCCGTAGGCTTGCCAAGAGTGGCGTCATAGCAGTTCATGGATTGAAACCAGAGAACTGCTCTCACGCGCCATCTCTTATAATTGGCGCCCTCAAACACAGGTGGCCTCATAGACGCAGCAAATCCAGTTGGGGTAAATTGCCTATAATAAGGTTTTTGGATTGTTGGAAATATGAGCAATTTACCATATAATTTAATTAATAGAAACAGTAGGTAAAGCAGAACTACAATTGCAATAGTCAAAGTAGTCATTTGAATTTTCGTAGAGTAGACAAAGGGCTTGCATGGTTTAATCATATGAATTTTCAGACAGTAGGCAACAGGCATACATAGTATAGAATTTGGGGAAAACAAATCTATTCCAATTGCTAGAACTAGGAATTCTAGTAGGATCTGAAACATGAGATTGAACAGAGAAGACATGAGCACATACTGAACAGGAGCTGGTGCAGCAGCGGGACCATTGTTGACGTTGTCGCCCATGTCGTCGAAGAGATCGTCGACTTCCGGGAAGAAGTCGTCGTTCGGGAAGATGTCGTTGTCGTCCGTGATGAAGAAGCCAGTAGTCGCGCAGAGCGCTCCCCAAAAACCTTATCGCCCTTCTCCCGTACAGGACTCGAAGTAGCGCGGTTTCGGAGGCCTACTGTCCCGACCGGCGGTGCACGCCGCAGGTCAGGATGGAGAAGACTTGAGCGGTGGCGCAAGGCTCCGGAAATGAGAAGGCAGTGTATTGCTGTGTGTCCTTTGGAGAGGAGCGACCTCTGATTTTATAGGCACAGAGCAGAAGCCGAACAGGCCACGCGAGAAGATGAAACGAAGAGTCGGGAAGGCAAACAGGCAGCAGCCGAAGCTGAGCAGCCTCCGTAATCAAAACCCACTTAGCAAAGCGTTTCGTTTCAGATTCCTGTGCCTGTTCATATTCTAATTCGTTCGTGTGGCAAAATAAAGAGAGAGAGAGGCTCTCGGCTCGAGGCATTCCCGCAACCCGCGGCGCGCGCGCGCGCGCGCGCGTCGTGACGAGGCGAGGCGTGGCGAGGCGGGCGGCGGAGGAGGAGCGCGCGTGTAGTCATCTCTTTCTAATGCTCATACAACAAGTGGAAAGCCCTCCCTTATAAACAGGTAAAACTTCCACTCAACTAGCAATGTGGGACTAAACATTTGTCCCACCTCTTGCCATACACGAATGGGCCAAGTGGGCCTCTAGGATTTATTAGGAATTTCTGGAATATTAAATGGGCTGGTCCATTTGGGCCAAAATTCCAACAGAAATATCATGCAAATGCATCAAATTCTATTACATCGCATGATCCAGTCTTTACAAAATAGGATTACAACTTGCATAGTCTTAGAAGACTAGCAGAAAACAAAGATATACATCGGAAAACATAGTACAACATTGAGCCCATCTTCTTCATGTGCCACAGGCAAAACATGTTGGCGATAGTCTCGAGATCCTAAACGAAATCCTCACTCGTCTTCAGAAATATCTGCAATATGGAATATGCAGCCACAAGGGAGTCAATACAATTTAATGTATTGGCAAGTAACACTATGGTGGATATAAATGGCAAGACTAATACTACATGCTTATTTGGCTGGGTGGAGTTTTGGCTAAGTTTTGCATAAAGCCAGTTTTCTCCTATCACTTTTGTAAAACCAACTTTTCTTTTCAAAAGGGTGGCAACATTGGATTAAGATCCAAGCACCACAATACTGTTCACTTGGTCAAATTTTACTTATTGAAATTGATGATGAGATTCTTCCGTCGATCCTTGTCTAGCTGCTCATAGTTGTCCATAACCGGGGACACGGCTAAGATCTTAGTTTGTTGACTCTGCAGAGTTTGTGCACTTTCACCTTCAGACTCAAATCAGCCCAAACATCCTATACACCCTGAGTGCATTAAGGAAAGGATAAGATTGAGACGAGATCTTTCAGAAGAAATTCCACCACCGTTTGGCTTACCCGTGCCACCTATAATTATGCTACATCTGCTGGTAAGCCTAGTGAGTTCATTCAACTTAGTTGATCAAGACAGAGCCCATATGACTAAAGGCTGCACGGGAAGCTACTAAACTTAGAAGGACATAGTAATCTCTTTGTTCCGGGGTGGCCATCCGCAAGTGACAACCTCAAGTGGAATAACCCTTGGACAAGGGCCCTGAGGCAACACTCAACATAAACCAGTCTTACCACTTCCACCCAGGTGGTTCATTCATTAGTTATACTTAGAATTTTTCCTCAACATCTAATAAAACAATTTGTAACATTGCATAGCATCTACTAAGTTCAAAGGATATCAAAATAACAAGGTATAAGGGATGGCTACACACTACTAGGATAATAGCATAGCATAATATAACTTATTAAAAATCCCTACCATGCATACTACTCAAAATCAACTAATGCATATAGAAAATAATGGGTAGTTGATGATGTGTTACTTGCCTTGTTGAAGTTGGTGAAGAATTCACACTCTCTTCACAAAAGATCGTTGCTCTCCGTACAATCTATTCATTGACAACACAAAACCATATAAACAAGCATCCTAACAAACAAACATACAAGTGTAGAAAACATACATAGCAACTAACATATTAAAAGGGGCTTAACCAAGTTGGTTAGGACAAGGTCTAGGTTTGAGTTGGAAGATTCATTTTCTAGTGGTCTCATTCTTGTTAAGGAAATTCCAATGGTTTACGGAAGGACTAGGTTGAGCTTGATGTGATCTAACTTTATTATAACCATACTTGTCGAGGAAGTTCCAAGAGTTCACTAAGAATAGACATATTACTTCTTCAACTAAAGTAATACATTGCAAACACTTGGTCATATTCACCTTCAAAAATATTTGAGTGACTATGTTAGTATTTTCCATTGTGGTTAGGGTAGGTCTACTAACTACATCATCAAAGGGAAAATATTACTAAGTCTTGGGTTTTTCCATTTGGGTCAATGGTTGGACAAAAATAACTTGTTATTCTTCAACTTGTATGGATTGCTTCTAGACCTCATGTGATTGCCTTCTTGAAGATCATCATCATGCCATCTAAGTTGCTTCCTTCCTTGGTGTGGTGCTTCTCTTGGTCTTGATAGTCTTCATGGTTTTCACTTCACTAATTGGTTTGGGTATGGGATGGGCACAAATACCACTAAGTCAAATTGAAAAGAAAGAAATGGAAGGGATAGGAAGAGAGAGGAAAATGTCTCCTTCTTGATTTTCTTCATACTCCTGTACTTCATTGAGTTTCTTCTTGTTGCTGTGGAGTTTAAGTCCTTCCTTCAATTTCTTCAATGATATTCCTCATATCTCATCATGTTGCCACCAAGTTGATATTGAAGTTTCATTCTTGTGCTTGAGTCTTGATCTCCATTTTGCTGACTTGGTGAATTCTTGAAGCAAGAATGGGGGAGTGGAGAAGATAGAAAACTAAAGTTTACTACTTGGTACTATATGTGATTTGCACATTCTAAGGACATGTCTTGGCTCCAAATGGTCATAACATCAAATAATAACAGTTGAAAACAATTCCTAAGTCATGGTGAAAATGGAAGTATCACCATGTTGGGTTTTTGGTCAAATACTCAAATAGACAACTATTCTAAATTCAATTTTAATTTGTTCAATTATTATTTTGGGACAGAGGATGTGAAAGTACACATCCTAAGGTTTCCAAATATATTTTATTTACAATTTTTGGATTTGTAGAATTTGAATTATGCCAAATTTCATCAAACAAGCATATTTGAATTTGAACAAATTTAAGTTTTTCAAATTTGAATTTGGTCAGTGCCAAAAGTTTCTATATGTCCAGGGCTTTTCAAAAAGTCCAAGATTTCTAAATTTGGCCTCATGGATCAAAAGATATGATAGATCTAATGTGCATGGACTAATCTGCAAAATTGTTTTTTCTATTTTTATTCGAAATTAAAATCCAGAGACAGTTGGGCCGGAAATGGCTTATCTGTCGCGCAGGGCGATGGACAGGAATTGGGCTTGGGCTGGCTACGTACAACGCTGAGCGACGAATAAATATATAACACGCAGGTAACGTGGCGCATTCCTACTAGGCGATACCCCTTCGGTAAGTGATCTAATCTAGGCCACTGGATCTAGATCTAACGGTGGGAGTGCGTACCTCTTCACGTTATAATCTTGGCCGTCGAGATGTTCCGACGGTGTGGGAAGGACGAGGAGCTCGGTGTGGCCGTCGATGGAGATTTCCGGCGCTGCTCCGGTGATCTACGGCCTGGAAACGACGGCGGCGACGCTCCTGCGGTTCCCCGAACAGAGGAAGGTGACGACAAGGGGCGGCGCAACGAGGGGAACCCGATGGTGACCGTGGCATGTTCGGTGGCTGCTTCCCGCGCCGGTGATGCACGATCGGAGGGTGGTGCTGCCGCGGCGAACTCGGGAACAACCGCGCCGACGTTTGGCTGCACAAGGAAACGAACAACGGGGTCAGGGAGGTGTGCACGAGCACATGGGAGCGAATGGTGGTTGTCTCGGTTGCCGGAAGTGGTTCACCTCGCCGGAATCAGTGAAGGGCGGCGACTAGGGTTTGAAGTCCGGCGACGAATTTCTTCGGCCTCGAGGCACGAATAGGAGAGGAATGAGAGGGGAAATACGGAGGGGAGCGAGGGGTTTAAGGGAATGGGCTCGAGGCAATCAATTGGAGGAATAAACGCTCGAATTTGTGGGGATTCAAATCGGCCTGAAACGGAAGAAGCAGCAAATGCTGGGGCTTGATGATGATGACGTCATCATGACGTCATCATTTTTTTTCTCTCTTTTATTTCCTGTTTTTAATATCTTTTGTTTTATTAATCCAAAAGACCTCAAAATAATTTCTAAAAACTTGTAAAATTAATATCTTTCTGTTTATAACATTTTTATAAACTTTTGAACACATTACATTTTTGAATTATGAAATTTGAATAAATCATTAAAAGTGACTTAATAGCATTTTTAATACAAAATCAAATTTAATTTTGAGAAAGGGTTTTATAAAAATACATAGACATTATATAAGTCAAATATCATTTTTTTTAAATCATTTACACTTGTTTTGCTATTTTATATTTTGAAATAGAAATGATTTCACTAATAGTATATTTATGCCATTTTGAAAATATCAATTATATAAATGAAAATTATTGGTTGAATAAAATATCAGAGACATCAATGTGATCAAATAACATTTTCCAAAATCATATTTAATGGTTTTCATATTTTATGATTTAAAATATGAAGAAACAATGATAGTCACTTAATAGAAAACATTAATTTTTATATGATTAAAACAATTTTTAGAAATATTTTCTATGGTTCAACTATTGTTTTCTAAGACCCTTTTAGGAACTTTCATATTGCATATTTTCAACATATTAGTGAAACCACAATTAGTATCCTTTTGTTATATTTCAAACATAGAGAATTATTTAATAAATTTGGAAATGGGGTTTAGGAAAAGCAGAAAGGTTTTCCCAAATGAAAACATTGTTTTATCAAAGTATCTTACTTGTTTTCATAAAACAATTATTTCTATATCACTATATTATTTTGTTGATTGACATAACACTTGGAAAACAAGGATCCAACTTATATCTATTTTGGGGTTATCAATAATAGTGAAACATTTTTTTAGAGATAAGAAGAAAATATTAGAGATAACAATTCTCTAGTTTTTATATATCAAAAAATATTTTCAAGATCATAATTGGGTTGAAAACATGTTGGTAAAGATTTTTCCTAAGAAAATATTTTATTCACATGAGGGAAACATATTTTATTTTAGGAATAGGCTTTAGGGTTTATGGAATTAAGGAAGTTTGGATTCTTTATTCCAATTACATATTGTTTTCTTTTATTTCCTCCTTTTATTTGGTTTTTGGTGACTTGCTTAATCATGAAAACAAAAAGTTCCAAATTTTTGTGATTTTTGAGTTTTCCAAAAATCAGGGATGTTACAGACTACCACCCTTAAAAGAAATCTCGTCCCGAGATTTGGGAAGGTTAGATAGAAAGATTTGGGTAACTGGATTCCAAAACAACTTGGTGGCTACCACCCTTAAAAGAAACTTTTGTGGGTAGTCTATTTTCATTAGATTGGAGTGTAGATTGATTCCAGATTGGCTTGAGTAGAAATTTCCTTCATGGTAGAGCTGCAGACCAACATAGGTATGTTGGACTACCTTTGACACTGAGGGGTCACTCTTTGGGTCAATCAAAAGTCTTTGGGTTCCTCTCAACTTGATCTTTTGATGTCCTTGGAAATCTTTCATCCTGTTGTTGTCATCCTTGAAGGCAAACACCATGCTATTTCTAAGGAAACTCTCATGGTAGGAAAACTCCCATTGCTTGATAGCTCCAAGGTTAGCTTGATCCTTATTAGGCAGTTGGCATTGATCATGGATGTGATTGTTCCTTCACACAGAAGAAAGAAATTTGATACTAGCATTCCTCAAATGGGATGGCTTGTGTATCAATAGGGTAAAGGTTGTATGATTCCAAATGGTTCTCACTATGGTTGGTGAATGAGTATGGTGTTGGGTTTGGTCTAGTAGGAGTGAGTAGAGATTTAGAAAGATGGCTAAGGAAGGTTCTTATCAAAAATAGCAGATCAAGGAAACTCATCTTACAAACAACACATAACAAACATATAGCAACACATTCATCACACCAATCAACATAGTTTTAGGAAAACATCTAGTATTGTCATACCACACTCATTAGTATGATCAATACTCTAATCGTGTTTCGTGTCTCACAACTTTATTACATCTCATGGTGGTCTGCTATTTAAGGCAAGGTAACAACATTTCTTGCTTTTTTCCTCATGGGAGGTCTTCAATACTCAGTCTTCACGATGATCTCCGCGTTCTTGTACATTGTAATCTCTTTTTCAAGAGTGTTGATTTCTTCTTCAGCTTCCTTAAGAATCTTCTTAGTGTTGTGAAGTCTCCACTTGAGTCTCTCAGTAAGTTCTTCAATGGCCCTCCATGCAGCACTTCTTGCTGAATCAAAGAATGTCAAATGCACCTCCTTGTTGGTAAGCATGCAATCTCCTCCCATCTTGTGGTCGTATTCCTTGTTCATGTACAGATGAATCTGCACCCACCAATATTCAAGATCATCTTCTTCATCAATGTAGGGAAAACCCCAATAGACTGCTGGTCCTTCAAATCCCATGATTAACATGAGATCCTTCAGTGCTCTTGGAAAATCAGTGTCTCACTCCAGGGTCATGGTCATCATTGGTCCTTTCTTGAGTGATTGGATGATACTGGCCATCTACAGATAAGAGTAATTATTAGAAATGCATCATGGGAAGGAGTACGAGGAGAAATGAAGTTATAAAAGATTTCTTTGAGGAGTAGTTGTAAGATAGTAAAATTTTATTCCTATGGATTTTCCTATTCTAATCCAAACTTAGGGTCTCGAATCCTACAGGCAACACAATGCTCTGATACCATTTTGTAGCATCCCAACTTTTAATAAAGATGGAATACATGTGTTATTGTGCTAGTCCCTGGATCAATTGCTAGCACCACAGTACAAAATGAAATATCATGCAAATGCATCAAATTCTATTACATCGCATGATCCAGTCTTTACAAAATAGGATTACAACTTGCATAGTCTTAGAAGACTAGCAGAAAACAAAGATATACAGCGGAAAACATAGTACAACATTGAGCCCATCTTCTTCATGTGCCACAGGCAAAACATGTTGGCGATAGTCTCGAGATCCTAAACGAAATCCTCACTCGTCTTCAGAAATATCTGCAATATGGAATATGCAGCCACAAGGGAGTCAATACAATTTAATGTATTGGCAAGTAACACTATGGTGGATATAAATGGCAAGACTAATACTACATGCTTATTTGGCTGGGTGGAGTTTTGGCTAAGTTTTGCATAAAGCCAGTTTTCTCCTATCACTTTTGTAAAACCAACTTTTCTTTTCAAAAGGGTGGCAACATTGGATTAAGATCCAAGCACCACAATACTGTTCACTTGGTCAAATTTTACTTATTGAAATTGATGATGAGATTCTTCCGTCGATCCTTGTCTAGCTGCTCATAGTTGTCCATAACCGGGGACACGGCTAAGATCTTAGTTTGTTGACTCTGCAGAGTTTGTGCACTTTCACCTTCAGACTCAAATCAGCCCAAACATCCTATACACCCTGAGTGCATTAAGGAAAGGATAAGATTGAGACGAGATCTTTCAGAAGAAATTCCACCACCGTTTGGCTTACCCGTGCCACCTATAATTATGCTACATCTGCTGGTAAGCCTAGTGAGTTCATTCAACTTAGTTGATCAAGACAGAGCCCATATGACTAAAGGCTGCACGGGAAGCTACTAAACTTAGAAGGACATAGTAATCTCTTTGTTCCGGGGTGGCCATCCGCAAGTGACAACCTCAAGTGGAATAACCCTTGGACAAGGGCCCTGAGGCAACACTCAACATAAACCAGTCTTACCACTTCCACCCAGGTGGTTCATTCATTAGTTATACTTAGAATTTTTCCTCAACATCTAATAAAACAATTTGTAACATTGCATAGCATCTACTAAGTTCAAAGGATATCAAAATAACAAGGTATAACGGATGGCTACACACTACTAGGATAATAGCATAGCATAATATAACTTATTAAAAATCCCTACCATGCATACTACTCAAAATCAACTAATGCATATAGAAAATAATGGGTAGTTGATGATGTGTTACTTGCCTTGTTGAAGTTGGTGAAGAATTCACACTCTCTTCACAAAAGATCGTTGCTCTCCGTACAATCTATTCATTGACAACACAAAACCATATAAACAAGCATCCTAACAAACAAACATACAAGTGTAGAAAACATACATAGCAACTAACATATTAAAAGGGGCTTAACCAAGTTGGTTAGGACAAGGTCTAGGTTTGAGTTGGAAGATTCATTTTCTAGTGGTCTCATTCTTGTTAAGGAAATTCCAATGGTTTACGGAAGGACTAGGTTGAGCTTGATGTGATCTAACTTTATTATAACCATACTTGTCGAGGAAGTTCCAAGAGTTCACTAAGAATAGACATATTACTTCTTCAACTAAAGTAATACATTGCAAACACTTGGTCATATTCACCTTCAAAAATATTTGAGTGACTATGTTAGTATTTTCCATTGTGGTTAGGGTAGGTCTACTAACTACATCATCAAAGGGAAAATATTACTAAGTCTTGGGTTTTTCCATTTGGGTCAATGGTTGGACAAAAATAACTTGTTATTCTTCAACTTGTATGGATTGCTTCTAGACCTCATGTGATTGCCTTCTTGAAGATCATCATCATGCCATCTAAGTTGCTTCCTTCCTTGGTGTGGTGCTTCTCTTGGTCTTGATAGTCTTCATGGTTTTCACTTCACTAATTGGTTTGGGTATGGGATGGGCACAAATACCACTAAGTCAAATTGAAAAGAAAGAAATGGAAGGGATAGGAAGAGAGAGGAAAATGTCTCCTTCTTGATTTTCTTCATACTCCTGTACTTCATTGAGTTTCTTCTTGTTGCTGTGGAGTCTAAGTCCTTCCTTCAATTTCTTCAATGATATTCCTCATAGCTCATCATGTTGCCACCAAGTTGATATTGAAGTTTCATTCTTGTGCTTGAGTCTTGATCTCCATTTTGCTGACTTGGTGAATTCTTGAAGCAAGAATGGGGGAGTGGAGAAGATAGAAAACTAAAGTTTACTACTTGGTACTATATGTGATTTTCACATTCTAAGGACATGTCTTGGCTCCAAATGGTCATAACATCAAATAATAACAGTTGAAAACAATTCCTAAGTCATGGTGAAAATGGATGTATCACCATGTTGGGTTTTTGGTCAAATACTCAAATAGACAACTAAATTCTAAATTCAATTTTAATTTGTTCAATTATTATTTTGGGACAGAGGATGTGAAAGTACACATCCTAAGGTTTCCAAATATATTTTATTTAAATTTTTTGGATTTGTAGAATTTGAATTATGCCAAATTTCATCAAACAAGCATATTTGAATTTGAAAAAATTTAAGTTTTTCAAATTTGAATTTGGTCAGTGCCAAAAGTTTCTATATGTCCAGGGCTTTTCAAAAAGTCCAAGATTGCTAAATTTGGCCTCATGGATCAAATGATATGATAGATCTAATGTGCAGGGACTAATCTGCAAAATTGTTTTTTTATTTTTATTCGATATTAAAATCCAGAGACAGTTGGGCCGGAAATGGCTTATCTGTCGCGCAGGGCGATGGACAGGAATTGGGCTTGGGCTGGCTACGTACAACGCTGAGCGACGAATAAATATATAACACGCAGGCAACGTGGCGCATTCCTACTAGGCGATACCCCTTCGGTAAGTGATCTAATCTAGGCCACTGGATCTAGATCTAACGGTGGGAGTGCGTACCTCTTCACGTTATAATCTTGGCCGTTGAGATGTTCCGACGGTGTGGGAAGGACGAGGAGCTCGGTGTGGCCGTCGATGGAGATTTCCGGCGCTGCTCCGGTGATCTACGGCCTGGAAACGACGGCGGCGATGCTCCTGCGGTTCCCCGAACAGAGGAAGGTGACGACAAGGGGCGGCGCAACGAGGGGAACCCGATGGTGACCGTGGCATGTTCGGTGGCTGCTTCCCGCGCCGGTGATGCACGATCGGAGGGTGGTGCTGCCGCGGCGAACTCGGGAACAACCGCGCCGGCGTTTGGCTGCACAAGGAAACGAACAACGGGGTCAGGGAGGTGTGCACGAGCACATGGGAGCGAATGGTGGTTGTCTCGGTTGCCGGAAGTGGTTCACCTCGCCGGAATCAGTGAAGGGCGGCGACTAGGGTTTGAAGTCCGGCGACGAATTTCTTCGGCCTCGAGGCACGAATAGGAGAGGAATGAGAGGGGAAATACGGAGGGGAGCGAGGGGTTTAAGGGAATGGGCTCGAGGCAATCAATTGGAGGAAGAAACGCTCGAATTTACGGGGATTCAAATCGGCCTGAAACGGAAGAAGCAGCAAATGCTTAAGCTTGATGATGATGACGTCATCATGACGTCATCGTTTTTTTCTCTCTCTTTTATTTCCTGTTTTTAATATCTTTTGTTTTATTAATCCAAAAGACCTCAAAATAATTTCTAAAAACTTGTAAAATTAATATCTTTCTGTTTATAACATTTTTATAAACTTTTGAACACATTACATTTTTGAATTATGAAATTTGAATAAATCATTAAAAGTGACTTAATAGCATTTTTAATATAAAATCAAATTTAATTTTGAGAAAGGGTTTTATAAAAATACAGAGACATTATATAAGTCAAATATCATTTTTTTTTAAATCATTTACACTTGTTTTGCTATTTTATATTTTGAAATAGAAATGATTTCACTAATAGTATATTTATGCCATTTTGAAAATATCAATTATATAAATGAAAATTATTGGTTGAATAAAATATCAGAGACATCAATGTGATCAAATAACATTTTCCAAAATCATATTTAATGGTTTTCATATTTTATGATTTAAAATATGAAGAAACAATGATAGTCACTTAATAGAAAACATTAATTTTTATATGATTAAAAAACAATTTTTAGAAATATTTTCTATGGTTCAACTATTGTTTTCTAAGACCCTTTTAGGAACTTTCATATTGTATATTTTAAACATATTAGTGAAACCACAATTAGTATCCTTTTGTTATATTTCAAACATAGAGAATTATTTAATAAATTTGGAAATGGGGTTTAGTAAAAGCAGAAAGGTTTTCCCAAATGAAAACATTGTTTTCTCAAAGTATCTTACTTGTTTTCATAAACAATTTATTTCTATAGCACTATATTATTTTGTTGATTGACATAACACTTGGAAAACAAGGATCCAACTTATATCTATTTTGGGGTTATCATTAATAGTGAAACCTTTTTTTAGAGATAAGAAGAAAATATTAGAGATAACAATTCTCTAGTTTTTATATATCAAAAAATATTTTCAAGATCATAATTGGGTTGAAAACATGTTGGTAAAGATTTTTCCTAAGAAAATATTTTATTCACATGAGGGAAACATATTTTATTTTAGGAATAGGCTTTAGGGTTTATGGAATTAAGGAAGTTTGGATTCTTTATTCCAATTACATATTGTTTTCTTTTATTTCCTCCTTTTATTTGGTTTTTGGTGACTTGCTTAATCATGAACACAAAAAGTTTCAAATTTTTGTGATTTTTGAGTTTTCCAAAAATCAGGGATGTTACATAACAGCAGTAGCAATCGTGGAAAACAGCAGGATGAAAGTACCGTAGGCATAGAGGGAATGGATGAACGGGCGTCGCATGGATAAGATAGGTCATGTAATAATCTAAACATGGGCATTGCGTATAATAATAATAAAGCATCCAATTTCTAGGCAAACCATAGGCATGTGTTCCAATATAGCATACGTGCTCGCAATGAGAAACTTGCACAACATCTTTTATCCTACCAGCCCGTGGCACCGGGGCCTCTAGGGAAACTATTGGTAATTAAGGTTCTCCTTTAAATAAATCACCAAATCAAAGAATTAACACTCTGTGAACACACGTAATCCTCACATCACAGCCATCCCCTTCGGTTGTCCCAATTTCTGTCACGTTGGGGCCTCGGGTTCCGGACAATGACATGTGTAAACAACTTGCAGATATGATCAAGAAACATAATTATACTCATGAAACAATAACATGTTCAGATCTGAGATCATGGCACTCGGGCCCTAGTGACAAGCATTAAGCATAACAAGTTGCAACAATGGTAGAAAACACTAACAATGGATACTAGGCACTATGCCCTAACAATCTGGCATTATTACATGATCGATCTCATCCAATCCCTTCCATCCCTCTCAGCCTACAGCGGTGTTTACTCACACATGGACGGGGGAATCATGGATGGTTGATGGAGAAGAGGTGGCGGTGTCGATGGCGATGATCTCCTTCGAACCCCCGTCCCGGCAGGGCGCTAGAACAGGAGTTTCAGATCCCCGAATTGAGTTTCGAGGTCGCGGCGGCGCTCTGTTGTGTTTTTGTGGAATATGACAAACCCCCTCATGTTATAGGTCTCCGGGGGATATGTAGTCGAAAGAGCAGCCCAAGGGGGTGCCTAGGGGGCCCACACCACCAGGCGGCACCGCCAAGGGAGGCGCCCAGGGGTGGTGTGGCCCCCTCCTGGCCCCTCTCCGGGACTCCGTCTGGCTCCGGGGGGTCTTCGGGTGTTTTAAGGTCTTCGGGATCTTTTCTGGGCATTTTCCCGAAAATTGATTTTTCTGCACAAAAACGAGACGCCAAGGTAATTCTGCTGAAAACAGCGTTATTCCGTGTTAGTGGTATCCAAAACCCACAAGTTTATAAGAAAACAATAAGAAAAGTGTTCGGAAAAGGAGATATGTTTTGGACGTATCAACTCCCCCCAAGCTTAGATTATTGCTTGTCCTCAAGCAACTCGGTGACAACTGAGTGCATAAAATACTTTTACGAACACATTTGTTTCATATGATGTAAATATAATCACTATATGATCAAGTGCTGAGGCAATTCATAATAAGATGTATGCAAGATAAAAGTCACCTAGCAGTTATGCAAACCATGAAGAGATGCCAACAAACTAATAATAAACAACAAGAAGTATATCAATCTGCAGGATTGCAATGCTCATAATAGGGTATGATAAAGTGTACTCGCTTGCCCTTAATAATGGAGTAAAACATAAATGCTAGGGCACTTCTGAAGTTCAAATGAAGACTAGAAATAAAGATATCAAAGATACAAGCATCAAAGTTATACCACAATCAACCGTGTTTTGGGACAAGCACATTACACTAAGAATGACAACCATGCTTTCAAGAAGGTGGATAAAGCGAGAAGGTGAAGACTCAACATAAAAATAAAAGAGAGGCCCTTCGCAGAGGGAAGCAGGGATTAACTCATGTGCTAGAGCTTTTTATTTTATGAAACAAATGTATTGAAAACATTTTTAAGAGAGGTGTATTATTATGTCAACGAATGGTAAACAGACAATACAGTATGTCACAAGCCAACTAGACTTCACAAGAGCAGCTCCCATAGAAGGACGCATCTGGGTAGAAGGCCATCCCTCTTTCTCTTTTGTTTACACAATTATGCTTTGACTGATAAATCATGGGCCAAAATAGTGAAGAGAATTTGTTGTATTACTTTGGGGCTGGGCACCCCGCTGCCGGCTCTTCTCTCATTTGGATAAGTGGATGAAGCCACTAGTCCAGGGTGTGAAATCCAATCAACAAGTGAGATAAAGATTCTCTATTTACGTCCTCATGAGCTAAAACAGGGGCACAAAACATGAATAATTTTTTGAAGGTTTTAAAGGTAGCACACGAGAAATTTACTTGGAGTGGCGGTTAAATACCACATATATAGATAGGTATGGTGGACACATTTAGCAAACTTTGGTTTTTGGGAGTTGGATACACGAGTAGAGCTCATACTTAGTATAGGTGAAGCCTAGCAATAGACGGGGAGCGACAATCAAGAGAGCAAAAAATCTCATAATCATGCTTGCAACAAAACAAAATTAACAGGGACACCTTACACGAACGAACTAAGAATGTTCACATGGATGAATATTATGTACAAAAATAAAACAAATAGAGTTCATACCAGCCGCTCACCACAACTTGGATTGTCGTAAATTGCCATTATTGTTGTTCACTTGTGGATTGAATAATGTAGAATGATAACCAAGCTCAAAAGGAGACACGGAAGTCCGGTGAACTCTGCAACAAACTTAACAAAACTGAAGAAGAACACCAAATATTTTTGGGTTTTCAAATTAAAAACAAGAACAGAAGGAAACAAGCAAACAAAGCAAACTATTTTTGGATTTTTGAATATTAAATCGAAACAAGAAAAGAAAGCAAACCAACAAAAGAAACTAAAGAAGCAAATAAAGAGAAGCAACAGAAATATTTTTGGTCTTTTTATGTGGAAAGTAAGAACAAAACAACAAAACAAAAAGAAACGAAAGAAAACGAAAACAAACGAAAGAAACAAAAACATGGATATACAAAAACCCACTGAACATGATATAAATATGAGTGTAATTTCGGTATACCTCCCCCCAAGCTTAGGCTTTTGCACATTTCTTGATCACATTATATCACCCTCTTCTCTTGACCCTTGAAAACTTCCTTCATACCACACTCGATGTAATTCACATTAGAGGGTTAGTGCGTAATTAAAAATGCACATGTTCTGTAAAGACACAAGCATTATTGATACTTTTAAACATTAGCTACAGCCACTGATGTTTTGTGGAGTAAAGAAATCCACTCGACATAGTAAAAGAGAAAATGCAAGAAAAATGGCAGATTCTGCCAAAAACAGAACAGTCTGTAATGACGAATTTTTTCGGGGCACTTAAGTTGCTCAGATCTAAAAACGTAAACAGTGAAAAGTTTCAGAGTTAGCTGAGTATAAGCACAAAAAGTTTGAGGTCATTTTGATCTTTCTGTGAATTATACGATTTTTACAGTGGACAACAGAAATCTGTTTTCTGCGCAGAAATCCAAAACCAACTCCAATTTTCGCTAGAAACAATTATGGAAAGGTGGAAAACAAAACCAAAACCAGAACTAAAGAGGTTCTAAGACACTCCAAATGGAAAAATAACCAAGGAAAACAATGGTGGAAGTGATGAAAACAAAAGTATGGATGATGAAAACATGCATAACCAGAGTAATCTGGGTGAAAACATGAGGGAAACATTAATATGGATGATGGAAAACATGATTGTAATACAGTAGAAAGGTGATAACATAAGTAAAAAAATGTGAAAACATAATGGGGAAGGTGAAAACATTGCCCTCTTCATTAAAAATCATTTTGTTAACAAGGGTGTTTAAGTCTTGCTACCGAAACAATTTTCATATGAAGCAAAACTTTGTTAATCACTAAATAATTTTGTTACCTCAACCTTGATAGACATAGTCCCAATCATAATAATTTCATATTCTTTTGGTGGCATTGGAATGGGACAACAAAATTCTCCAATCTTGATGGTCTCAATATTTTCAATTGAATTTAAACAATATCTTTTATCAATCTTCTTGGGAAAATAAATAGTATGCTCTTTATCATTAACATTAAAAGTTACTTTTCCTTGATTGCAATCAATAACAGCACCTGTAGTGTTAAGAAAAGTTCTCCCAAGAATAATAGACATATTATCATCTTCAGGCATTTCCAGCACAACAAAGTCAGTTAATATCAAACAATTAGTAGCAACTTGGACAGGAACATTCTCACATATACCAACATGAATAGCAGTAAATTTATGAGCCATTTGCAAAGATATATCAGTGTGTATCAATTTTTCAAGAGAGAGTCTCTTATAAAGAGAGAAAGGCATAACACTAACTCCAGATCCCAAGTCACATAAAGCAGTTCTAACATAATTATTTTTAATAGAACAAGGGATAGTAGGAATACCGGGATCTCCAAGCTTCTTTGGAACCTTGCCATCGAAAGAGTAATTAGCAATCATAGTGGAAATTTCCTCATTAGGAATCTTCCTTTTGTTAGAGACAATATCTTTCATATATTTCAAATAAGGAGGCAGTTTAATAGCATCAGTCAAAGGGATTTGCAAAAACAGAGGTTTCATCCACTCACAAAACTTGTTATAATGTTCTTCTTCCTTTGATTTGTGTTTCTTATTAGGAAAAGGCATTGCTTTTTGTACCCAAGGCTCTCTTTCATTACCATGTTTATTAGCAATGAAATCCTCCTTAGTATACTTTGCAGTTTTAGTTTCCTTTTCAGGTTCAGCTACAGTTTCTTCTTTACCAGAAGCATCACTTTTATCATTACCACTTTTAGTTTCAGCATAAAAAATAGATATACTATTAGGATCTTTAGCAGTTTCGGGAGATTCTACAATATTTATTTTTGTCTCTTCTTCTTTTTCTTAGAAGGAGACTATTGTTTTTAGGTTGCTGAGAATCTTGTTCAATTCTTTTAGGATGTCCTTCAGGATACAAGGGGTCCTGAGTACAAACACCACTTCTAGTAATTATTTCAAAAACATGTTTATCTCTAGAAGCGTTACCTAGCATATCTTTTTGCACTTTAGTGAGTTGATCAATTTGAGTTCGAACAATATGAAAATGTTTAACAAGCATTTTAACATCATTAGATGTTCTTTCAATAATGTGACGCCCTGAGATCGGGCACTATGCAGATTTCAGCATTCCCGCCAAAATCCACATAATAACCGATTCCAGGTTGCCAGTTGTGATAACATTACAACAGTTCACGAATCATCCACAACAACAACAGAAAAGATATATACAAGATGACTCAAACGAGTCAGGGATACAACTGATACAATACAAAGATCCAAATAACAGCGGAAGAAACAACATAGTGTCCGACTACGGACAAGATACAAATTGGACTAAGAGTCCTGAAGATAACCGAGAGCGTCCAATCCCTGCCCAGGCCAAGCCGGAGGGATTCCCAAGCTAACGTCGTCAGACTTCAAACCTGTTGACTGCAATATTGAATATGAAGCCGCGAAAGAGATTCGTGGGTCAGTACGGTTAAGTACTGGCAAGTGGATAAACCATATTCACAAGATACCGGCGTAGCCAGTCATCACAAGATACAAATACTTTGGGTTCAACGGAAAGGAAATGGATTATTGCAAATAAGCGGCAGCGGGCTGCACTAACTAACTACAGAGACTCGATACAACATCCGGCTAAAAGAGGGGGATAAGATAGCGTATCGAAACCAACTACAAATACCCACCAGACAAACCCATCCAATGTTACCCCCTACTAAGGAAGCAACCCAAGGATAACTCACACTGTTGGATTAATGATGGTTCAAGTTATTGTGTCATTAAGACTATTACTAGTCAAGTTATCATTAGTTAGGTGTAAGTTGTTATGAGTACTTGTTAGCCAGTACTTTCACCAAGTCAACCATAACCACGGAAAACACGGCTTCTCGAGAAGATTTAACCCTGCAGGGATGCACCAATTTGGCCGTACACGTAAGAATGACACGCCAGGCGGGGAGCTAACCCACCAAGCGAGGCACTCAACACAACTCAACTCTTCTTCGCATCAAGCCCAAAGCACCACGTGCTATGCGTGCGCGGCTAATCGAGCCCCACGAAGAAAAGGGGACCCTCATAGCACTGGAAGACCATGCCGCCCTAAATGCCGACTACAAAAAGTTCCACCCTGGCACCAAGGGTTCGTACCTGCATATGCGTGCATAAAATGGAAAGCCCGAACTAAGTGTGGTGATTTGGACGAGATGCGAATCGAGTCAAATTGAGGGGGGCGCCCATACTCGCTTCCCACATGCGGTTAGTGCGCTCATCATGGATCAGTAGATAAGACCCTTTTCCTAATTAGGGTCGACACTAGCAGGCTTCAAAACCACGCCGGGCCTCCTGCCGGTGCCTTATCATCAAATTATTATTACCCAAAACATTAACGTGTTGTTGATTGAATTGAAACCCAACTATCAAACTAAACAGGTGATAAGACGGACAACAGAAACTTGAGCGCAAACAACACTAAGCATGCAACTACGACACGAGGGCCAACAGGGTAAACAAACAACAGTTAATAGGAAGTGGAAGGAAAAGGCTATATCATGGCTGCAAGGTAAACATATAATAGGATCGAGACACAAGCATCGTATCAACAGGCTAGAATAAGAACAACGGAAAGAATCGGTAACAAGTGATGAAAGGCAGCCATTTGGCAGCAAGTGAGTATACTTGCCTGGAATCCAGCAAGTAGAGGTACATCCACAGAACTTGTCGTTGCTCACATCATCTCAACGTCCTATCCGGGAAGAAGCAACGAACCTCGAACAAACACCGGATGCAACAATTACTACTACGGCAAAAGATCCAGCATGATCAAGATATGGATGCATGACAATTTAATGGATGCATAGAGATAAACTAGTTGACATGATAATAACATAATTAAATGGACCCATATGCAATTTGAGTTGCATATGGAAAGCCCATGAATTATGGTTGAAACAATTGTTTTACAGCTAACCAACAGGTGGAAGTGGTTTAGTATGATGCATGGATGAGGAAAACAACAAAATAACAACAATAGAACCAATTGGAAATAAGGTTTACCCATTTTGAAATTCACTTATTAAGTTTTGGAATTTTGATTACTTAAAGGTGTCACACAAGCATTTGTTGTTTTCATCAAGTGAAATTGTTCAAAACAGATAACAAAGTTCATATTTGATTAGAACACAAAATTTTAGGTGGATTACATGTTTCAATTATTGGAAAAGGAATTACAATGATTTAATTATGAATTAAACAAGATTAAACAAGTTTTGATTGAATTTAATTCAAGTTTGAATATTATTTGAATTTTATTTGTTCAAAACATAAATTCAAATTCATATTTGAAAAGGTTATGTTTTTCTGGTTTGAAAACATATTTTATAAGTTCAAAAATAATTTAATTTGGGCAAGTTATGAATTTAGCAATTTTAAATGAATTAAACAAGGTTTAAATTATTTAACCACTTTTAATTATTCAAAACAGGAAACAAAGTTTATATTTGAAAAGTTGGTTCAATTTGGCATGGAAAACATATTTTATTTGTGTTATTTGAATTAATATTGAATTAGTTATGAATTTGGCAATTTAAATTGCATTAAATAAGAAACAGTTGTTTTCAGCAATTTAAATTATTCAAAACAGCAAACAAAATTGATATTTGTAAAGTACATGAAAAGTGGATTGGAAAACATATTTAGTTTGTGGAATTTGGAATTTTTATGCCCAAGTTATGATTTTTGCAAAATTAAACGAATTAAACAAGATTTCAAATATTTCACCAATTTAAAATATTAAAAACAGTAAACAAATTTTATATTTGGATAGAGCATTTAATTTGGTATTGAAAACATATTAAAAATGTTGAATTTGGAGTTAAAATGAAATAGTTATGCAATTTACAAAGTTAGGGTGCAATCTGCCATTTAATTAATATACAGGGACTTAGAAAAATTAAACAGGGCCTAGAAGTTAACAGCAGGGACTTGGAAATAAAATACAGGGGCCTGAAAAATAATAGCAAGGACCTGTGAGTGATTAACAGATTGTTTGGGTGGTGAAGAAATTAAAAGAAAAAAGGGGTTAAACCTGTGGGGGGTGGGATTCGAACCCACCCCCTCTGCTGCGCGCACAACAGCAGCTAACCACTGCGGTGCTCGTGTGTTTGTGTTACACTACTAGGTGGACTGAAGAAGAGGTAAACATCGGGTGTTTACTGAATTTTGGACAGAAACCAAAGTGCAGGCTTTTCATATGCAGAACGCGATAGAACAAAATAAGGCCTGGCGCCAAGGAGGAATCGATCCTCGTTCTACCAGCGTGAGCACCACGAACCCATACCGCTACGCTGCTGCGAGATCGCGGATGCATCTCGAGCAGAAACGACCACGGACTGCTGCTGCGTGAGTTGGGGTTTTCTGACGAACTGAACCCCCGGAAAAGAACAGGGACTCGACGATGACAGAGGAACAGGGCGGCGAGCTGGAGCGTTACCTGGCGATGAGGCCTTAGGCGATCTTGGAGCTGGAGGGATGCTGGTTCCATTCCCGGGGACAGAAGCTCCTCGAGGTGACCGTGGTGGTCGGGGCTATGGGGAGGAGGTGTGGTGGAGCACTGGTTCAGAAACAGAAGGGAAATCGGGGGGAAGAGAGGAGCGATGGCGGCGCTAGGGCTAGAGGGGAGGGGTCTAGGGCGAGGGCTAGCAGAGGGGAAGGCTAGTCTTATGGGGGGAGAGCTTGGTACGGCAGTGATCGTGGGAGGGGAGGGAGATGATCAACGGTGAGGGAGCAGTCGTACTGCTGACGCCATAATCGAGGGGGAAGACGACAACAGAAGGGGGTATCGGGCTGGCTAGGTGGGCTTGGGTAGTGGGCTGAGAGAAAGAATGGCTGGCTGCCTCTCTCCTTTTGGATTTTTTTTCCTTTTTTTCCCATTCTTTTTTTTTGTAAAGGTTGGAAGGGAGAGAGGGATAGAAATTAGGGTTTGGGGGTGCTCATTGTATGCAATATTTTTATTAATTTCTAAAACAGAAAAATAAAAGCAAATGCTAACATTATTTTTCACAAGATTGAAATTCTAATTGATTTAAAGTTGTTAGTTGAATTTTTCAAATAGGGTTTGAGGGTGTTTATTTTATAACTAAATTTTATTAATTCGCAAAACAATAATTAAAAGTAAGGTTAGTTATTGATTTTAAAATTGGAAATATTAGTTTGATTTTAAGTTGTTAGTTGAATTGCAAATAAGGTTTGATTTGGGAATTTTGGAAATAAACAAATTCTATTTAATAAGCTCAAGCAATTTTGCAATCATTATTGAATTTAATAGTTGGCAAGAATTTTAATGTTTAAACCTCAATTTGATCATGTCAAATAGGAAGGAATTGATGTGGAATCTAATTTGCCATTAGGGTGTTGGATAAAAAGGAAATTTTAGTGAGTAAGCAATTTAAATAACTTCAAACTTTTGAAAACAATTTGAGATGCTTAGTTGGCAATTTTTGAATTGGAAAATTTGGACATGTGTGAAAGTTTAAAGTGGTTTTTTGAATTTGAGTTCTTTTGAAAACAGAATGCAATGCTCATGTGATGCATGTGATGCAAAGCAAAAAGAAAACAAACACTTTCTACTAAGGGTAACACCCCAGGTGTTACAAATAATACCATGCAAATTATCAATAGCTCTAGAGTTTTCCATAAGGTGATTTTGCACTCGCATATTAAAGTTGTCTTGCTTAACAACATAATTATCAAATTCATCTAAGCATTGATCAGGTGGTTTAGAGTAGGGAATATCTCTATTATCAAATTATTAGAGAGAGTGTACCTCAATTGTTGATGGATGAGGAATAGGCTTACATAATTCTTCTATAGGAGGTAAATTCTTCACATCTTCAGATTTAATGCCCCTCTCATTAAGAGATTTCTTGGCTTCCTTCATCACTTCATCATTTAATTCAATCTTCCCTCTCTTCTTGGGTGTTGGTATTGGTGTTGGCTCTGGTGTAGGTGTAGGCTCAGGTATATTCCAATCATCATTATTTTTGGCTATTTTAGCCATTAATTCCTCAGCTTCTTCTGGAGTTTTTCTTCCTGAAAACACAACCAGCACAACTATCTAGGTATGTCCTAGATTCGACAGTTAGTCAATTATAAAATATGTCTAGGAGCTCTTTTTTAGGTAATGGATAGCCAGGGCAAGCTCTTATTAAAGAATAAAACCTTGTCCAAGACTCAGGTAATTTCTCTCCTTCAGTTTGCTCAAAGTTAAAGATATCCTGCATAGCAGCATGTTGGGCACTAGCAGGAAAATATTTTTGAAAGAAAGCATTAACCAAATCCATAAGACAAGTAATACATCCAGTGACAGATTGTTAAACCAAGTTTTAGCTTCATCTTTCAATGAGAAAGGGAAGATCTTGGTAACAAAATAAGTACGCAGTTTAGTATCATCAGAAAATAAACTACTCAAAGATGAACGCTCATTCATGTGTTCCATAGCACTTTTACTTTCAGTTCCACGAAAAGGTTCCTCTCAACAATAGACATATAAGATAAATCTAGAGAGAAATCATAATCCTTGTCTCTAATGTGTATGAGAGATGTAGCAAATTCAGTATCAAGAGAAGATTTATATTTAACAGCATGTCTTGCAATAAGACTCTTAAGAGAACTTGCACCAGCAGTAGCACGAGCTTCTTCAATAAAGTCATCATTAAGTTCAATGTAGGTTTCATCAAGATCATCAATAAACTCAGGTGAATTAACATGTATACTAGCATTTTCAACGGAAATTTCAGCATTTTCAATTTGTTTGGATTTAGCAATAGTAGCATCTAGGAAAGGACCTAGAGAACCAGTATCATCAAGCATAGTACAAGCATCATCAAAAGCATCAGAAACATTTTCAGACTCAGCAAAAGTAACAGTACGTGCAGCATGTGGTGGAGTAAGTATCTTACTCATAACAGACGGTGAATCAAAAGTAACAGAGGTGTTCAGAGTTGTACCTCTCCTTGTAGTGGATGGTAATATAGAGACTTTTCCATCACGAGTCTTGCCCATGATGAAAGGCTTGCAGAGAACAATATCATGATCAAGTGAGCAAATAAATAAAGCTATGCTCCCCGGCAACGGCGCCAGAAAATAGTCTTGATGACCCACAGGTATAGGGGACCGCAAATGTCTTCGAGGGAAGTAAAACCTAAATTTATTGATTCGACAAAAGCGGAGCCAAAGAATACTTATTAGCCATAACAACTGAGTTTTCAATTCAGATGCACCTGAAAGTAGACTTGCTCACAACAATTTATCAGTGGTAACAGTTTTATAGCACCAGCAGTAGTGAAATAACAGCAGGAATAAAATAGTAACAACAGTAGCAATCGCGGAAAACAGCAGGATGAAAGTACCGTAGGCATAGAGGGAATGGACGCATGGGCGTTCATGGATAACATAGGTCATGTAATAATCTAAACATGGGCATTGCAGATAATAATAATAAAGCATCCAACTTCTAGGAAAACCATAGGCATGTGTTCCAATATAGTCATACGTGCTCGCAATGAGAAACTTGCACAACATCTTTTGTCCTACCAGCCCGTGGCAGCGGGGCCTCTAGGGAAACTGTTGGTAATTAAGGTGATCTTTTTAATAAAGCACCAGAGCAAAGCATTAACACTCCATGAACACACATGATCCTCACATCACATCCATCCCCTATGGTTGTCCCAATTTCTGTCACTTTGGGGCCTCGGATCCCGGATAATGACATGTGTAAACAACTTGCAGATATGATCAGGAAACATAATTATACTCATGAAACAATAACATGTTCAGATCTGAGATCATGGCACTTGGGCCCTAGTTACAAGCATTAAGGATAACAAGTTGCAACAACAGTAGAGAACACTAACAATGGATACTAGGCACTATGCCCTAACAATCTGGCACTATTACATGATCAATCTCATCCAATCCCTTCCATCCCTCTCAGCCTACAGCGGTGTTTACTCACACATGGACGGGGAAATCGTGGATGGTTAATGGAGAAGAGGTGGCGGTGTCGATGGCGATGATCTCCTTCGAATCCCCGTCCCGACAGGGCGCCAGAACAGGAACTTCTAATCCCCGAATTGAGTTTCAAGGTGGCGGCGGCTCTCTATTGGGTTTGTGTGGAATATGACGAACCCCCTCATGTTTTAGGTCTACGGGGGATATGTAGTCCAAAGGGGAGCCCGAGGGGGTGCCTAGGGCCCCACACCACCAGGCGGCGTGGCCAAGTGGGCACCCAGGAGTGGTGCAGCCTCCTCCTAGCCCCTCTCCAGGACTCGTTCTGGCTCTGAGGGTCTTCGGCTGTTTTAAGGTCTGCGGGATCTTTTCTGGGCATTTTCTCGAAAGTTGATTTTTCTGCACAAAAACGAGACACCAAGGTAATTCTGCTGAAAACAACATTAGTCCGTGGTAGTGGTATCCAAAGCTCACAAGTATAGAGGAAAACAATAAGAAAAGAGTTCAAAAGAAGATACGTTTTGGACGTATCAGTGTTCGTGGACGATTTCTCCGTCTATGGAACTTCTTTTGATAATTGTTTGCACAACCTTGGTAAAGTTTTGCAGAGATCTGAGGAAACTAATCTTGTTCTTATTTGGATAAATTCCACTTTATGGTGAATGAAGGAATTGTTCTTGGACATAAAATTTCTGAAAGAGGTATTGAAGTTGACAGAGCTAATGTGGAAGCAATAGAGAAAATACCCTGTCCTAGAGATGTTAAAGGTATTCATAGTGTTGTTGGTCATGCTGGTTTTTATAGGAGGTTTATTAAAGATTTCTCTAAAATATCAAAGCCTCTTACTTATCTTCTTCAGAAAGACGTACCTTTTGTTTTTTTATGAAGATTGGAAGGAAGCTTTTGAAACTTTAAAGAAGGCTTTAATCAGTGCTCATATAGTTCAACCACCTGATTGGAATTTACCTTTCGAAATTATGTGTGATGCTAGTGATTTTTTCGTAGGTGTTGTTCTTGGAAAGCGCGTAGATACGAAATTGAATGTTATTCATTAAGCTAGTAAGACTCCTGATGCTGCTCAATAGAATTATGCTAATACTGAAAAAGAGTTCTTAGCTGCAGTCTTTGCATGTGATAAGTTTAGACCTTATATTGATGACTGAAAGGTTGCTATTCATACTGATCATGCTGCTATTGGATACCTTATGGAAAAGAAAGATGCTAAGCCTAGGCTTACTAGATGGGTGCTGCTTTTACAAGAGTTTGATTTGCATACTATGGATAGGAAGGGTGCTCAAAATCATGTTGCTGATAACTTTTCTAGATTGGAAAACATTGCTTTTGACCCTATTCCTATTAATGATAGTTTTCCAAATGAACAACTAGCTGCAATAAAAGTAAAAGCCCAGGATAGTACATGGTATGGTGATTATGCTAACTTTATTGTTTCCATGTATTTGCCTCCAACATTTATAGCTCAACAGAGAAGAAAATTCTTCTATGATTTGAGGCATTATTTTTGGGATGATCCACACTTATATAAAGAAGGAGTAGATGGTATTATGATAAGATGTGTTCCAGATCATGAACAACGAGAAATATTGAAAAAGTGCTATGGTAGTGCTTATGGAGGACATCACGCTGGAGATAGAACCGCACAGAAGGTTCTACAACCAAGTTTCTATTATACTACTCTCTTTAAAGATGCGTGTAAATTTATTTTGTCTTGTGATGAATGTCAAAGATTTGGTAATATTTCTAGACGTAATGAAATGCCTATGAGTTATTCTCTTGTCATTGAACCTTTTGATCATTGGGGATTTGACTTTATGGGTACTTTTCCTCCTTCGAATTGGTTACACTCACATTCTTGTTGTTGTTGATTATGTTAGTAAGTGGTTAGAAGCTATACCTACAAAAAGTGCTGATGGTGAAACCTCGTTCAAAATGCTTAAGGATGTTATTTTACCTAGGTTTGGTGTGCCTAGATATCTTATGACTGATGGAGGTTCTCACTTTATTCATGGTGGTTTTAGAAAAAAAACCTTGCTAAATATGATGTTAATCATAGAATTGCCTCATGTTATCATCCTCAAACCAGTGGGCAAGTAGAATTATCAAATAGAGAAATTAAATCTTTCTTGCAAAAGACTATTAATAAATCTAGGAAGAATTGATCTCATAAGTTGAATGATGCTTTATGGGCTTCTAGAACTGCTTATAAAAATCCTATGGGTATGTCTCCTTATAAAATGGTTTATGGAAAACCTTGTCACTTGCCTTTAGAATTAGAACACAAAGCTTATTGAGCAGTGAAAGAACTAAATAAAGATTTTTAACTTGCTAATAAGAAAAGAATGCTTGTTTTGAATCATTTAGATGAATGGAGATGTGAAGCTTATGAAAATGCTAAACTCTTTAAAGAGAAAGTTAAACAATGGCATGATAAAAGAATCCTTAAAAGAGAGTTTCATGTTGGTGAGAAAGTTCTATCGTATCGTCTCGTCTCACATTTTTTGCAGGAAAATTACTCTCCAGATGGGAAGGACCTTATATTATTGAACAAGTGTATCGTTCGGGTGCAATCAAAATTGCTTCCCTTAAATATAACACTACACAAGTGGTAAATGGGGAAAGACTCAAACATTATATTTCTGGGGATTTCTATGATGAAGATGTTGATGTTATTCAAGTAATGACTCCGAAGAAGTTCATTAGAGAGAAAATTCTAGAATCTGCAGAGTCTGTTTTCGAATAGGTAAAAGTTATGTTAAGGAAAAGTTAGCTGAATACCTTTTAATTTATAATTTATTGGTTTTTGAAAATATGAAAAATAACGAGCCAAAGAAAGGTAGGAGATGGTGCCCGGAGGCACCACACCACCTAGGGGCGCGGTCCCACCACTGGTCGCGCCACCCTATGGTGTGGGCGCCCCGGAGCCCCTCTCCGACTCGTTTTCGACCGAGAATTTTCTTTCGTTATGCATGTTTCTGATATTTAACCCCCGTACCCCCCGAGGTCCGTATATCGTTTTCTCGTCGTGTTTCTGTTTCGAGCTGTTTCTGCCAGGTTACATCTTCATACCCGTAGACAGTTTCTTTGCGAACGTCGTCAACCCGTACATGAACGAGTTGAAGATGCATCCCAAGGAGTTGTTGCTAAAGGATGGGGAGGTGCAGATTGAAGATGTTCGGGGCCCTAAAGGAGAAGGCAGTCTGGAAGCTAGGATGGAAGAGTTGGAGCAAGAAGTCTATAGGTACAAGAAGATGGAAGAGCGTGAACTTGACATCATCCACATGATAAGGACAGAACTGATCGCCAAGTACAAGAAGGAGACTTTAAAGCTTTAGGAGGAGATCTTCTCACTCACCGAGACCACCAATAAATTTCAAGCACAACTGTACGATGTGCAGAATCAGAATTATGAGTATGAGAACAGGTTTAATTATATAAGCTCTTTATGATGGAGGGATGCTAACCCGGTAGGCCAACTCCAAGGCATAACCCGGCCCAAAGGACGCTGCGCAAGATCCGGCTAAGGGTAAAGAAACTTCTGGAAGGCCCAAGTTTGTAGGCCTCGTAACCCGGATTGTGGGTTACGGTGAAGGAAAGTTAGAGTTCGTATGCGGTGTCCGGGTAGGATTCAGGGTGCGCCTTGGAGAGTAAACCAGGGGGGTACGGGTGCTTTATAAACCGACCCCCAGGTCTAGTTGATTGAGATCTAAGAACCCTAGTAGTACCGTTTAATATCGAGCATCCAGTGTATACGAAAGATCGAGTTAATACATTGAGATCGGAGACTCGGCGACTTGATTGCCGGCTACCAGATCGAGTTCCATCATGTTTTCCTCTGAGCTAAACCCTCTCCCAAACGCCTGTGTCATCTTGCCCCAAGATCAGTTACCCCCGGTAACATCTGCCGTGATAATCCCACGACAGTTGGCGCCCACCGTGGGGCCTGCGTCCAAAGGTGTTTACATCACGGGAGAAGCTCGGAAGAACATGGAGAATCTTGTCGTCGGCGAGATCTACATCGACCACAAAGGAGAAAAGACGGTGGACGATTCCGGCTGGGGGCCAGAGTCGGATCACCTCGAATCCGGATCCGTCGTGACAATCGGCCGGATCAACGTCTTCATTGGTATGGTATGTACTTCCGGTTTGACCCCTGACAATTTTGGATCTGATTCTGTGTCAGGGGAGGCCACGTCTATCCAATCAGATGAAGAAGAATCAGTCGGAACGACATATCCGACAGAAGAACCCATCGCGAAGTGGGAACAGCCGGAGGAACCGGCATGGACCCCGCACGACCGGGTCGAAAGAGAGGATGATACCGAGTCCATCCTGGATCTGCTGGAAAACCGGTATGAGGAGAATAACAGCGAAGGGGAACATCATGAATTCGTGCCAAGCATCATACGCCGAGTCGCGGTTTACACGGCTCCCGCGACCAATCTCAACCAAGAGGCCGTAACCGCGGCCGCGGCCGGGTCAGCCCAAGCATTAACCCGGCAGCAGGGGCCGGCTAATGGAAACACGGTTTTGGCCCAGGTTGACGGAGAATCGGCATCGGTTACCAGTCAAGCGCCGGAAAACGAGCTACACGCGAACACGTTCGGATTCCTAGCAAACCGGACACCAGGAGCGGGCCCTTCCAACCCTCAACACCCGGCCTTGTTCGACAACAATCTGATCCTGGATCCGACGGTTCTCGCCACAGTTATTACTCTAGAGAACGCGGCGGAACGTGTCAGGGATTTGGACGTGGCCCGTCGTGCATTGGAACAGCAGAGAAGGCAAGTAGAAGCAGAAAGGCAAGGGATGGCCACACGGCAACACGAGCTGGAAGCACTGGAAACTCGGCTCTGAGAGGAAACGACTAGAATACATCAAAGGCATCAAACTAGATTACCAGCATTGGGAGGAGTCATAAACCCGGCCGCACTATTTATCACGCCTCAGGATCATCCGATTCCAGCGGCAAATCAAGGAACCGCCCCTCAGCCGACAACCGGAGGAGCACAACCGGTAGATACGCAGGCCGGGTTACTTGCACCACAGACTGGAGTCACTGCAGGCAATACCGTACCACCACCACCACCATCGCGCTTTCGCACACCAGCAGGTCATTACAAAAATCCCATGGACAACGTGTACGCGAAAACGCTTGCATTAAATCAAATCCCCGTGAGAGAGTCACCCCACGCAGAGGAGACCCGGCGGGCGATAGATATGCTGCGCACCGCGGTAGCGCAACAGGTTAATTACCCGGATCACAGAAGTGGAATGCATGGGACGCCGTATGTCAGCCAACAACAAGGTAACGCTGGAAACATCCAAACAAGTTCGGCACGGCGGAGGGAAGAGCAGCAGCAAATGCCGCCTCCTCCACACATTCAGGCAGTACCAGCAGCATCAGCAGCACAGGCCGTCGTGGATAGTTCGAGGGCCAGGAGAGCCGTGGCCGGGTCTGCGGCACATGGGCCACCAGCGGTACCGCAACCAGCTGTACCCCCTGCAGGATCACATGTTTCCCGAGTAAGGCCAGCTTGAACCATTCTTGCAGGGCCTAAGTGTCTTTCGGATAGCATCAGAGCTGAACCTTACCCGGAAAAGTTCAAAGAACCGGGTAAAGTGGTAAATTATGAGCCGACTATGGATCCGGAAACATGGTTGAGCAGCTATGAGATGGCCATGTCGATTCGCAATGCGTCCGAGAATCTTCAAGCCAAGTTTATGTATCTAATGATGTCAGAGGGAGCAGCAAAGTTATGGTTCGCCAATCTACCGGAAGGATCTATTAAGTCATGGGAAGAATTGAAAACCGCGTTTATCAAGCACTTTCACGGGACGTGTAGAAAATTATTCACTGTTGACGACTTAGAGCGATGTGTTCAGAAGAAGGGAGAATCGGCATGCAGCTGGGTCCGCCGGGTTATGGAAATTCTTCATTCGTCTACGGATATTCAGCCCAAGGATGCGCTGCAAGCTATGGCAAATACCTGCAAGTACACACCTTTAGTACAAAAGTTAACTCGCATGAAATCTAGTCGGAATGCTTTGGAGGTTACAATGGGAGAATTGATGGATGCATGCAACAAACATGCCGCAACGGACACTACGGAAGAGGAAACTGATGATAAAAAAGCAAAACCAAACACAAGTAGTAACGGAAGAACCGGCAACGGATCAGCACCGGGTAACAACAGCCAGAACAAGCGTCCGTTTGAAGGAGGCTCCGAGTTTGTCGCCAATACTGAAGCTGGATCTTCCAGACCCAGGGCAGAAGGAAATTTCAATGCTGGAAATAACAATGGAGGAAACTATCAAGGACCACCAAGGCCGGGTAATAATTGGGACATATTCAGAATGGCATGCCCGAAGCACAGCAGGAACGGTAGGCCAGCTAACCACTCCTTGGAGCAGTGCGCCGACCTACAGAGATGGAAGAATGAGGAAGTGAACAGAGCCATGCGAGGTGCAGGACGGGGAGGAGGACCGGGTCCAGGCGGAAACCCGGGCAACGGCCCACCCCCAGCCGGTAACCCGGCAGCTGGAAATCAAGGTAATAACCAAGGGGGAGTAGGAGGTTTCCAGGCTAACCCCAAACAGTTGGGTCAATACCACGTGCATACCACAGGAGGCTCTAACAAGGACAAAAAGGTACTGAAACAAGCGGTCAATTCAGTTTCTTCGGCCGTCCCGAGATACCTGAGATGGTCAGAACAGGATGTAACATGGAGCAGAAGGGACCACCCGGAGAGAGTAGAACACCCGGGAGTCTTAGCATTAGTGGTCGCACCGCAGGTCAATGGGTATGAGCTGAAAAAGGTTTTGATGGATGGTGGAAGTAGCATCAATATACTGTATTGGGAAACCTTCTTACGCATGGGACTCAAGGAGTCTCAACTACAAAAAAGCTCAACAATTTTTCATGGGATAGTGCCGGGTCATTCAGCGTGCCCCGAGGGAAAAATCGCATTGGAGGTAGCTTTTGGGGAATCAAAGGATAACTATCGAGTTGAGTGGCTCACTTTTGAGGTGGTCAAGTTGCGCAGTCCTTATCACGCGTTATTCGGAAGGCCGGCTTATGCCAAATTCATGGCTAGGCCGTGTTACGTGTATCTACAGCTAAAAATCCCGGGTCCTAAGAAAACCATTACCATACATGGAAATCGAGACATAGCAGCTGAATGCGATGAAGGAGACGCAGCAATGGCCGAGCAAGCCTGTAGAAAAGAGGAGCTCAAGCATTATCGGTCTCAAGCAGACCCGGAGGACAGAACCATATCAAAAAGGCCGAGTACTGAAGGCGAAAGAGCAAAGTCCAAGGCAGCACAAGATGCTAAGATGGTGGCTTTTGTCAAGGATGATTCCCCCAAAAAATCTGCCATAGAAGAAGAAATCGCACGGCCGCTCGCAACCAGCCGCGTTATGGAAGCACCTCACCCGGGTTGGCTAGTAAACCCGGTACTCATCATGAAAAAGTCCAGCAAATGGAGAATGTGTATCGGTCACGTCAGCCCGGGACCGGTTCCCAAGAAGAACTAAAAAACAATGTAAAAGGCAGCAGGTTTCAGACGCGCTCTTTTCCTACCCAGGGTACCTAAGGGGACTGGGAAGTTTTTAATGAGGCGGCCTGCTGATCCAAATTTTCTCGTATCAATAAAGAGATGGTTATCAAGTCCCATGTTGTTACGATCTTTACTTCAATTTCAGGTTAGTAGTATCCACTGCTACCAATACATCAGTATCATTAAGTATGTTGAGTATATATAGGTCTCGGGGGCTGATTGCTTAAATAGCACGGCCACAAACCCAAAGACCCGGCCTTGATGCCTATGAGTTATAAGGGCCGATTACTCGCAAACGAGTACGGCTGCAATCTTATAACCGGACAAAGGAGCCAAATTTTCTTGACTTTTCTTACTTAAGCTCGATGTGACTCGCACTAAAGTGGCATGATTTGCTCGCTTACGATTACAATCAGCCATGAAGCCCAATGGGACTTGCCTGACCCTGTTTTCGTATAGATGTAACAACATGGTACCCACGCGAAAGTCGGCTTACAGTACAAGATAGTCAAAAGGGTCATCTAAACCACAAGTTATGCAGAGTACAAGGCTAATAGCTGGAAACTCAACGTTTATCAAGCATAACTTCAGTATCTGTATGAAATAATTCCGGGTTTCGGCTTGGCAACAATAAGTTTGTTCTCTTCGAAAAGACCACACACCACAGACTCGGATATTCGGGCCTTGGGGACTGTGGGTTTCGAAGCGGGATCAAGTTATTTCGTTGCTAAGTTCGAAAGACCCCAATGTCTGAGTCGTGGGGACTTGGGGACTTAAAGAAAAGTCCACCTGTCAAAACTCAAGGTACTCGGAAATAAGGAGGGGAATAAAAAGAAATTAATAGAAAGTTGGATTATCAGGAATAAGATAGACAAGTATCAAGTTCATCAAACCGCCTAGAAAGGCACGAAGTGCATCACAGAGTTAAAGTGCATTACAAGTTGCGACACCAGTATCAAGGGTGCACAGGCGCACCGTCAAAAGAATACTTGTTTCGAACAAAAGTATCAGACGATCGAGGTATTTCGATGGTAACTTCCTATTCGGCTTCCTGAGTAGGGTCCACGTCTTTGCCCTTGGCCTCCGGGTCTTGCTCCTGGACTTGCTCTTTGGCTTTATTGGCATCATCACCCGGATTCTTCAAGGCAGGACGGACAGGCGGAAGAACAGCTGGTGTAGAGGTGGTTGGCCCTGATTTTAACTCGGCCTCCCTCTTTGCAGTTTCTTCCCTCTTCCTGGCCGAGTCAGCAGCCCATTTCTCCAAAACATCAAAGGGCGGGGGTGCGTCCTCTGTAATGATTTTGCCTTCAGCATCGTATGCGCTCATAATTGTGTTCAGATCCATACTATCGGCCAAAGTGGTGGCCGAGTGGCGCACTGCGGACTGTATGGCCTTGAAGTCCTTGGGTGTAAACTTGGAACCATCTGCCTTGAATTCTGGGAACCCGGATATTACTTTTGCCGGGTCAAGCTTCGGAAAGTAAGCCTTGGCCAGGGTAAAGGCCCGGGTCATACCAATCCGGCATGCCGAGCGTTTCCAGATTTCAATCCAGGCAGGCACAGTGGAGCAGGCTTGGATGAGATTTTCTTCACCCGGATATACCTCAGTAGGCCACTTCACGGCATCCAGTATAAACTTCGTGCCGGCAAAGAAAGTCCGGAGCACAGTCTTTAAGGTTCTAGCCTTGGCAATGGCATCCTCCTCTGGGGCCGCAAGGTTGGCACCTACAGTTGAAACAAAGGAAGAACGTATCAGTAATCCCGAGTATCATATAATAAAGTAAAGGCATGAAGTCAGTCGGCAGCAAATACTTACTAAGCAAGATGCGATAGGTATCGGTAACCTGGTCCGATAGTTTTTTCAGTGCGGTTTGAGCAGTAGTGCACTTCTTCTTGTATTTAGAAACATCTTTCTTCAAGGTTTCCATGTCAGCCTCAAGGGCTTCCCTACGCTTCACCTCTGCAAGAAGAAGTTGTTCGGTCTTGAGCAAAACTTCGTCAGACCGGGTCATCTGTGCCTGTAAAGAACAAGGGGCACAAGTGTCAGTCGGGTATCATGGCAAGCCGACTATTGAATAAAGTACCAAGCATAACTTCAACAAAGTTATGCTCGGAACTTGGGGACTAAGGGTATACTGTGAGATATCAAGTGTTGTTACCTGGTGCTCGGCGGCCATGCGCTCCAGAATATTGCTCTCTGACGTCTTCATATTGAGGAGAGCGCTCATGAGTTCATCAAAGGTATCGTTACCCGTATTAGAAGACCCGGGGCCTTGGAACCTCGGAGAAGGAGTTTTCTTCTTAGCAGAAGGCGGCCTCCGGGTCATTCGAATGTCGGAATCCGATGCTCCCTCTCCTGCACCCAGAGTTGCGGTTTTGCCCTTGTTGCTTGCATGAGAGGCTATCGGATACTCGGCTTCTTGTCTGGCCGGGTTTATTGGTGACGCTTGTTCTTCGCCGCTAGACGCGGCTGTTGTCTTATCAGCCAGGCTCCCCTTACCCGGGTCGTCGGTCTCCATATCCTCTTGGTCGCTAATAACGACCGTGGCCCTATATATAGTATGAGTGAGCAGTTAGTGTACAATCAGGAAAGGGTGACGAAGATGTGATAGAACATCAGGAAAGGGACTTTACCCGGTATTCACCGCAAAGTCCGAAGGGAATTCGCTGCTGGACCCGGGGGAAACTGAAAAGTATCAAGCAAGATTTCATAATGGAATGATTCAGGAAAATTGTTTCGTCCGAGAAAGGATAGGGTAAATACCAGCGCGCCGGGTTGGAGACAATGAAATACCCGGGTTAAGAGCATCATCACCCGGGTTATTCCGAGTCGCTCTGCGCTTGGTCATTGGCGACTCCTTCAAATATGGCCAGTGGAATAACGTCAAGTTAGCTCATGTATATCATCAAAGGAACACGAATTGAATGCAAGGAGGCGATATGAAACCTGGAGGGCGGCCCCTCGGGGTTTCCTCTTAGATCCGACTTTGACTGTCGGCTCTACTTCCTCCTCGTCACTGGCGGATTCTACTTTGCCGTCGGTCTCTTCTCCTTCATCCTTGTCCTCTGACTCTGGAAGTTATCAAGGTCCCAGTTGGAAAATGAAGAGTGGGACACGATGAATTCAAGGGAATTGCGTGAAGTTCGAAACGCACCTTCATCCGAGTTAATGCCCTCCTCTTGCTCCTCTGGGTTTTCGGAGTTAGGAGGAGTTTCAATCTTCCAAAAGGGATCATCAGCCTAAGAGGAAGGTATAAGAATAAGGGTTATTAGTCATATCGAGTGGAAGGTGTGAAAGAAAGAGTATGCAAATCGAGTCTTTACCTTGGGGGCTCGGTTTCCCGAGTGAAGGGTTCTAATCCGGCTATGTTCCGGATTACCTCCATCTTCTCTGTCAAGAAGCTCTTTATAGTTTTGTTGGTATCTCCGACTGCAAAGCTGTGGGTGGAGTACCGGAGCGAGTCCGTAGCGTGCCCTGAATACTCGCACATTAACTTAGTGCGAATGGAGTTGGGTTGGATCCGAAAATCGACCCAAGTTTTCACCAGGTTAAGCCCAATGAGACCTTGGGCCGACAGAACAGAGATTTTGGCTAATAAAGGCCGGATGGCCTCCCTGTCCGAGTCAGGGGCAAAGGCATTAAAAGACTCGGAGATATCGAGAAGGCCTTCCGAATAACCCGGCAGTTTCTTTTGGCCGGGTGGGGAGGTGTCTCGGCAGTAGAAGTACGAGAGTTGCCAGTGTTTGACGTGGGAGTTGAGAGTGAGGGGTGGCATCAGTGAATTCTTGCGGCGCTGGATAGAAACCCCGCCGCAAGCGAGAAGTGCCCCGTCACCGCTTTCGCGGCACGGTTTGCACTGGAAAAGCTCGACAAAAAGAGCCAAACTTGGCGGAGTGCACAAGTATGACTCGGAGAGAACGATGAAGTGGCAGATATTTAATACGGAATTAGGCCCTATGTCAAAAATGCGAAGGCCATAATGGCTTAGAATATCGCGGAAGAAAGGGTGACCCGGAGGACGGAAGCCCCGGGTCACGTGTTCCACGAAACATATTACCTCGTCCTTCGCCGGGGTAGGCCGGGTCTCGTTGCCCGGCACCCTCCAGTGGATCTCCTTTTGAGGGGGTAGAACCCCTAACTCGGCCAGTTCTTCTAATTTGGCCTTGGTGACCGAAGATCGTGCCCAGTTGGCGAATATGGAATTGGTGGTCTTGGCCTTGGCTGGAGTTTTTCCCTGCTTTTTGGGAGCCATGTGATTGACCTGCAAAGCACAAGGTAGAAGGATACAAGGAATAAGATCCGGAAACCATAAACTGGTTGAGTATTGGTGAGTGGCATCGAGACAATATAGAAGTTACATACTATCCGGGTGTCGTTTCGTGGAGCAAGGTTCAAGCTATCCGGGTATCAAGCGGCATTATAAAAATCATGGAGGCTTATGCATTGAAAGAATGTTTGAGGGTGATGGATGGTTACACGGGTACCTATTACGAATAAAGGGAGTCGGAAAAGGGAAGATTTTCCGGATGATAGAGGTGAGGGCGGAAAAATTGGGCGGCCCGAGCCCAGGTTAGAGATTCTATTTCTGGATTTGTGGCAACATTAGCAGCTATGGGCAGTAGGGGAGTAAAGCAAAGTTAGTATCTAATCCATTGGATGAACTAGAGTGAGTACAAGTAACTTAATTCGGCATGACCGGGAAAATGACCGGCGGGTTGACCTAGATCTAATCTGAAGAAATCGAGAAATTGCGGAGGCCAGTTAACGGGTATGAGAGGCTTACCGGAGGAGATCGAAGCGAAGCTCGGCGAAGGCAAATAGCGCAAGATTGATGCCCCTTTGCGATTCCCGGCGGGCCGGTCGGGGGTTTGGCGGCGGATCTCGGCGGCGGTGCAGGGTGTGCCGTGGCGGAGCGTAGCCGGCGGCCAGTAGGCTCCGGTGATGCGCGCGGGATTTTCGTGGTGGCGCTCTGTGAACTTGAGCGCGGAGGAAGAAAGGAAGAGGAATGGGGGAAGTGAGCCGGTGGGGTTGGGGTTACCCCTGCGACCGTATTTATAATGGTTCATGTGGATAAGCTTGGTTCCGCTAGCGGGAGCCGGGGATTACGGAGTAACAGCTATCTGTTTGAATCTTGCGAAATACGCTTTAAGTGTTGAACGTGATATCTGGGTAGAAATAAGAAAGGGATATTCTTCATAATATCAAGATCAATTATCGAGTAAAGTGCAGGATCTTGACACTTTTATCAGGGCTTAGACCCGGAAAGCTAAGCCGGGTATTTGGAGAGGAGTCGGGTTACTATATGGCCACTGTGGAGTTGGGCCTAGCTGTTTATTGAAGCGTTTTAACCGGCCTTCATGCATTTGGGCATTTGATGTCTTTTCAGGGAATAGCAAGCGCTTCAAGGAAGGATCCGTGAAGCCCAAGCTATTCTGGGGACTACTGATGGAGGGATGCTAACCCGGTAGGCCAACTCCAAGGCATAACCCGGCCCAAAGGACGCTGCGCAAGATCCGGCTAAGGGTAAAGAAACTTCTGGAAGGCCCAAGTTTGTAGGCCTCGTAACCCGGATTGTGGGTTACGGTGAAGGAAAGTTAGAGTTCGTATGCGGTGTCCGGGTAGGATTCAGGGTGCGCCTTGGAGAGTAAACCAGGGGGGTACGGGTGCTTTATAAACCGACCCCCAGGTCTAGTTGATTGAGATCTAAGAACCCTAGTAGTACCGTTTAATATCGAGCATCCAGTGTATACGAAAGATCGAGTTAATACATTGAGATCGGAGACTCGGCGACTTGATTGCCGGCTACCAGATCGAGTTCCATCATGTTTTCCTCTGAGCTAAACCCTCTCCCAAACGCCTGTGTCGTCTTGCCCCAAGATCAGTTACCCCCAGTAACATCTGCCGTGATAATCCCACGACACTTTACCTTGGAAGTCTGATGATGAGAAGGACTCTCCACCACCACCACCGAAGAATTAATTCACCATTGGTATTGGCATCCCCTTGGCGTGTTCCAAGTTTGGTGGAGTGCCACGGTATCACCCTTTTATCTTTCACCCTTTTTACCTTTTAGTAGAGTCATATCATGAGTAGAGGAAATGTCATATAGTATGGTTTGCAGTATGGAAGTATCACTCTTTAGTTGGTTATCGTTGTATCCTTTGGTTTGAGTTGCCGTAATGAAATATTAATGAGAAGTTTCATCATCTTCTTGATCTACTTTATTTTAGTTTGAATTTTTTGTTATGTGGTTGATCTTCTTATTAGTATTGGTATAAATGTTGGAGCTTCAAGTTAATCTAGTTGGTTTTGGCAAACTTAGCATTGGTCAGTAGCAACAATTCATTGAGACTTAAGTAGAAAAGAGGGAGTTGTATGTAGATATATTATTCCATGATCTTTCTTTTTTGGTAGCTCATAAGCTTAGTATTCTCAAATAAGTTTGTTTGTACCTTCAAGGAAGATTGCATGATTGGCTTTATCATATATGTGTTTGTTTGTTTTACCTCGATTCTTATGCTTGCTACCCAACCTTGATAGCCAAAAACCTGTACTGAGAGGGAATGTTTATCGTGCATCCAAACCTTGAGCCCCCAAACCTTGCCATTTGTGTCCACCATACCTATCTATATGTGGTATTTCTCCGCCGCTCCAAGTAAATTACTTGTGTGCTACCTTTAAACCTTCAAAATTACACCTGTTTTGTGCCCCTGTTTTAGCTCATGAGGGCGCAAATAGAGAATCTTTATCTCACTTGTTGATTGGATTTCATACCATGGACTAGGGGCTTCATCCGCTTATCCAAATGCTAGAAGAGCTGGCATCGGGGTTCCCAGCCCCAAATAATAATACAAATTCTCTTCACTATTTTTCCCCTGATTTATTAGTTTCTGTTTGCCATAATTGTGTAAACAAAAGAGAAAGAGGAATGACCTTCTATACCAGTTGTGTCCTTCTATGGGAGCCGCTCTTGTGAAGTCTAGTTGGCTTGTGACGTACTGTATTTTCTGTTTGCCATTCGTTGACATAAGAATGGACCTCTCAAAATTTAGACACTCCTCCATGGTATGTGATTGTTGGCAGGCACCCAAGGATTCGGTTAGCCATGGTTTATGTAAGAAAGGTTGGGAGGAGTGTCAACCATTTTATACCTCTATTTTAGAAAATAAAAGCTCTAGCACATGACTCATCCATGCTTCCCTCTATGAAGGGCATGTCTTTTACCTTTACGTTGAGTCAGTAAACCTACTCCTTTTCGTCTTAAGAAAGCATTTGAGTTGTTGTGATCCATCCATCTACATGTTGATTTACTCAATCATGTTCTCTATTCTTCCTTGTTTGCACAAATGCTTTTATCTGTTTGAATACCACTTTGAAAGTTACCAATGTCTGCAAAGAGACCGTTATAATTGGGCATGATAAACTGTGCAATATAAGCTCTAGTATGAAGACTCTAATCAAAAGATAAGTACATTGTTAATTGTTCTCTGACCAAGAACGAAGTTTGCCTTTACCAATTTTGATTACCTTATGCACCTTTATTGTGATTTCCTCTACCTTTTTCAATTTTGATTATATGAGAGGAAGTTGCTGTCTAAAATGACTTGTTCTTTGTTAGATGTGATGCCTATTGTCCGTATTTTATTTATTGAAACCTCACTCCATAAATTTGTGGTCATGTTTACTGAGTTCGGTTTCGCTTGGGGACAAGCGAGGTCTAAGCTTGGGGGGAATTGACACGTCCATTTTTCATCACTGTTTTATATTGTTGTTTTTTGTTATTCATCGATATATTTCATGTTATGATGCATCACTTATGTTATTTTATCTTATTTTGCATGTTTCATAATTTTTGGAGAATAAACACCGGAACCAGAAATCTGATGGAAAAAGCACTGTCAAGATACCCTATTTCAGAAGATCAGAAGAAGAGGGGGGGATACCGGAGGAGTCTTATAAGTTCCGAGGAGGAAGTGAGCCAGAAGGGCACCTGGAGGGGGGCCACCTAGGGCCCACACCACCAGGTGGCGCCCCCACCCCTCTGGTCGCGCATGGGGGTGGTATGGCCCCCCTCGCCCACTCCTGGGTGCCCCTTTCGCGTACTTGACCTCCATGGAACCCTAAGCCACAAAACATCATCAAAGAATTATTCCGCGCCGCCTCGGGGCGGAAAACAACAGAGAGAGAAAAGCTCTCCGGCAGGGAGAAATCTGCCGGGGAAATTCCTCCCCGAAGAGGGGGAATCATCGTCACCGTCATCGCACAGGGCATCATCAAGATCGTCATTATCATGATCATCACCACCAGCACAATCACCCTCATCATCCACTTTCATCCCGCTATAACAATTAGGGGTGTTTATCGTTTCTCTTCACTAGATCTCTCTCCCGGTGTGGATTACTTGTTAGTAGTTGATGCTTGTGAGATTTATCGGTGTTTACACTTTATGACCAGATTGTTATTATCCATTATATCACCTCTGATTATGATCCATAAGATGTATTGTGAGTATTTCATTTAGTTCTTGAGTACATGGGAGAAGTCATGATGTTAGTAGTGAAGTTATGTTGAAGTAATATCTCGTGGTTCAGTATTTAAGTTGTGGTGCTATTCTTCTAGTGTTGTCATGTGAACATCGACTACATGATACTTCACCTTTATGGGCCTAGGAGGATGCATTGTGTATTTGGCTACTAATTGTGGGGTTGCCGGAGTGACAGAAACCTAAACCCCCGCTAGGAAACCAATGCACGAGGGAGCGTAGAATCCCAGAGTTTTATGGTTGTGGTTAGATTCATCTTCATTACTTTATTGTATTTGTGGATGATTACGAGGGGTATAATCACAATTATGTATTAGTCCTAGTTGGGCGGTGAATTAACATAGGTTCACCCACACAACACTTCACGAACCAATAAATATTAATCAACCGTAATGAAGCGAAAGCACTTGCCGAAATTCCCATGTGTCCTCGGGAACATTTGGTAATCATAAGTAGAACAACCGGCTTGTCCTTTGCTCTCAAAAGGATTGGGCCACTTGCTGCAATTATATTTACTGCACTTTATTTACTCGCACTTTATTTATCTGCTATATCAAAAACCACCAAAAACCCATTTGCTAGTGTTTATAGTGAATTCTCTATGCAACCTACTTGTCAACACCTTTTGCTCCTCGTTGGGTTCGATACTCTTATTTATCGAAAGTACTACGACACACCCCCTATACTTGTGGGTCATCAGTCAACAACTACCAACAAGTGAGTTTTCTTTCAAGGTGACTTTTTGAAAGGTCCCACCATGTCTAACCCCAAAACCGCAAAAGGACAAGTTATTGGTATCATCCTTAAGGCATGCACTGGCATTTGGTCTTGTCGAGCATACTTCTTCCCTTCACATGTACGCACAATCTGTTATGCATCTGCTAAAGCTGTAAGCCAGAAAAATCCATGTCCGAAAGCCTTGGCAACTAATGACCTTGTTCTTGCATGATGTCCGCAATCTCCTGAGTGTATCTCATTAAGTATCTGATTTCCTTCCTCAGGGAAGACATAACACTGAAAGATTCTAGAAGCGCTGCGTTTGTATAACTTCTTGTTGATTATTGTGTATGCCTTGGAACACCTTACTACCTGACGGGCGATGATTTCCTCTTGTGGGATCTTGCCTCGCAGCAGACAAGCTAGGTATGGCCCTGTCCATTCTGGTATCATGTGAACAGTTGTTACCAACTCAGATACAGGATCTAGGTTTGCTATGTCCTCTTCTATTGGAACTTTGATAGATGGACTATGTAGTTCATCTAAGAAAACATAGGGTGGAACCGGCTTTTTCTGAGAGCCAAACGTGATAATGCATGTGCAGCCTCATTAAGTCTGCGATCAATGTGGTCCACCTGATATCCCTGAAAATGACCTACTATCTGAGAAACTGCACGTCTATAAGCTGCCATAACCGAATCTTTAGAGTACCAATTTTTTGTGACTTGCTTTGATACTAAGTCCGAGTCTCCAAAACATCGAATCCGGGTTATACTCATTTCCTTTGCTATACGTAGTCCATGAAGCAATGTCTCGTATTCTGCTGTGTTATTAGTACACGAAATGTGCAAGACATACCGAAATTTGTTGCCTCGAGGTGAAGATAACACTATTCTGGCTTCGGAACCCTCCAACTGCCTGGATCCATCAAAATGCATAGTCCAATATTTAGTATCTGACTTCTCAGGTGGCGCCTGCAACTCTGTCCAATCGTTCACAAAGTCGATTAAAGCCTGAGATTTTATAGCTATACGAGATTTGTATTTACTATGATACGTTCCTAGCTCTATTTCCCTCTTGGATGCACCTGGAAATAATGCTTGAGCTTACGAATAGCCATGAAAACCCCAAATACTAGCTTCTGCCAATGAGGGTAGGGCTTCTTAGATGTTGTCAACACTTCAATGACATAATAAACTAGCCTTTGTTCCAGCTTCCGTTTCCCTTCTTGTGCTCATTCCACCACTACCACTACGCCGACTGCTCTATTATTTGCAGCAATGTTTAGTAACATAGGTTCCTTGGGTTTAGGAGCTGCTAACACAAGAGCTTCCGAGAGTTTTTTTTTACAACACTCTAGTGCTTCATCTGCTTCCACATTCCAGATAAAATTGTATGTTTTCTTCAAAAGTCGGTATAGGGGGATTTCCTTTTCACCAAGCCGGCTTATAAACCGACTTAATGCCGCGACACAACCTGTGAGCTTCTGCACATCCTTTAGACAAGCCGTCTTCTTCAGGTTGCTGATGGTCTGTATATTTTTCGGGTTTGCTTCAATGCCTCGCTCGGAAATAATGAAACCAAGCAATTTTACGGCTGGGACTCCAAAAACGTACTTTGTTGGGTTCAACTTCATTTCGTAGTGTCAAAGATTTACAAATGTCTCTTCTAAATCAGATACCAGAGAGTCTCCTTTCTGCAATTTAACCACTATGTCGTCGACGTATGCGTGAACATTCCACCCAATCTGATGTTGCAAACATTTTTGTATACACCGCTGATATGTTGCTCCCGCGTTTTCAAACCGAAGGGTATAGAGGTATAGCAGAAAGCTCTGAATGGTGTGATGAAAGAGGTCTTTTATTGATCTTGTTCCTTTATCTGGTGATAACCCGAGTATAGGTCCAGAAAGCATAGTAACTCACATCCCGCAATTGAATCTATGATCTAGTCAATGCGGGGTAAAGCAGACGGATATTTTGGACAAGCTTTGTTCAAGTCTGTGTAATCAATGCGCATTCTCCGTGACCTGTTTTTCTTCAATAATAAATTTGGGTTTGCTAACCACTTTGGGTGAAATACTTCCACAATAAACCCTGCTGCAAGAAGTCTGGCTATCTCTTCTCCAATCGCTTTGCGTCTCTCATCATTGAACCGCCGAAGGAATTTTTTAATCGGTGTCATGCAAGGTTCAACATTTAATCTGTGCTTAGCAAGTTCCCTCGGGACTCCAGGCATGTCACTTGGTTTCCATGCAAAAATGTCCCGATTCTCACAAAGGAACTTGATGAGCGTGCTTTCCTATTTATCAGACATATGGGCTCCCACGGTGAGCTGCTTGGAAGAATCATCTGGGATAAAATCAACCTGTTTTGTGTCCCGTGCAAACTTGAACTTCGGTTTGGACTCTCTAGAATGCTTTTTGAGTAAAGCCATATCCTATGGATCAACATTTAGTTTGTAAAACTTCAACTCTTCTTCCACGCAAGCCGTTTCTGCATAAGTGGCATCCCCATCTTCACACTCCAAAGCTATCTCCATGTCACCGTCCATCGTAATATTTCCCTTCGGACCCGACATTTTGAGCTTCAGGAAGACATAACATGGTCTGGCCATAAACTTGGCATATGTTGGACATCTAAATAATGAATGATATGGACTCTTGAATTTGACCACCTCAAAGGGCAGTATTTCGGACCTGTAATTCTCCATAGTTCCAAAATCTACCTCCAAATAAATTCTACCAATATGTTGTGCCAATTTACCAGGAACAATGTCGTGGAAGACAGTAGATGAGGGATGCAACTGCTTTTCCTGGAGATCCATTCTCTTAAAAGTATCATAGTATAGTATGTTGATGCTCCTACCACCATCCATCAATACTTTTTGAGTTTATAACCTCCAACTTGTGGAGCAACCACCAAAGCCAAGCTTCCAGGACTCTCCACCCAAGGTGGGTGATCTGCTCTGCTCCATGTTATGGGTTGTTCGGACCAATTCAACCACATTGGTACCGTCGGAGCTACCGTGTTGACCGCCCTCTTCTGTAACTTTTTATCCCTCTTGTTTGAGCTTGTAGTAAAGACATGATACTTCCCCTATCTCAATTGCTTCGGGTTGCTCTAGAACCCGGAATGTCCTCCTTGCGAAGAACCTCCCTGGCCGGCTCCTGAATTTCCGCGTCCATAATGTTCTGGTCCTGAATTGTGTGAACCCGGATTTCCTCCCATGTTCCAAGAGTGACCTCCTCCATTATGTCAAGGCCAATTATTTCCACCATTTCCTTGGCCGAGGAAACCTTTCATGATGAAACAATTTTCCCAGGAGTGATTGGCTGGTCTTCCTGGCCTGCTGTGCTTTGGGCACAGACCTTTAAGGGCTTGGTGACTTTGGTAATAGTTGTTTGGGAGAAATTTTTGTTGCCGACTGATGGCTCCCAAGTGCAGGAGATCAATTGTAGTACTTTTCGAATTAGAAAGGTTGTCGAACCCACGAGGAGCAGAAGTAACTGGTAAGTAGAATAGCAAAGGAATAATAAAAGCAACAGGTGTTTTTGTGTTTTAATTGTGTAGTGCAAGTAAAGTAAAATGCGGAAAGTAAATTGCAGCAAGTAGTAGGTCTCAATGAGAGACAAAGCCCAATCCTCTAATGCGCAAGAGGACAAGCTCAAGTGTGTGTTTGTGTCTTATATGTGGAAAACGTTCCCGAGGGCTGCACGGATTTAGCTGGCATAGTGATTCATTGCATAACATGTTTGTATATCTTGTCTAGTTTTAATCTTCTTCGGACGGAGCCACAAATAGGAATAGCTAAATAAATAAACTATAACCCCTTATGATGGATCACGTGGCCAATTAAATGATAGCACGAGAATTATTAAGACATGATGTCCCACCATAGCCTTATGCTCTAAGGTCCCCGATACAAGTACCCTCATAATGCAATTCAACGACTCTATATCAAGTTCATGTCACCTAAAGACATCATCACGTCACTACACTACGGTGTTCTCCTATGAGCCCATGTAGGTGAAGTGTTGTACTATCGACGTTCGTACAACACCATCATAGAATCACATAAAAGATAAATACTAGACCAAATAACAACTCATCTTATGTAACAAATCATTTCCAATTCATCCTATGCCCTCAGGAACATGCAGGAACTAGTCACAACGTGCAAACATGATCATGTATGGTGACATATGTGGTACAACACAATCTGAAACAATGGATCCACCACCAAATAATGACAAGTACTCAATACCAAACATGAAACGGAGTACAATAACACGTATCTAGGGTGTAGCAATGATCAAACTATGAGGGGAACGGAGTGGATCACGGTGATGGTGATGGTGGAGATGCAGGTGCTGGTGAGGATGGTGATGGAGATGCCTCCTCCCACGCCAAGGAGGAGATGGGGATGAAGATGGGGATGATTTCCCCCTTCTCCGGAGCTCCCCCGCGGAGAGTTTCGAGAGTTTTGTCGCCCTGGCGGATCCGTCTCGTCTCGGGAAAATTAGGGTGTTCGTTTTCAGGGAAGACGGAGTCGTTAGCAAAAAGACCTCGGGGAGGAGGTGTTGTGGGCCCATTTGGGGGCCCCACAAGCGGCCAAGGAATCTGGCCGTGTGGGATACCCCCTTTTGGGCCGCCTGGCCCTCCTCCTTTGTGGTCTTGTGCCCACGGCCTTTCTCCCGAAGAAAAACTGACAGGGTTTCTTTCCTTTCGCAATTTGGATATCTGTAGCTCCTGAAACATCAAAAACATGAAAACAGGTGTTTTCTAACACCCAGAAATTAAATACCAAAAATAGGGACTTAGTAGGAAAGTCCCATAAAATCATCTAAAACATGCAAAACAATGACATAACATTGATAAAACATCCCAATAATGCCTATATGGAGGGTATAAATGATGATATAAAATGCACGTATCACTGACCTCCTCTAAAGCTGATGCTCTGTCGCTGGTTTTTATAACCCGTGCGCATCTTGGCCACAAGATCTAAAGTCCCGTCACCATTTTTCCTCTTGTTATTGTTATTCCCATTGTTTGGAAGCCCCTGGCTTACTGGAGGCTTGTTGCCATTTTTTCCTTTTCCTGATTTCTCATCACCAGACTCTGGGTCCTTTGTTTTCTCTGATCCTGCATATTTTGTCATGGCGTTCATAATTTCACGCATGTCTGTGGTTGTTTTCATCCTTCCCAGCTTATGTTTCAGGAGTTTAAATCTGCATTTCATTTCTAGGATCAAGACGGTCGACTGCGCGGTAATGCTATGTGAAGATTGGATGATTTGGGCGACTCTTCGCAACCAATGCTAGACAGACTCTGTCTACCTCTGAACGCAGTTTTGCAAGTCTGTAATTTTCATTGGGAGTTTGCACGTCCCTCGGAAATTTTTTATGAACATCTCTCTTAGTTCCTACCATATATTGACACTATTCGAGGGGAGGTTTTTCAACCATGTTTTAGTTGTTCCTTCCAGCATCATACTCAAGTATCTTGCACATATAGCATCACTGACATCCAAAGTTTTCATACCCATCTCATAACTCTCAATCCATTTCGTTGGCTCCATATCTCATGTGTAGTTTCGGACTCTACGAGGTCCTTTGAAATCCACAGGTAACTTCTCATTCCTTAAAGCTGGACCTAGGCACTGAATTCTAAAACTTCTACCTCTAGGCGTGGCCAGTGGTGGTGGAAAATGTGGGTCATGGGTAGTGGTGGGTACTGCATTGGTGTTCTGGATTGGCTGTTGTACTGGGTTTCATGCACTTACCACGTGTTTGGGCACATGGGCAGTATTTGTAATTTTTGGAGCGAACAAAGCCGGCTGGGGTTGTCGTAGGCCTTGGGCTTCCCTCTGGAGCCTTGCATTGCTTGAACCAGCTGGCGCTGGGGAGTTCCCGTGGTGTCTACACGGAACCAAATTTCTGCTATTGTAGGACATTGAATGCAATCTTTCGGCTCTGTTGCGGTAGTTCAGTTGTTGTACCACCATAGTTTGTAACATCTTAATCGCTCTTTTTTCCTCAGACCCGCGTGAAGTAGACTCATCAATCGGGATCTGAGCGAGATTTGTTGTGGATGCCCAAACATTATCCACTGGATTAGTATAATGGCCAACAGGCGTATCGAAACTTATGGGTTGTTGGACGGGCTGCTGAATATGGAGTTGAGGAGGTGGTAGGTTCATGTTTGGGGGTGCCGCACTGGAACCTGGTGGGGTTACTTCGGCTCCTGGTACAACACCTCCTGTTCCTGGCATAGCTCCTCCGGCTCCTGGCAGTTCTCCTCTAGCTCCTGGCACTGCTCCTGGCCCGGGTGTGACCAACACGGGATTCCTTGTGGTGTTTCCCAGGTCTTCTGGGAAGTTGTGAAAAACCAAAGCTGAAGGTACAAGGCCGCCTGGGAGCCGGCTCATGGTTTTCCTGTGTTGGATGCTAGATAATTCTCTCCGAAGGAAGTTTAAGTGGATCTCGGAAACTTCCCAGGATCTCACGGAGAGCCGCAATCTCGGCGTTTCGCGCGTCCATGGTCTCTGCCGTAACCGGAGTTGCTAGTGATGTATTAAGTGCTTCAATCGCATCCATGAGCTCCTGGCTTTGTACCCGAGGTGCCACATTATTTTCCACTGCTGTGGCCGTTGCAGGAGCCCTGGTATTTAGAACCAGGTTCCCGGTACGCGGATCTACCCCGGTTGTGGATGTGGTGTTTATTACACGCCCGGTCTCATCGTAAGCTGGCGCTACGGCTCCTCCGGCCATGTAAACTACTGCACGCTGCCAGGTTTCATGTGTTCCATATCCCATCTCCGGCTCCGGGTGATCTCCTAACCTATCTTCTAAAGCTGCTGAATCGACCCGGTTTCGTTGCGGTCGTTGTTTCCAACTGACGATTCTCCATCTCAATGTACGATAGTAGCTTCGCCTGAAACGGAGACCTCCTCCTGTTTTGGCTCCTGCGACATGGAGATGAATCCGACGAAGAATTGATCTTTCCAAAAGGGACTCGGAAGACGGTTTCACCGAAATCAAACTTAGGTTTCCATGCACTCTTCTTGATCTGTCCAATTGCCATCTTCTCGATTCCCGGGAGAGCTCCTTCCGAAAATACGACTCCTCCGTGTGCATGCCCCAAGGTGGGCACCAACTTTCGTGGTGTTGTCATGGCAAATCTTCATCCGATAACTTAGTTGCGAGGCCATTCGCACAAGGTGAAGGTTCGAAAGGTTTGAGTCAGTATCGAGAGGAAAAACTTTACCCGGGTTTGGCCACTTGATTCAGGGTAAAACCTACTCCTTATGGATTATTATTGATAATATCGATCTCGATTACACGGTGCAAAATCCGGCTACCTATGTATCGAGGAACTAGAACTTAGTCTTTCTGTATCTAGGGATTCGGCTTATATAGTCGTCGGGTTCCCAAATTTACAAGGTAATCCGGGTTCTTCCTATCCTCGGAGTCCTACTAGGACTCCGGCTTCTTCCAAGACTAACTCCAGCTTTCCGGGTAGGAAACTGGACTCCTGGACACCGAGTCTTGGTCATGCTGGCCCAAAAGGCTGGACCCGGTTTGATTCCATGGGTTGGGTTCAATGTTCGTAGGCCGGGTCCATCTTGCAGCATCCGTGAGAACCCGGATTATCATTCCCCCAACACCTGGGGAACTATTTCCAAGGACTATCCTTCGGGGGCCCACCTCGCAGAGACGAGCTTCCACCCGCGGGCGGCCGGTGGAGGATGCCCACGTGTCCCTCAGAGCAGGAATTAAGGGACACACGGTGGTCTCACATGCAAGCTGTCACCACCAACACACCCGTCTCGCCACCTCGCAGGACAGGTGGTATGGACCCCGCCAAGTGTCGAGCGCGTTGCAGGACCTACCAGCGCAGAGGAGATAAAAGGGGAGCATCCATGTCGTCTCGATGGGGCTTGTACACACACCATTGAACACATAATTCCAGATCAGACATGTAAGACGTAGGGTTCCATCTCACGATGGCATGAACCTAGGTAAACTTGTGTCATCGAGTTTGGGGACGATACGTACTCTTCTACTTGTTGTCTGAAGCATGCCCGGGTAGACAAGAGCCCCTTCGCTTGCTCGTCGAACAAATCAGGGAGCTAGACATCGGTCACTCCCGATGTCCCTGTTTCGACAGGCGGAATCTAGCGTGCCAGGTAGGGGGAGCATGGGCCCCTGTACCCGGACTACCAGCAACTGCTAGCGGAAGACATGCGCCAGCCGGTAACACCGCGGGGACCCGAAGTTCCCCCGCGTTCGCCGACCCCCCAGCGGCGAATACCCGCTCGTGGGCACAGGCTGCTGGGGATGGAACCAGCCGTCATCCTTCGGGAACCGTCATGGCGCCACGCGCGCGGCGCACCGTCTCGGAACAAGGCCGAGCTGCTGACCCAGCGCGGGCCCCCCGAGTAATCCTCCTCAGCCTGAGGATGAACCTCCCTCCGGGGGAGCGGCGTCGGGATGTGGTGGAGGCAGCAGCCAGAACAGCCTCCCAAGCGAGGCGCCAAATGGACCTCAGGCAGGATACGCTCCACCAACGCCTCTACCATCATGGCAGGATCTTCGGACGCAGAGCGAAGACTATGGTCGGCAGGTGGGAGGCGGCGCTCCGGCTCCGTTTCTCACCAGTCGCGACCTCAGATGTCAAGGATGAACGGATGGTATGGGCACCTAGAGGGGGATGAATAGGTGCTACGACCAATTTTAATTTTTCTTCAAATTAAGGCTTGACACAAAGGTATATTCTCTAGATATGCAACAACAATGAATTTACCTATATTATAAGCACAACAACAAAAAATATACAAATACAAAGTAAACAAGTGGGAACGAGGTAACCGATAACGGAAGCACATGGAGATAAAGATGTAATCCTGAGTTCCTCCTTTTGAGGGGGGTACGTCTCATTGGAGGGGTGTGAGTTTTGCCATGAAGGCCTACTCAACATCACAAAGGCATCATCCTATGCTTCGATGAACCTTGCCACAAAGGCCTAGTCCACCTTCGACTATTGATTCCCTTTGAGGCGGAAATCGAGTCCTTTACAATGAGCTTGGGGGCACACACCCATAACCAAATTAGGGGCTCCCAAGAATCACCAACAATCACCAAGAGAGTAGCAGTGGATTCTAGGTTTTCCACAAGAAACCCTAGACTCTAATCCCTCAAGCAAATGAGAGGGGAAATGGAAACCGGTTGGTGCAGATATAGATCGGGGCCTTCTCCTTAAATCCTCCGTAGATCAACAAGTTTGGGTGGAGGGATTGGGAGATCTAACAAGGTGGGTGAGCTTAATCAATGGGACATTCAATTCTGGACGAGCTGGCTGGAGGAAGAAGAAGGGGAGGGGGTATTTATACCCCAACCACAAAATCTAGCTGTTTGAAGCTATTCTATGAAATTCACACCAGAGACTCCGGTGCTAAGGCCGGAGACTCTGGCCTCCCAGACTTTTCGGCAACATTCCGGAGGTCCTGAGACTTTGCACCAGATCGGAGTCTCCGGACGGCTTCCAGTGGGTGACACCAACTTGGCATAGCTCTAGAAAATCTTAAAGGGCGGAGACTCCGGTCTCACCAGAGACTCCACAAAGATTCCGGGGAAATTTCTCTCCGGAGTGTAGAGGTAGTCTAGGGTGCTTCGAGGGCAGGGAAAGTGCCAGGATTCCGGAGACTCTGGCTGGGCTGGATACTCCGGCAAGCCTCCGCACATAATCCGGACTGGTTCGGGTGGGTGACACCACTGGGTATTCTTCGCTGGAAATCCCCGACCCAGAGATTCCGTTCTGGGGCACTGGAGACTCCGGCCTAGAAATCAATTCCAGCACCTCCACCTCATGTAGTTCTCTTTGATCTTTTTGGAGAACACACCACCATTAATAAAATTATCGATTGACCCAGAACATCAACTGTCGAATCTGTAACTCGGCAAATCCCTCGGGTGAACCCATAGGGTTTCGAATAGGAGAACCCATGAGCGCTGGTGACGATCGTCGGCTAGACAGGGGGCACAATTTACCCAGGTTCGGGGCCCTCGTAGAGGTAAAACCCTTACTCCTGCCTCTGTCGATCTGTATTATCGAATAGATCGGTTACAATGGTGATTGCTCAAGTCGAGAGTACAATCTCGAGCTCAAGGCTTTGGTGGTGCGGTATTGCTTGATCCTCTTTCGGTGGTTCTCCTGGCCTTATATAAGCGTCCAGGTCTCAAACCCTACCCGGAGAGGACTCGAACTCTAACCCTGTGTCGGTCACAAGTTTCCTAACTTAGCCCGCAAGGCACTGCGGGTAGGCTTCAAGTGGGCCTTCCAGAATACTCCAGGGGCCTTTCTCCTTGGGCTTTAGCCTTGGGCCTAAGACGGGGTGTCCTTACTCGCAGGGTCCAAGGTCCATCCCTTCGTCAGTAGCCCCCGAGCGTTTGCTCGATTGGGATTTTCCAGTCGAGTAGACGGTCAGATTTTTCATCCCGCTTTCTTTCGGATAACCACTATGGTCATTTCTCGGAGGGCGTGTACCCTGTATGGTGAGCTTTTATACCCGAGTATCGAGTAATGAAAGTGCCTGTTTTTATGGCTGTTTATCGCAGAAGGATGTGGCACAGCAGCTTGGCTCTCCCGAAAGATCAGTGCCAATTAATTGCAACTAGGGCAAAAACATTTCTGGCCTACACAGATTCGAGACCTCCGACTCGAACCCAATGAGGTGATCATTGCGACTGGGCCGTAGTTGTCTTAACGAGTCGAACTTAACCTATGGGGGTACCCGCGCGTCCGCTAGGATTTTTCTTCCTGTTGTTGACACAGAATTGTACCAGAAGACGCAGCTAGAGTGCGGTTCCAGGCCCTCAAGAGAGATCTTTTGGGTCTTACCTTCATATTTGAAAGAATATGGCATCCGGATGTACCTAGTCGGCTGAACAATCCAGATATATGATGCGCAAACATCGTGCGAATGAGTGGCAGGATCTGCCTACTTGCGTAGTTTTGAGCTTGTGATTTTCTAGATATGAAAACCAAGCTATCTTTGTCCATACGAAATAGTTTTCGTGTTTGGAGTTTTTCTCTTGTGAGGGAGATTTCATGCCATAATTTGTCCATACGAAGTTATTTTCGTGTTTGGAGCTTTAATCACATACGAAAGAGCTTTCGTGCTTAGGGTACTGTTCTCCTGTGAAAGAATTTTCACGCCATAGTTCTTCCATACGAAGTTATTTTCGTGTTTGGAGCTTTACTCGAAAGATTCGCCATCTTGATGATGCACGCTATGACGTCACGGCGCACTTTTATCCCCCCGATGGGACGTGACGGGGAGAGAGCAGAAATGCTGGCCCACCCTGTCAGTTTTTTGACCGGAAACGAGACGTCGTTCCCGGTTTTTACGCGAACTGCGCGCAGTAAATACGCACGATCCACTGTTAGGATCGTGGCACGAAACAGCATCCGCCGCCCTTCCGTTTCTCCTTCGCACGCGGCGGCCGTGATGGATGCCACGTAGCTCAGTGAACGACCAGGATCGACTGGCGCTGTGTATAAATGCGGGCCTTAGGTGAAACGGTGAAAATTTCCTAGCCTTCGTCTTCCTCATCCTTCGTCTTCCTCGCTCTCCAATCTTTCTCAATGCTAGCTCACACCAGCGCCAATGGCAGGAAGCAAGAAGCGCGGCGCCGCTGTTTCTTCATCGAAGGCGCCGGAGGAGGTTCCTACGCCACCCGCACCGCGCTCGGGCGATTGGCGCTCGCCCAACACCACCCAGAAGAGCATCAAGGAGATGCAGCGGGAGGGGTTGCTGCCCCGGGAAGCTGAGAAACGGGTGCGTCTCGGCAAGAAGGAGGAGGTGCCCAACCCTCACGCGAACGAACGCGTGGTTTTCGCGGACCACATGTCGCGCGGACTCTCCTTTCCTCTTCACCCCTTCCTCGTGGCATTGTTGTATGTCTATGGCATAGAGCTCCACGATCTGCCTCCGAATGCAGTGCAACACATCTCGTGCTTCATTGTATTTTGCGAGTGCTTCTTGGGCATTCACCCACATTGGGGCCTCTGGAAGGCCCTATACAAGGTTCGAGTCTTCCGCGAGAGATCGCAGGTAGAATCTGAGCCGGGCGAGCAGCTGTGCACGGGTGGTTTCGGCATTCAGGCGAAATCAGAGAACAGCTACTTCGGGATGTACTTCATCGACTCCGCCCAAGGATGGAGGAAGAAGTGGTTTTACATCACCGACAACAGCTCGGGTGGAATTCAGGAATTCCACCCGTTCGCTGTTCTGAAGAGGCGGAAATCCTGGGCGCATAGGTTGTCGGCTGAAGAGAACCACATTGTTACGCCGCTACTCGCCAAGGTGGCCGCCCTTCGGGACCAAGCCGCTGGAGTTGTGCTAAACGGGTTGCACCTGGCGAGCATCTTCCTCAAGCGCAGGATTCAGCCCCTGCAGCACAGGCCTTCCACGATGTGGGAGTACCAGGGCGCAGAAGACCCCAGTCGCGTGAGCCGCGAAGAGCTCTCGAACGTCGAGTTCGAGAAGAATATCGCGGCCATCAACAGCTTGAAGGTGGGCGAGACTTTCCCCGACTGCACGGTCGCAGCTTTCGAGGCATCAAGGCCTCCGCCGCCCGAAGTAAGTTTGTCTTTCCTTCAAACTTCATTTCTTCCCTTGTTTTGAAATTTGGCCGGCTGAATATTTCTCTTACTTTTCTTCTGTAATTCTTCGATAGAGCCTAACCGTGGCCACCTGCTACCCGCCAATATCCGGGGAGGATGCCTCGGATTTGTTGGCGAGTAACTTGGACGGCCCAGCCGACACCAGTGTTGCTGATGCCTCCTCGAGCTCCGAGAGTGACTCCTCAGATAGTGCGGAGGATTCGGGTGACGGTCTCCTCCAGCGCAAACGCCGTCGTGTGGAGGGTGACGAGGCCACTTCCAAGGACAACTCTTTGGAGGAATCGCCCGGGAAGGGGCCCCTCATCATGACTCCGCTGCGCACACTCGCCCCTTCTCCTTCATTTCCAAATATCCAAACCACCTGGAATGCGGATATGTTGGATGATGAAGATGGCGACGAGTAAGTTCCTTTTCTTGTTCTTAGTCGAACATTTTTATTTCGCGTCTTTTGACATATTGTCTTGATTGTAGTCTGCAAACTATCAGCCCACGTAGATTCGTCTCTTCCCGTCCTGACAAGAGGAAGAAGGTTGAAACTGCGGGTGGGACCCCTACCGCCGACACCGTGCAGAACTCGCCGAGTGCGGCCCCTACAGCGGCGACTACGGAATACAGAATTCCTAGTTTTGCTGCTGGGGCCTCGATTCTGAAAGAGGTGTCGGGTAGCTCAGCAGATCCCCTTTCCTTCGCCCAAGGCCAGGTAAACCATGCTGCTTGCTTCTTCAGTACTTTGTCAATTTGGATCTGTTTTTTTATCGGGTGCACGGCAGTGCTAGCGATGGGAGTAGCCCCCAAGGCTGTAGTTGATCGCATGCGATTGGCTACAGGCTTAAAGATAGACCTTTTCCTTTCTTCTGGCTTTATCGGGTGCACGACAGTGCTCCCGGTGGGAGTAGCCCCCGAGGTTATACTCGAATGTTTTCAATCGTGTATAGGCCCAAATTTCTCTTTTCTGATTCTACAATCTTCATATTCTTTGCAGTCTCTCATTGATTCCCTTGTGGCCGTTGGTCGTCGTGTCGTTCTTGCCGAAGCGGAATGCAGTAACCTTCGGTCGGATCGTGATCGACTCACCAGCAAAAATGAGCTCCTTCGAAGTGAGTCTATTATCTTCCCCCCTCTTTATCTCTTTATCTCTGCCAATTTCTTCGTTTCTGACAATCATTGCTGCGCAGCTCAAATTGAGTTTATGAAGACCGAGAAGGCGGATGCCTCCACTCATGCAATTGCTCAAGAGGCTCAGTTGGCAGCTATTCGAGAGGAACTTGAATCCTCCCACATGCTGTCGGCTGACCTCGAAGGAAAGCTTGCGGCTGCCCAAGATGCTCTGAAAAACCTGGAGGAGGCTGGCACGAAGGCGGACTCCGACCTTGTCGACTTCCTTCGTCCTCTAGCCGAACGGTTTGCGGGTAAGTTGCTTTTGGTCTATTGTCATCTTCTGGTTGTCTGATAGGTCCTTGGATTTTAATACTTTCCTTTGCAGGTCTTCTGGGCGTCCCTCTGGAGCTTCCTGGGGTCCATCGGGTGGATGCGCTGACCGATTTCTGCGCCCAGCTCAGAAGGCACGCCGAAGGGATCTGCACCCTGATTGGTGATGTCGTTCGAGTACTGACGCAGCTTCACCGTGGCCTCCTAGTCAACACCGTGTCTCCACCTGCGCTGGGTGATCTTTTGAAGATTTTCTCGGAGAGCAATCTCCTTGGCGCCTACGCGGTTGCGCAGTCGAAGTCTGGGGCGAAGACCGCCATCCAGTTCGCGCTGCCGCATGGAGTCACCGGCTTGGAAGAGGCGTACTCGGACCTTCCCGTCGATCCTTCCACGGGCAAAAAGGTAGGGCTTCGTCGTTTTGGCGAGCCAGCCGGAGTCCTTGCTCAGAAGTTATCCGAGTTGTTCGCACATGCTAGGGGAGGCACCGTCGCGAGTGGCAGCACATCTGCAGCTCCTTAGTTATCTTTTCTTTGTAGTTCGCTCTTTTGATTGTAATGAACCTTGGGATGCATTCCCGTACTTTCATCGTTTAATCGAGATGTTTTTCTGAGATGCTTACTGTGACTGATTTGTTGTGTGTTTCCTCCCGATGGGAGTAGCCCCCGAGCACCTGTCAAATAGGTGGTTGTTATATCTCGAATGGGGGCATCTTATTCCTTCAATTTCCCTGTATTCTTCCAGGTAACCGGGGTTGCTGCGGAGTCTTCAGGTGGACTTGCTACTCCAACAAATCCTCTTGTTGTCGTTGTTGGGACCTTAGTAGGCCTCCGTGATCGTGTTGTGGATGGTGAACGTAAGCTGAAAGCATTGCGTGGGATAGCGGATGTGGCAGTCCAAACAAAAGCTGGTGATTGAACGCGAGCAGTTTGTGATGGATGAATTGGCGTCTATTGCCCAGGATTTGCTCTGTAAGTAGTTCAGCCCCCTGTTCTTCTTTGTCCTGTATCTTTCTTTGATCATATACCTTTGTTTTCCAGTTGTTCAACCGGATGACAGGAGTGAGAAACAGTGGGTGGAGAACCACATCCTTCAGGAAGCTGGCAGCTCAAAGCCTCATGCAAGTAACTTTTGGTCTGATCGTAGTCGAGGTTTTGTGCTTGCTACCTTGAAGTTTCGGGTCATCCAGGCGAAGATACTCGTGAGCTCCTTTCACGAGGTTTTGATTGCAATGAACGCCGCTTTCTATCCGTTGGAGAGGGGTCCTGAGGATTGGAGCCATCTCCTCAGGGTGTTCGGCCAGGAAGGAGAAATTCGCGAGTGTGTTCGCAATCAGATGATTTGCGGCTCGGTAGTGGCCCTCTCTTTCATCCGGTTGTGGCACCCTGAGGTGAATTTCAACTCCGTAGCTATGCTTCCTGATGGCCCAACCGTCGACCTTTCTCCTCATTATAGGGTTGTTCGACCTGTGGCGGAGGAAATCATTCGACTGACCTCTGCTGAGGTAGATCGGGTTTTGGCGGCTGAGAATGCTCATCTCCATGTGTGATTGTAGGATGTATGTATCCTGTTGTGTTGTGTAGTTGTAAAAAACTGTTGTAAGGTGTTTACCTTGTATATAAAAATTCTTCCCGTGATGTTGTCTTAGGTGTAGCCCCCGTGTGTTTGTGGGGTGTATTCCTGTTGCTTTTAGCATGTAAGGACGGAGAACTCGGGTATCTATGGTTGAGAAACCATGTATTTTATTGCAATGACTGAAAAGTCATGTGTTTTTCTTTCGAGCTACAAGATTGCTAATATAGCCTTATTACGATGAGTAGAAATAAATCTAAGGATAAATTTTTTGGAGTTGTGCAACATTCCAAGGGTTGGAATAGATGCTTCCAGTCGCCGGATTCTTCAGTCGATAGGCACCACCTGGGATAGCTTCGTGTATTATGAAGGGTCCTTCCCATGGTGGCTCGAGTTTGTGCCCTTCCTTCTGCTTGAGCCGTAGCACCAGATCTCCTGCTGCGAAGGCCCTGTGGCGTATGCGGCGACTGTGATAGTTTCGCAACGACTGCTGGTATACTGCGGATCTTGCGAGTGCAATGTCGCGCATTTCATCGAGTGCGTCCATATCATCCGCGAGTGCCCTGTTGGAGGTTTCTTCGCTGTAAGCAACAACCCGTGGGGCGCTGAACCTGACGTCCTCGGGAAGGACTGCTTCGGCCCCGTATACCCGGCACCCTCCAGTGAATATTTTCTTGAGGGGGAAGAACCCCTAACTCGACCAATTCTTCTAACTTGGCCTTGGTGACCGAAGATCGCGCCCAGTTGGCGGATATGGAGTTGGTAGTCTTGGCCTTGGTCGGCTGCTTCCCCTGCTTCTTGGGCGCCATGGGGTCAGCCTGCAGAGTACCAGGTAGAAGGACATGAGGAATAAGACTCGGGAACTGTCAGTTGGTCGAGTATTGACGAGCGGTATCGAGACAACAAGAAAGCTAAATATTATCCGGGTATCATTTTGCGGAGCAAGGTTCAAATTATCCGGGTGTCATGCATTGCTATAAAAATTATAGAGGCTTATGTGTTAATAGGTGTTCGGGAATGATGAATGGTTGCCCGTGTATCTATCGCAAAGCAAAAGAACTGGAAAAAGGAGGATTTTCCGGGTGACAGGGACAAGGGCGGAAAATTTGGGTGGCCCGATCCCAGATTGGAATTCCCATTTCTAGATTTGTGGCGAAATTAATGATTACAGGTAGTAGGAAAGTGAACTGAAGTCTATATCCTATCCATTGGATGAGCTGGAACGAGTACAAGCCGCCTAATTCGGCGTGACCCGAGAATGATAGGCGGGTCGATTCAGATCTGGTCTAAGGTAAGATCCTGAAATTGCAAGGGCAAAATTAATGGGTGCGAGGGACTTACCGGAGGAGATCGAAGTGAAGCCCTGCGGAGGCAAATGGCACAAGCCTGGTGTCCCTTCGCGATTCCTGGCGGGCAGGTCGGGGGTCTGGTGGCGGATCTTGGCGGCAGGGCGGAACGCACTGTGGCGGAGCGCAGCCGGCGACAGATGGGCTCCGGCGATGCGCGCGAGGTTTCCGTAATGGCGCTCTGTGGGCTTGAGCACGGAGGAAGGAAGGAAGAGGAATGGGGGAAAGTGAGCCGTTGGGGTTAGGGTTACCCCTAGGGGCCTATTTATAATGGCACGGGTGGAAAAACCCAGTCCAACGAGTGGGACCCGGAAATTACGGGGTAATGGCTACTTGTTCGAAGTTTGCGAGATATGCTTCAAATACTGAGCAAGAGATCCTCTCCAGGGTATCAGGGTCAACTATCGAGCAAAGTATGGAGTTTTGGCATTTTATCAAAGCTTAAACCGGGAAAGTTAAGCAAAGTATCTGGAGAAAAAGCCGGGTTACTATATGGCTGCCATGGAGTTAAGCCTAGCTATATAACAAAGCACTTTAACCCGGCCTCCCTACACTTGTGCGTTTGATATTTTTGCAAGGAATAGCCAGTGCTTCAGGGAAGAATCCGTGAAGCCCAAGCTATTCTGAGGACTACTGATGGAGGGATAATAACCCGGTAGGCCAACTCCAAGGTGTAACCCGGCCCAAGGGACACGGCGCAGGATCCGGCTAAGGATGACGAAACTTCTGGAAGGCCCAAAGTTTGCAAGCCTCGTAACCCGGATTGTGGGTTGCGGTAAGGAAAGCTAGGGTTTGTAAGCGGTGTCCGGGTAGGATTCAGGGTGCGCCTTGGAGAGCAAGCCAGGGGGTACGGTGCTTTATAAACCAACCCCTAGGTCTAGTTTAAAGAAGATCCAAGAGTTCTAGCAATCTCGTCTAATATCGAGTATCTAGTGTAACACACAATTTGAGTTGTTGTCTTGAGATCGAAGACTCGGCGACTTGATTGCCGACTACCAGATCAAAGTTCATCATCATGTTTTCCTCTGAGCTAAACCCTCTCCCAAACGCCTGTGTCGTCTTGCCCCAAGATCAGTTACCCCCGGTAACGTCTGCCGTGTTTATCCCACGACAGGACTCGCCGCTCTTCTGTTTGCAGGCCCGCAGTTCTTCAATGGTTGCTGGTCTCTTGTAAGTGGCCTGGAAGTTCTTGCAGAAATCGTAGTGCAGGTCGTCCCACGATGCGTAACAGGATTTTGGCCTTGCTTCCAGCCAGCTACGTGCTGCGCCAACCAAGTGTAGATTGAGGTACTGCATAGCTGTGTTCTTGTTCCCACGTTGGCATTTTACTGCCGTGAGGTAGTCGTTTAGCCACGACGAAGGTTCGAGTGAACCATCGTATTTCGTGAATTCTGTGCTGAGCTTGAATCTCCTGGGTAGGGGTGCCTCGCGGATGCTGCGGGCGAAACACAGCGCGCCGCAGGTCTCGTCATCCGAAGAACTGGATGAGGAGCGCGCACGGTTCCTTGCAGCTCTTGCCTTGTCAACCTTATTTTGCGCGATATCTGACCGCGCGTTATATCCTGGTTGGTCGCGATCAATTTCCTTCCTTGGCTCTTTGTTGTGCTTCCGTGAGCGGCTGCTATGACGTCGCGAGCTTTTATTTCTCTGGCTGCCTTCGCTGCTGCTTCGACTATCACCGCGTCGCCGAGCTTCTTTTCCTCGACCACGGCGAGGTGATTTGTCTCTCTCAGGCGAAGTACTCCTGTGCTTGCGTGATGCCTCTTTTTCTTTTTCCTTCTCTTGCTGTTTGGCAGCTTTCCTGCGGTCGTAGGAGGCGAGCCTTGAGACCGCCATGCCCAATCCTTTCCGAACCAGTTTGTACTGCTCTGCTCGAGGGTCGTTCTCCGCTGGCTGGTTCATCTGCATGTAGGTTGCTGCGGCTAGGACGGCGGCAGCAGGAGTTTGCGGGTAGACGTTTCCGTCCTCGTCAACCCGCATAAGGGAAGGTGCGAGTGACTTACTGATCAATGAAAACATTCAGAAAACAAAGAAAAGAGATATAAAACATGTGGAAGACAAAAGGTATTGAGTAGGAAACAAGCATGGAGCATGAAAACGTTTGATCACTAAAAAATTAATCACTAAATAAAACCTCGTTAAAAGAAGATGGACAAATGTACAAAATATGTATTTTGTGATATGGATAAAACGGTTGATCACTTGTTTGTCACTTGTGATTTTGCTCGCAAGATTTGGAGACTGGTGCATTTCACTTTTAGCATCACCCCGCCGACTAGTGTTACTAATCTGTTTGGTACCTGGTTAAATGAGATAGATAAATCTACTAAAGCGAGCATACACATTGATGTATGCGCTTTTCTTTGTGCAATTTGGAATTGTAGGAATGATGTGATTTTTAACAATTTGAGTGCAGGTCATTTTTTGCAGGTGGTTCATCGTGCGACACACTGGATTCACATGTCGTCATTTCTCCTACCAGTCGACCAGCGTGGACATTTGGATGTCGCATGCTCTCAGTTGATAGTGGTCATACGGGCTATCTTCAACAAGGGTGGATGGTTGCACACTTGAGACTTTATCATGCACGGCTATTTAATGATAGTGTTGATTTGGTGGCTGATTTATATGGCCACACTTTCAGATCGTTGAGTTGTAATAATAAGTTTTAGGATGCTTGATACTTGAAACCTGAGGTTTTTATTAATGTAAAAGTTGTATACATCAATCTGATGCAGAGGCTGAGGCTAACCCATTAAAAAATGACTAATCAGATGACACTATCTAAATCTTAACCGTTTAATAGTTTCACGTATATTCGTAGTCAAAGTTCAAAAGTTTAACTACTCGTACTTAATATGAGATGGAGGGAGTACAACATTGTTGGAAAATCTTGTGATAATTACACGGCACGCTCTCTGCAAGCAAGCAAGTTGTTCGGTGGAGCAGAACATATTCAAAGCACGATGGTTACCATTGCAGTAAATTTCTTGCCAAAGGTAAGTAAAATGATTTCTTGGTGGCTGCCTGATCCAGCCCAAAAGTGAAGAAGCAAGGCAATAAATGGTTGGAGAAAATTAGAGACTTAGTGATGGTGGTCTGCTGCCAAGAACATGGGACTGATCTCTGATGGCTTGCCTTGGCAGCAACCACCATCGACCCATCCGCAGTAGCGGTACTGACACACATGGGCTAGCTCAGATCAGCGGCCAGCGGGGCGAGGGTGTTCGTTGGGCTCTCCCCTGCAGAGCGGCAGCTAGTCATGGAGCTCCCCCTCCACTGTTACTCGCAGACCCTGATACGGAAGGAGAGCAGAAACGCACGAGATGGTGGGTTTTGCATTGACAAACCAAACGGCCATAATAATTGTATTGGCCTGCCCGGCCAAAGCCCCATTAGTGATCATTTCTTCATAGCTCAGCTGCACTTGCTGGCACAGTTTACTCCTACTTTTTTTTTAAAAAACGAACGCAAAAGCTTTGAATTTTCTATTAATTAAGAAGAAGATGCCAACTTAATTAGCGGAAAACCGTAAAAAAAATACAACATACCACAGGACCAAGCCCACAACACTACTCCAGCAAGACCAGACGGCCTCTCACCCCTGTCAAAGAGAAGACGTCGTGGCTGTTATGGGAGGAGTAGACACAGGACGCTCCAAACAGATGAAGAAGCCAACCCTCCGAGGAGCTGTGTCAACGCGACGCCGACAACCAACATTGACAACAACCTCGTTGTCCACACGACATAGGGTGGATCCCTCAAAACTGTCAAACTTTCGGGGCCGCCACCTTGACATCTAGCTGCTCCGCCATGCCCAGCAGACCGCCACCTTCCAAAACCGCCGTGCCGACGTGCCACTGCTTGCACTCGAGTCGCCTCGACATACAAGCACCGTGCGGGGCCGCTGCCCCACTGTCCACGGACCCCAACGAAGATGAGCCACACATAAACCACCAAAGCTGACTCTTCAAGACGACACCCTCAAGAGGAAAGCGACGCTGACGTCGTCGTCGCCCACTTCGGCTAACCGAAGTTTAGGTTTTCACCCAGAGAGACCAAGTCATACTCATCCAAAGAGGAAGCAAAATCCACGATAATGCCTCTAAGGAGGAAAACGACGCCCATAGACGCCTCCATCGTCGGCACCGACCCAAGGGTTGCGGCAAAGTTTTCGCCTAGATGTTCTCCTGTCTGAGAGAATGGCTCGCTATACTAGACAGGAGGCCCAAGCCATCAAAGGTAAGCAAGTCTTGCCGCTAATCTCCAATTTCAACCGCCAAGCACCACGCAGCGGCCTACAGAACAGCACCTCACGCTGCAAAGAAAGCCGCCACACAACCACCAGGACAAGATCTGAACCAAGTCCAACGTCCGCCCGATACGTGGGTGTCGACATCTCGGTCGGTGTCGTTCCCCCTATTTTCTCCTGCTTGGATTCAAACTTTCAGTTCAAGAGGAAAACCATTCCAATATCCTTTTTATTTTTTATATAGGTTTTGTTGAAGTGTAGTTGAAATATTAGCCGTACGATAACATAATTATCGTGGAGGGCGTGGAAGACAAAATCCATTGGAATTTGGAACCGGACAAAGCTTACTCTGGTCGTTTAGCCTACCTCGCCATGTTTAGAGGTACCATAGGCCTTGCGGGAGCTGAGCAGGTGTGGCGCTCTCGGTCCCCAGCAAATGCAAGTTCTTTATGTGGCTGGCCCTAGAAAACAGATGGTGGACGGCTGATAGACTGAGCCGCAGGGGACTCCCGCACCCGCCAACATGCCTCTTCAGCGACCAACACGGTGAGGATGTGGATCATCTGTTGTTGGGGTGTGTCCTCGCAAGGCGGGTTTGGTCTGAGCTTTTTCATAGATGGGGGCTTGACGATTGGATCCCGAGCCAGCACGACTATGTGGCGTAGTGGCTTCCTGCTAGAACTGGGGGAGGGGTGGATCATAGATATCTATGGACGGCGATCACCCTTACGTGTTGGTGTGTGTGGCTTCACCGTAATGGGGTGGTTTTCGATGGACACCAACCTTCCGTTGAAAGGGTGCTCAAGATGATTGAGACGGAACCTCTCATGTGGATTTCAGCCTATGGGGTAGACTTAGACTGTTGTCAAGTGGAGTGTTGGCGAGTAATCCTGTTATAAAGTGTGAGTGGTTGTGTTCTGTGACAGACGTGTTGTAATTGGCCCTTGGCCCTCCTCCTTTAAAACCGATGCGTCTTACCATGACGTATCCTTGAAAAAATAACATAAAAAAATAACTTAGTTATTTGAAATACGGAGTAACTCGAAGTAACCAGGCTCGCTGTACGGGGCGCTGGAACACAACGATCCCAACACAACACAGAGCTGCAAATGCATGCTTGCATGAGCGAGTGAACATCGGCAGCAACGGGGGGCAACAACACTCAAGTCAAGAAGAAGAATCCAGCGTGGCAGCATTTCATGAACTTGGAGTAAATCCAAAGTGGCATGGACGTATATACATGGCGTGGCCCAGATCGACAAAACAGCCGGCATATCTCTTTACTCCATGTTGTACCTTGTATGAGTATGAGAGTGGAGATTTTGGTGCACCCGAGCTCTAGCGATTTGTTTTTTTAACGAAAACCATATGTACGAGTTTTATAGCTAGATGTAACACCATACTCTCGCGGGCGACTCCTGCGCACTAGACAACGCTGCCAAGCCACCGCTCCAACACTCTAAGGAGGGAAGCCAAGACTACGAGGGTTGGAGTTTGTCCACATACTTGATTTAACGATCCAACAAGAGAGGGACACAAACACTGCAAATGACATAGTTTGACCTAGCCTGTGACCAAGAAGGCCTTCAACAAAGATTCGAAAGCGTCACAATCCTTCGTTCTCATATAGTCTGTAATAGATTCACATCGGCTCAAGGTTGTGCACTCAACAACCTAGAGCAGGTACTAGGACAATATGGTGGAGCTCAAGGTAGCCGAGATAAGGGTAGACAACCATGAGACTATGGGGGTTATGGATTTTGTGGCAATAATAGCCCTCTATATTCACAGAATTCTCAGAATCTAGAAATAGGAAAAACACATGATGAAGTTTCTTGTTTCTTGAATCCTACAAAACATTAATAATTTGGATTAAGAAAAAGTTCAAACACCAACATAGCAATGGAATTGTAGCAAGAGGTTTTTATTGGATGCATTTTTTCACTTAAAATAGATTGTAGAGGAATCCTTCCACTCCCACGAACCAAACAGACTTATGTTGGAAAACTCCTATGGATATCGGTTGAACCAAAGGAGCGATCTTGAATGGTTTGTATGATTTAAAAACACAAGAATAAGAAAAAAAGTAAGCAAAAACATGTACAAACCTATATGCATAGTAAACGTAGAAATCATCCACATAAAAACTCGTAGCCTCTAACCACTGAGCTGGCACTCAATTCTCAATCCATACGAAACATACAGAATCACTAGCAGGAATACAAAAGCACGTAGAGTCATGTACATTTCAGTGTAAGTGCCCGGGGCGTTCTTGAGACATAAAAAGCCCTGCCATGGCAAAAAAAAAAGTACACACGTAACAGATAGCCAGTGGCACAATAAAAAAGCCTTCTTTGGATCACATGATTAAAAACATACAAATGAGAGAAACATAGAAATTTGATAAGATCGTAGTTGCAAAACAGAGGAAAAAATATGGGAATATCTATCTGGATGGAACAAAAATAAAAGTGTCTCGATCCCACGCACATAAGTGTAAAACTGACTTATGTTGGAAAACTCCTATGGATATCGGTTGAACCAAAGGAGCGAGCTTGAATGATTTGTATGATTTAAAAACACAAGAATAAGAAAAAAGTAAGCAAAAACATGTACAAACCTGTATGCATAGTAAACGTAGAAATCATCCACAAAAACATGTACAAACCTATATGCATAGTAAACGTAGAAATGCCCAAGAGGTGTCACCTCTAGGAACCTAGGATGTGTAGTGTATTAAAACAATCCATGTGAATGTTGGAGTGCTCATTGTAATGCCATAAATCTCTTAGGAACCCCGATATCGGATGAGAAATTGTACAAAACCTTGAGCATACACGTCAAAATATGTGGATGTGGTCGGTTAACATATTTGCAAAAGGAACCTCACATTTAATCAATATTAACCTACAAACCTCCTCATCTAAGTTATTATCTATGTAATATAGGTAAACATAAATAAAATTTGCGAGTTCGTTTAATAAATATAAGGACTCTTATGGAAAATAAAAATTAGATAGAGACTTAGTTATAGTGCACTTTGGGTTTAGTTTGATGAAATTGCATAAAAATGACCACATCTCAACCGTTCAGATATTAGAAAATGGACGGTGGTCCAGATGGATCCCACATGAAGGCCCTTTTGATTCAAAGGAATAGTATAGAAATTTTTTAGGATTGCTTCATATAGAAAATTTTCCTATACCACTTGTTTGATTCATAGAATTGTATCCTATAGGAAATAATCCCATGAGAATATTGTAGTGTAAATCCTATAGGAAAATAACACGAGGTCCAACCTCATGAAAAAATTCCTTCATCACAATCAAAGGAAATCCCCGTTCCATAGGATTCAACTAGACATGCCATCTCAATTTTATAGGATTCTTATTCCTGCATTTTACATTTTCTTTGAACCAAAGGAGCCCGCTTTGAAAATCCATAGAGTTTCTAACAAAATAAAATTTATTCCAATCCATACGAAACAAAAAAAAAAGTGGGCAACGGGAGAATGATCCATCCCTTGGTTATACGTTGTTAGGTAGATGAGACTCCCGGTTTATTCGAGCGCACGCAGCCAAAGCTGGGACTCGAACCCGGGTGGCTTGGCGCGCACTCGCAGCCTCTAGCCACTGAGCTAGCACTCTCAATCCAGATGAAACATATAGAAGCACCTAGAGCCATGTACATTTCAGCGTAAGTGCCCGGGGCGTTCTTGAGATATAAAAAGCCCTGCCATGGCAAAGAAAAAAAAAGTACACACATAACAGCAGTGGCACAATAAAAAGGCCTTCTTTGGATCACATGATTAAAAACATACAAATGAGAGAAGAATAGAAATTTGCTAAGATTGTAATTGCAAAATAGAGAAAAAATATGGGAATATCTATCCGGATGGAACAAAATAAAAGTGACTCGGTCCTATGCGCATAAGTGTAAAAAGGGGGTTACAGTGGATGTTTAAATTTCTGTGAAATTGAGGCATACGAATAAAATTCATAGGAATTTTGAAAGGTATCATTCCTTTGATCCAAAGACGTTCCTTAGAAAAGAATCTTATAGACTGAAATCCTCCAAAATTTAAATAAAAACCCTTCAATCAAAGAGGCCCTAAAAGTAGTTCTCAGCATTTGATCGACCAAAAAAGTTAGTCCCCAGCACCCTGCAGGTTAACAACTGCAACGTTGCACATCATTTGCTGCCTCAAGAACCTGTACTTAAAATCTAACACCTAAGCTCAATCACATAGGCAGGCAGAGCCAGACGTACTAGTAGGGATCAAGAACAAAAAAAAAATCAAAAATAATTCCTAAGAAATCTCCTGCGGGAGCACAGGGAGCAGTGCAATGCACCACGAATAGTTTCCTTGTGGCTACCACGGCAACCCAAGCCAATTTTAGATTCGTTGGCCACATGCCCCCCTGCTTCCCTGCACTCCTACACGGCCCCAGGCCAAGAATGATTGAATGCTTGAGGCCAGGCCAAGCCGATGCACAGGCAAGGACTATTTATCTGCTTCTGCTCCAAAGAGAGGAACCAGGCAATAATTTTCACCGTTCTTGATGCACCCTCCTCTTCTGAATTCTTGACAAGAAACTAATTCCATTTTCTGTTTCTTGGTGAGAGATGGGATCGGGCATGCATGCAGGCCAACAGTAACAGCACCGACAGGGGCTGCAGATTAAGCATGCAGATCATGTCATGAACAGTGAGCTTGAAAGATACAAGACCTGGGGAGAGATTGCATCTCCTTATTTTTTTATGCAACGCGGATTAGCCCAACAAGGAACTGCATGCGGATAAAAGGGAGAAATACTAAACAAGTAATAAAATTTTGATTTAATACATCTGTCTGATCCATGACGACTCAAACGCTCAGGCACTGCTAGACTTAAAGTCAGAGACACCAACCAAGGAGACGGAAGAGGAAAAACAGCAAGTCCAGCAAAAAAAAATAAAAATGGAAATCGAGAGCTCAGTTCGGTTCGCTTATGTCCCCCTCTCATGCTTGCTCCCCTACCTTATGACAAGATGAACAACAAAAAATTAAATGGAGATGATGATAATAACCTCGAGTTTCTTTTGGCTCTGCTTCTCTTCGATGGAACAGTGAAATTAATGACAATGCGGTTTGCTACGCTAGCTAGGAGTAGAATCGACAACCATGGCATCACGCACGCATCAGGTAGGCACCATCGCGTTGACGCCTGGGCAAATTCCATCTTCTTTCTGCGGTCACTCACTCGTGCTTGAGCTGCTGCGGGGAGCTCGGCTCGCGGTGGAAGGACGGCCCGGGCTGCTGCGATGCCATCGGCATCGGCGTCGGCATCGCCATTGGCATTGGCATTGGCATCGGCGGCGACTGCATCGCAATTGGCATTGGGTGTGGCTGCAGCGGTGGCGAGGCCGGGAGCGGCCTCTTGGCGAGGTTGTGCTTGTTGTTGTGCATCCAGACCTTGAGAACGCGGCGCTTGACGCCGATCTCCTGGCAGAAGTGCTGCACCATGGCGTCGTCGAGCTTCTGGAGCCGCCACCCCACACGCTCCGCGAAGTCCAGCATGCGCGCCTTTTGCTCGGCGGTGAACTTGGTGCGGAAGCGCTTCTTGGACGAGGAGGAGCCGCCGCCGCCAGACCCTAGCGCGTCACCCATGAGGCCGCCGCTGCCGTCCATCTCCATCTCGTCCGACTCCGACGTGTGGATCATGCTGAGCGGCATGATGATCTGGTGGTGGTGCCCCGGCGGAGGGGGGAGGGAAGGGAGAGCGCGCGCGGCGGCGTAGGCACCGCCGTAGTGGTCGGCAGTGACGAGGAGGCCGCCGCTGCTCTTGTGGTGCTGCGGCATAGCCGGGCCGAGCAGGCGGCGGCCGACGCGGTGGCCGTGTCCGTAGCCGTGCGAGGCGCAGCTGTCGCCTTCCATGTCGTCCAGCTCCTTGCGGTGGAAATTGCGGTGGCAGCCGCAGGCGGAGCACTTGAGCGCCTCCAGCGAGCCCTCCTCGCCGCTCGGCATGAACTCGCCGCACCCGTCGGTGGCGTTGCCGCCGATGGACGCCGCGTGGTTCTTGAGGCACTCCCGGTACTTCACCGCCGGTCCGCCGCCAATGCCAGCGCCGGCCAGCACCAGTGCCGAGCGCTTCTTCCCAGAGCTCTCCTCCGACGCAGCAGCAGGCGGCGACGACGGCATCCCCTGAGCCTGGGACTGGCCGTTGTGGTTGGGATGGTCATGGTGGAGCTCCATGGCCATGACCCCACCGTAGGGCGAGGGGGCGGCGTGCATTGGGATCGGGAGCTCGCCTCGGGCCCCTGAGAGATCCATCCTGCTTTCTCCCCCCTGTGAAACGATGCTTCTCGCTGCTGCTGCAGCTGCTGCTTCTGTTCGTCTTCTCTGCAGCTGCACAATGGAAACCATGAGAGCAAGAAAAGGCCAATGGCACCTCCAACTCACAACAAAAATTCAGTGTTTCTTGGGACTCTCAACACAAGGCACTAAAGAAAGATAGATAGAGAGAGAGAGGGAGTGGAGAACAAAAAGGAAGCTGAGGTGAGAGAGAGGTGCATGGTGTGGGATCTTGGGGACCTTATCAAGAAGATACTGCCACCACTTGCAAACTCCAAGACGGAGGAAAGGCGAGTATAATCTAGCTAAAATGCTCAATTACACAATAAAAATAAATACAAGAAACAATATCCTACCCCTATCTAGATTAGGCTCTAGTTTGTTGGGCTCTCCCCCCTCCCCATGCAATCAAGATAGATTAGAAGAAGGAAGGAGAAGCTTAGCTGCTATACTCACTAGATGCGAGAAGGAAATGGAAGGATGGTGAGCAGTGGAGCTGTTCTTGGCAAAAGGGAGGGTTTACTTTGTGGAGCTCTTACTGCAGGATGCAAGTATTTACTAGTTACTACTAGGACTAGTACGCACCACCACCACTAGAAGTACACCAAGCTGCTGCTTTTTTTAAAAAATTCTTTGTGGACTAAATGTATGGACCAGCCATTGACCTCTCTCCCCTTCCTCTCTCTCTCTCAACACTCACCTCTTCTCCCCTTGACCCAGACACACACAGCAACAAGAAGGAGGATGTGGCTTCATTGATAGATGTTTTGTGCTTATGTGTTTGCGATACAGAAACCAGCTAGAGCACTGGTTGAACAGTGGAGAGAGACCAAAAGCAAACGAACCTTTGTTTTGTCAAGGGCTAATCAAGAGGACAAGGAAGGAGCAAGGCCTCCAGCCTTTGCAGCTTCCACCATTGCACTGAGGTGACCAGGGGCCTAGGGCCTAGGGCACATCCACAAAGTGCCAACAGAAAGAAAGAAAGAAAATAAGAGGAAATACAGAGATGGAGGGGGTTAAGCCTAGGCAGAGGAAGGAGGGAGAGATAAAGGGGAAGAAAGAGGGAGAAGCTCAGCTCAAGGCCAGGCTGTTTTCTAGTGCTCGCCTGCCTGTTGCGTGCGTGATAGAGGGATGGAGATGAAATAATACTGGTGTCTGGTGCTTTGCTTTGCTTGCACTATCAGGAATCCCAAGCTCAAGCTTACTTCACAGAGTGATGGAGGATGGGAGAGAGAGAGAGAGAGAGGCCGTGGTGTGTCAGAACTCAGAAGCAGGCCGAGCTAAGTGAGAGAGAAGATGGACGAAGGGAACAGCAGGAGCATGCCTCCACTGTGATTTCTGCTTGCGTGTTTGTATTAGCACCCAAAAGAACGATGGTTATCTCTCATCGCTCTTGCCGCCAGAAGAGAGAGAGGAGGTTTCGCCCCAAGAAGAGAGAAGAATGGATGGAGTTAGGCACTTGATTAAATGTCGTCATGGGCTCTCTATGTACTGCTACCCATTCACAAAACCCTTGTGCTGGCTGGGCATTTAATTGTCATGCAAAAGCAAGCGCACTATCAAATACCGTGGTCGGAAGATGTCAATCAATGGACACGACGGACAGTTT